>CAJNSZ010000049.1:288806-331762 GCA_905329745.1 Rotaria sp. Silwood2
GGTGTGGAAATTAGTTGGCAAAATTGTCTGCCTACAGCTTTTTGGTCATACGGACCTGGAATAGCTCTCAAAACAGTAGTTTTCCGTCTTTTTCTGTACACCAATGCAACAAAAAGTAGCTCATCATATAGAGGACAATTTGTTCTGTCGAATGATGTATTATAAAGACAATTTTACATTTAGATGCGCGCGTAGAAATCGCGGAAAAACAAGTGGTCGGATAATTTTGACGCTTAAAAAATTCAATATATGTTTTTTTTTGTTTTAATAAAAATGAATCATACGAAGTTTTGACCTAAGACGAACCATAAACATACTAGATACAATGGGCTACAACATGGTAAAAGTCGCAGGTCTCTAACCACTTCCGTCTCTGAAATATAAAACGAACAAAATTTTTGTGTTAGGTGGTCGGATAATTTTGACGGCCACTGTAAATTAACAATTTAATTCCAATGTTTTCAAGATCAATTTCAACAAATTCGATTTACAAGACAAATACCAGAATTGGCATTGATGCATCTCTAATCATGCTACATATCAAGAAGATCGTTTGTGTTGTATTAAGACTAAGAAAATTTTTGTCTGATCATCTTATCTATCGAACAATGGTGTTGAACTATTCAAGAAAGGAAATATTGATTATTTAAATGAAATAATATTCATTTATTATTTGAATATATAATTGAATTGAAAGACTGGTTTTAGGTCAATACTATCTTATCAACCTAAACAATCAACAATATTGAACAACAATATAATAATGAAACAACAACGATCGCCTACAAATTTTTTGTTGCCCTATAATATGTATGATAATCAGTTGGTTCCATTAGAATCAATGAACAAAAAGAAAAAATTCTTTAATAGAAATTCGTCGAATTTCATCGAAACATGTAGTATGAAGAAAAAATATCATAAAAGAACACGTGAAGGTACAGATATTCTTCTTTGGTACACATCGTTCATTTTGTTTTCATGTAGGAATAATTCTCAATGAATATTGGGACAAAAAATCTAAACAAGTAGTAAAAGAACAATTTGAACGTGATGAACGTATAAAATTACGACAAAATCGAGAAGAACTTGCTCGTATTGAACGTACTCGAAAACAGCAATTATATAATGGTGACATAATGGATGCTTATAATCAAGAACAAGCAATCGAATTTGAATTAGTACTTGAAACAGATTCAATAACAAATGATGTTATTATTGATGTTTCTGTATTACTTGTCATTCATATGAAACCTCATCAAAGTAATTTATTTATTTATTTTTTCTCAAATTTTTTAATAATAATTATTTGTTTAGTTGATGGTGTTAAATTTTTATGGAATCAAGTTTTTGAATCAACACGTCAAATAGAAGCTAGTATTGACAATAAATCTCAACTTGATCAAGGTGGTTCGGGTGCTATCTTAGCTCATTGTATGGGATTAGGCAAGACACTTACAACGATTGCACTTCTTCACACACTTTTTCGATATTCCACATTGACGCATATTCATCGAGTGCTTATTTTATGTCCAATAAACACTACTATTAAGTATGATCAATATATTGTTATTTTATTTAGAAAATCTAACTTCATTTGAAATTTTTTTCTTAAAAAAAAAACAAAGAAGATTTTCGTATTCTTTTTTTTAGTTGGAAAAATGAATTTCATAGCTGGTTATATGATTTTGAACCGACAATAAATGTATATTTATTCAATAATGATGATATTCGAAAAGAAAATCGAGAGAGTTTTGTTCATTATGTGAGTATTCGGTATAATTTATTATTTGATAAATTAAGGGTTTTTTTTAGTGGTACGAAAATGGTGGAATTCTATTGATGGGATATGAAATGTATCGTCAATTAACCTATTCAATTGATGATAGTCCTGATGATCTTTTTAGAAATTATTTCAAACTTAACAAGAAAATTCCATCATTGATTGAACAAGCTAACATTGAGAAATATCGTATTGAATTATCAATTTAATAATATTTATTTATTTTTTTATTTGTCTGTTTTTTTTTTAGGTAAATATTTACGTAGTCCTGGTCCAGATTTAATCATTTGTGATGAAGGACATATCATGTAAATTTAATAAGGAAACTATTTTTTTAATTTTAATTTTCTAATTTTAGTAAAAATCCAAAAAGTGCAATCGCTTGTACATTGAATAAAATTCGAACACATCGTCGTATTGTGTTAACAGGCACACCAATGCAAAATAATTTGAAAGAATATTTTGCTATGGTCAATTTTTGTAAGCCACATTTTCTTGGTTAGTTTTATCATTTATCGAACTTAATCAAAATTAATTAGAAAAAAGAAATGTTTATTTAAGGTACAAATCGTGAATTTTCTGATCAATTTCGAATACCGATCGAATCTGGTCAACATCGAGATAGTTCACAACAGGATGTTGCAAATATGCGACGTCGTGTCTATGCACTCAATAGACGTTTACAGAATATAATACATCGACAAGGTTTGGATGTTTTACGTTCATTTTTACCACCGAAATTTGAATATGGTAATGAAAAATGATCCCATTTAATTTCTCAATTAAATATATTTATTTATTTCCTTTTAGCTGTTAAAATCAAATGTCGACCAATACAGCGTCAACTTTATGAAACATATATAAAATATCAGAATATCGATTCTACGAATGCTAAGCTCGGTAATTTTCGAATATAAAATAAATATAAAGTTGATATATTTATTCTTTTATGAATTAGATATGACTAAATTGTTTAGTGATTATCAATATTTGATGAAGATTTGGACAGTTTGTTTTTATTATTTATTTATCAATAATTGCTTTATAAAATATTTTATTTTTTAATTAGCATCCATGGCTACTTCAACCATATTTTATTGAATATTATAATAAACGTATCAAAGATGAAAATAATTTTGAAATAGAAAATATATTTGAAGATGATTTTAATGTTGAAAATAATGAAATGAACGAAATTTCATCGATACAAAATATCTTATCATTACCAACTGTGAACATATTGAATCAAAATTCAGAAGAAAATATATTGAATTCGATGAAACAACAATGGTGGTTTAACATATTCGATCCAAACAATTCTAAATTCGATGTAAATTAAAAATGAAGAAAGAAAAAATATGATTTTCTTTTAATAATTATTTTCTAGTTTGAATTATCTGGAAAGTTTATAATAATGAAAGCGATTTTGGATGAATGTGAATCAATTGGTGACAAATTACTTATATTTGCTCGAAGTTTAATTGCTCTTGATTATATTGAAGAATGTCTTCATTATTGGAGTGAACAATCTTCATCATCAAAATGGGAAAAAGGTGTTGATTATTTTAGAATAGATGGTCAGATTCATTTTATTTTCTATTTAAACAAATAGAAGAATTTATTTTGTAGGTCAAGTTCGAATAAAAGAAAGAGCAGCTTATATTGAACTATTCAACGATGTTAAGAATATTCGTAGTCGTCTATTTTTAATTTCTACAACTGCTGGTGGTGTAGGCGTAAATCTTTTTTCTGCTAATCGTGTTATTATTTTGGATACTAGTTGGAATCCAGGTCTTCTTTTCAACAAATAAAAAAATGTTCATATTCATATTTTCATCTTTATATATAGCTCATGATCTTCAAGCCATGTTTCGTTCATATCGACTTGGCCAAACGAAGCCTGTCTTTATTTATCGTCAGTTTTTTTATTCATTTTTAATAAAAATCAAACAAAATAAATAAAAAAAAAACTTTTATTGATCTTTATTTCATTAGGTTTAATGGTCAAAGGTACGATGGAAGAAAAACTTTATAAACGACAAATAACCAAACAAGCAATGTTTCATCGTTAGTTCATTTTTATTTTTATTTTTTTGTAAATTTTTGTTATTTAAATAGGTGTAGTTGATGCTAAACAACTTGCTCGTCATTTCACTTATGATGAACTTGCTCAACTTTATCAATTTGATTTCAATATTGATTATGATCCAATGGATAGGTACGATGCTAATCGAGTTCAAGATAAAGTTCTAAGACATTTAATTAATAATCATGCCGATACGATTGTTTCTTATTGTGAACATGATTCATTTTTAATTCATCATGATGAAGAAAATTTAACAGTTGAAGAACAAAATCAAGCTAAAGATGAAGGTTTATGTCATATTTAGGTTTTTCTTTGTTCTTATCTAAAGAATTTATTTCTTCTAGATGAAAATCCATCGGCACGAATACGACGACGATCATAATAAATTTATTTGATCATGAATGTTCTATTATTTCGCGTTTTATAGATGGATCATAAAAACTGAATAGAAGGACATGGTTCTTCTATTTTATCTAGTCAATCATATATAACTCTTTTTTGTTTCAATTTTAAGTAAAAACGGAATTTATTTATTTATTGAAGGATTATTATTAAATTAATCTATATCACATTTTATCTGTAGAGTCTTCTTCTTTGTAAAAATTGTTTTTTAGTCCACAAAAATTATGGAAAATATGGCAAAGTTCTTGAAATTTTTCTCTGATTTATCATCAATCTGCTATCAGTATCTTCGATCAATAATGTTCTTAAGATATGATTGATTTATTGAAATATATTCAAGATAGCAACTAAAACTATTTCTAGCTATTGACAATAAGAGCGTATTTGCATAATTTATTTTAAGATTTTTTTTTGTTCATAGAATTTTGAAATTAGCGTTAGAGAACTTCTTCATTGTTAAAAGGAGTTTGTAAATATCAATCGATAATTTCATCTTCCTCGATTTGTGCATTGACACTTTTTCAAAGTAGAACTCATAGATCAGTTTATCTTACGTCAGTAATGTGTAATTAGCATATATTAAAAAAAGCATGGCGAACCGACAGAATCCTCGCGAAGTCGTTCAAAAGCTTGTTGACTTTAAAATAATCACAGAGATGCAGATGACATTATGAGGAAAAAAACTTGTAAAGAATATCAATATAATATTCAGTAACAACTACTTATCGACCTTACTAATTGAATCGATGAACGTTTTTGAGGTACGAATGAGTTCTATAGCAAGACAAGCAACACATAGGAGATGTCTTCTGCCTCTCGTGTGACCACTATCATAAGACTTAAAATCGAGTGATGATCTTTTCAACAACGACCAAACAATAAAGCCTGGCTAACAATATACACGAAATACATCACAAACAATCATTTTTTACTCTATTCGCACTAACACTCCTAGGTTTAATATTGAACCAGCAGAAGCATCTGAACATTTGCTGACTCACATCGGCAACTATTCTTATAAATCATAAATCAATGGAATTAAAGCGACATTTTCTCAAAATGTTTCTCAATTTTTACGAAACTTTGTTCTCAACTGACATTGTCATGTACGAATTCCTGAATGTCTACCTGATTCATGAGATGAAGTCAAACGATTTTTCCTCAACGAATTCAACTCACCACTACCTACAGTTCAAAATGGGCAGAATTAGAAAAACTGTAAACTACAGGAGAACGAAATCGTCAATGATTTTATTTTGTCTTCGAACATTAGCAACAACTAAAACCTAAGAAAAACGAATGAAGCTTGAATAGGTAATGAGGTAAGACAAAGTTTAAGTTTTTTCTTCCTTCATGAGAAAGAACAACACATAGTAGCAAATATCATAGAAATCTACAGTAGAAATATTGAATTCGGAAAGTTCTTAAGAACGTTAAAAGTACGCAGTTGTTTCTGGTAACCCATCCATAATCCACACTGACCAACATCACAGCACATAAAAATAATCTGACAAAAGAGTCATCGTGTAAATTAATGTTAATACAAAGAAAAGGACATCAATAAAGCAGCTGCATGATGCACATTATTTTTGATAGCGGAAAGTTTTAGCGAAGAAAATGTGCCATCGCGTATCTGTGGACGAATTCGATGTTGTTTTTCAGAAATCGCGATGTTATCATGAAATTACGAAGTCTGATTCATAATCAATTGAAGTTCGGTTGTGTTCCATTTGATGATTTTCTTTGCTGTATGGTCAATCTATGGTTGCACTCTACAGCAATATGGGAAATTCTCCAGTGTCATAGAAGTCTATTTCTCTTTCACAACAAACAATACTTCAGATGGTAATTGTAATAAGAATATGTACATTTGTTGCAGTCATTATCGACGAACGGTATGCTTCCGACATTTTCTTGATATTCTTTATTATTTTCATTGGCTCGATATGGAACATATTCCTTTAAATCAAACGGATGAACCAACAATGAGACAGCTTATTGTATACCCACAACACGAGAGTCGGTAAGACTCTAACTTCCATTTGTAAAAAGAATAATATGTTCAGAAGATGATAGACATTGCTTAGAATCTAATATACAAGTAATTTAACTGTGTAATAATAGTGTCATAGACATGTGCAAAATACAATATTTATAAACATGTATTTATCTACCATATGACAATAGACAGTCAAAAATGAAGGGATCAATAGTTGCATATGATTCACGAACGATAACATCTGTAAAACGCTGTGACTTCTATGTAATGTTCCACAAATAGCATCGACTGTTTTTTTATCTTAAATTTCATGAGGAAAAAAAACCTGTATGCCAATGACATGAACACGGCAGACTCTACAAATTAATGTCTTTCATTCGAAAATGTCATTTACATTTAAGGATTTTCTCTTAATCAATGTCAATCTGGCATTCACTAGTTTCACAATATCCAATCGAATTAAAACCCAGATCAATATTCATAATTATCTTCAGAGAGGAGATCTTTCTAAGAAATGCTTCATTTCTGTTCGTATTTTGCTTTGAGCATCTCTACTTAAAGTAGTACTACATAAAATAGTACAACAATGGACTGCTTTCTCATCAAGATTTCTTTAGTAATCTTCAAATGGGTACATTTCTTTTAGTTAACTAATCGAACAAAAATTTGGTTTTCACACACTTCAAGATGCTGCATTCAGCAAATATACCTATATATATATAAGAAGTAGCAATGATTCATTTCAATGATCATACGACTATGGTACGATAGATAATGTTTGTTCTTTAAAGATAAATGATTTTTTGCACTTTTCATCTAGAAAAATAATTATCTTATCAAAGAACGTGTTTCTTTTTATATTGTTCTATTCTGTAGAGTGTATAGTAGTATGATTCTGACCGCTTGTCTTTTTGCGTGTCTTATATGTCTCTTAGGAACATATTTATGGACCATTAACAATAGTTATAATTATTTCAAGCTTCGCAATATTTCAGGACCACCGCATCAGTTTTTCTTTGGTCACTTGAGAACTCTATGGTCGACAAAAAGATATTCGAAACAGTTACAAGAATGGGCACGTAAATATGGATCGATATATGGATTATATGAGGGAACTCGACCTTTGTATGTTGTATCCAATGTTGAATTTCTTCATGAAGTTTACATCAAACAATTTTCTTCGTTTCATTCGCGTCGTGTTCTATTTTTGGCACGTATGGGCATTGGAACACCTGAAAACCTATTTGGAGCATCAGGAGATACATGGCGGCGTCAACGACATGTTGTGAATCGAACATTTTCGCTCGGTAAAATGAAACTTATGCTACCCATTGTAAATGAATGTATCGAAACGTTAATGAATAAATTATCAATTCTAAGTGAAAACAATCAAGAGTTTAATATTTATGATATGTACAAACGTATGACAATGGATATTATCTGTGAGTAGGAAAAAAACATTGTTCGTATGAAAAAATCTATCAGTGAAGCATGTACATTTTTCTGTAACTGATTTTACTTAGTTTTTAGGGCGCTCAGGATTCGGCATTAAAAGTGATATGCAAAATGATATTGATAATATTTATTTGAAAAAATCAGCTAATGTAGTAGATATTAATTTTGATAAATTATTTATTGTTCAATTAAGTAATGTAATGCCATTTCTCAAACCATTTCTTATCACTTTCTTTCTTTGTCAACTAAAAATAATTCGAACACTTGGCAAGATATTTCCATTTATAAACTATTTTATGGAAGAACTGGCTCCATTCTGGATTATTAATCGAGCTCAAGAAATTGTTGATTATCGTAAATTACATTCAGATGAGCAAAAACGTGTTGATTTGCTACAACTGATGATCGATGCAAAAGTATCCGATGAAAAAGATAAACTGGTTTGTCTAATATTGATCAGCAAAATTGATAACATTCTTTTATTCAATTATTATTATAGGAAAATATCGAAGAAGATACAGAACAAAAAATTTTGCATTCAGATGAAATCGTTGGCAATATACTTATTTTCATGATCGCTGGTTATGAAACGACATCGACCACATTAGCATATTGTACATATATACTAGCTAAGAAACCAGATATTCAAGAAAAACTCATCGCCGAAATTGATGCTCATCTAGATCAAAAAGATTACGAAGATGATTACGATCTAGTTACAAATATGTCTTATATTGACATATTTATTCGTGAAGTACTTCGAGTATTTCCCATTATAATACAAGCAACGTCACGAGAATGTAACAAAACGACTACTATATGTGGTCACCAGATTGAAGAAGGTTTGAGAGAATTCCAATATGAAACAATATTGGTTTAAAACACATGTGTCAGTTTTTATTTTTATATTTAGGTAGTGTCATACAAGCTGATATATTGAGTATACATTTCAGTCCTGATCTATGGGGTCCTGAAGATCCAAATGAATTTATTCCTGAGCGACATTTAACAAAACGTCATCCAATATCATGGATGGCCTTTGGAAATGGTCCAAGAAATTGTGTTGGGATGCGTTTCGCAATTATGGAACTCAAAATATGTTTGACACGTCTTCTAAGTCAATATAATGTTTTACCTGGAGATAAACTTGAAGAACATTTTCAACTGACAGAATTGAGTGTCATTCATCCCGAGGCTATTTTTATCAAACTGAAAAAACGAACCGCCTAAATGTGATCTAAATATAGTTAACAATGCAAACTATTTTCAAGTCATTGAACAGTTCTTATACAATCATAACAAAACAATAGAAATATAACAAAAAAAATAGTTTTGTTGTGATATAGTTAATACTAGTCTTTGTTAATAAAGTTTAGAAAACCATTTATCCAACAACGAAGCGATATCGTATTGCATTCGATTCAGATTGAAAAGAAATTTCATGATACATTGCGACATAGATAAATATTGAACCATGAGTCTTACAAAAGAATATGGAAATGTTATAAGTTGTCAAACAATTTAAATTCTTATTTTTGGTTTTCATGCGTCAAACCTATTCGTCTCGATATAATATTGTTTCTAACCAAATCAGATTGTTTAAAGTGTCATAGACAATACGAACATACAGTCGAATTTCGAGGATGCACATGCAAAGAAGACTCATCCACATCCCCACTCATTTTGACTCTGATCCTACCACTATCTAGTTTGTGTTTCAACTTCCATAGACTTCTTAGTAGTATTCAAAATTTCTAAAATTGTAAATTTCGCTCGTGAAAGTTCAAATTTCAGAAAAAGATCCTACAAAAATACTTTATCAACGACAGAGTTCAGAACTCACCATAATTTCTGCTCAACTAGTCCTTCACCGGCAAAATCGATTTTGGACAAAATACGCAGGATCTCTCTGAAGCATTCCACAAATACTAGGCCTATAAAAATATACTTACGAAGTTTTTGCTAATTCTCCAAACATCAGCGTCCAAAAGTTTTATAGAGATCAAGGCCAAAATGGACTCTCGACCCGTACAGATTTTTTCCATTATACATCAAGGTATAGAACTTAGGATTATTTTATTTGAAATAGAAGGCTTTACCTTTTGGTTGAGTAAAAGAAATTTCAAAGTTTTATTTTATTGCATTTTGGGAACCCTCAAAATCTTAAAACTGCACAAATCCTAGGTAGGATTTTCTATAGAACCCATATTTACTCCGATTCGGAATGTCGAATACAAAATCCTTTCCTCTCGTCCGAAAGAGAGTACATCTATATATTCAATAGAAAAAACCGCAGCTCTCTAGAACAAACATTATTCAGAAGAAATTTGGTCGAAATGCGACAGTTTATGCAAAAAACAATATTGCGAAAAACGCGTCAACATTTTTTGCATGATTACTTGGAAAACGTTTTGAAAGATGACAGCTCAATTCGTCGCAAGACAATTCGTCTCAATGACAATGCGTTGCAAGCAGTTCGTCGCATATAAAGGAGAGGATACATTAATTGAATTAACTGATTTATTTTAGTCTGTTATTTAATTAATCATGTAAATGTATACTCTACTAAGGAATAATTAGATCTACGTGATGGATAGAAGATGTGCTTTGAAGGAACAAAATAATTTAGTTCTGAAAATATTGCTTAAAAAATTCTTCTGTTAAAGTGCAAATAGTCTGCTATTAAATTAGACTCAACTCAAGTCCTTTAAGGAGATGACTCCTGAGGAAATTCTGCGCTAAGAAAAACCAAGAAGAAATGAAGGCAAAAATTTGCTCTTTCTTGAGGTATATGATTCGTTTAGTACTTTTNTTTAGAAATTCTGGCTCATACTATATTCGATAGAGATTTTCAAGGGCTTTCCAAATCACTATTTAGATTTTACCTAGCTGTCCGTTTTTGTGGAAAAACTTCAAAAATAAAAGGGGTCTTATAATTTTGGTACACCCTATAAATGACACGAAGCAAAATACTATGACTAATTCATTTTTTTGATATTGTATGAAGAAAATGTTCGTTGCCATGAGCTGTTCGTCAATTTTTGTGACTGATTTACTAAATTTTTTTCAAAACGAGATTTAATAATTTCTCGCATATTTCAAAATTTTCAATGGAAAGAGATGTTTTTTAATATCATATAAAGAAAGAATCTATTTCTCCTGAAAATTCTGATATACAATAGGAATTGCTAGAGCTGTTTGTGAAAAAAATTTCCAATCAAAATTTGTTCATTTGAATTTCTGATAGATTGTTTGTGCTAGACCGAATATTTAGTAAAACGATTATAACATTTGACCGACAGGTAATGAGCACATATATTTTTAAATTTTCTTCGTCGTATCAAGCTCTACCTAATGGCAAAAATGTCAGCTGAAAAGCGAATAAACATTTGAAATATTTCTCTTTTCAAGTCTGTTCGTACGTATGTGAGAATAACAGACAAGAAAAATATTTCATTTCATATCAGATTTACTGCTGATTCTTTTCAGTCAATTCTATTGAGTATTGTGATTCATATTATCAAGAGACTGAATATTGAACATAATAATATAACATTTTCAAATTGAATAAAACTAATTTTTTTATTAAAATAGAAATGAGTCAAGATTTAAGCGAACATTATGCAGAGAAATCAAAACGAGTTCAACAAAAATTGGAAAATTTACGAAAAGTTGCATCGGGTTAGTAGTAGAATTCTTGTTATTTTTTTATACAAATAATTTAACAGAAAATGGAGTACTTGACAATAAGGAATTGGTATTTGTCGAAAGAATGAAATTTCAAGTCATGCGAAATATGATTTTAACAATTCGAAATATACATATTAGCTATGAAATGAAATCACCAACCAAATTGGGACATCCATTTTCGTTTGGCATCACTCTTCATTATCTAAATTTGACGGTAGTAATCTATTCGATATTTGTAATTTTTTAAAAGCTAAAATATAATTATTTAGACAGAAAACAATATGAAGTTCACTAAACGAACTAAAGAAGATACGTCTCTTACTTATAGGGTTTGTTGAAATTGTGTTTTTGTTTTTTCATTGCCGATAAATCATTATGTAAATTATTTTAGATCAACGAAATGAATTCATTGTCAATCTATTGGAATACAAAATGTAAATCAAGACTTGAGATGCCATTCAACGATGTTATGGTGAGAATTTGAATTGTTTGTGACATGAAACTAAAATAATCTATGAGAATATTTATCATCATCCGGAGAAATTTGTTTTCATTATTTGTTAAATGAGATATCTGAAAGTCAAAAATATAGTTGTGAAATTTTTTAGAACTGATCAATAGTTTGAATGTCATTTTTCAACTATAGAAACAATTGTGTAACAATAAAAACTTACGTAATGAATTGAAAAGTTGTTTTTATATCGAGTAATGGCATTATTATATTTACTTCTAAAATCTTGTTTTTTTTTCCTATTAGTATGTCCTACTAGATTGCGACCACAGTGTTGTTAATATCTGTCATAACAAAATTGTGAAAAACATTTTGGCAGTCTTTCAGATTTTTGTCTGCAAAAAAAAATATATTTTCATCATATAGATTGACTTAATTTAATTTTATTAGAGTTTTCAAACATATTCGAATTGAATAGAAACGAGGTCTAAATTTTTTTTATGTTATCAAATAAAATTTGTGATCAAAAAGTAAATCATTCTAGGGTGGTCTTAAATCAAAAATAGCAAGGAATGATTATGTACCAGATGACGATGATATGAAATATAGTTTGTATTCTATTCGATATTTCTATGTAAAATATGACAAATATCTATTTTCTTTGATTCTTCTTCAACAGTTCTTCGTCCTTCAAATCTTATCACTGAATCATGGATTACATTAAAACCTAAACAACATCATTACGAACGATCGACATTGATTTTTAATTTTCAAATTCCAAAAATCAATTTTCACATTGACTCAGAACAAATATCTGATTTACTCGATTTTGTTAAATTTCAAGATTACACTAAAACCTATGGTATAGTTATGATCATTTATTTATTTTAGCGTCATTATGAATATTCATATGGTTTCTTTTAAAGATCGATGTCATGAGTATCATCAACTACTATTGCAAGAATCGTTAGGTAGCGAACCATTGACACAAGAACAAAAACAACGCATTCAGGTAATTCTTAATTACCAACTACAGTATAATATAATTGTTGCTTTGATATAAAAGTTTCTTGAATCAAAATTGGACATTTTCCATCTGGCTTATATTCGTCATAAAGTTGAAATAGAAAGTGATCGTTTCTCTTCGAGCATAGAAACAAATGATATTGATGAAGCACGGCAAATACAAACGGATCAAACGCCAGTCCACATTTCTAATCCAAATATTAAAAGACATAGTTATCACCACCGATTACATCCGTTGGTCAAAATAAAACATAGATTCAATCATTTAACTAAAAGTATGTATTATTAATAATACAAGAGGAACTGATCAGCTACAACACTTTTATCATAAAAAAAAAACTTTATCGATTTTTAAGAAAATAAGAAAATGAATCTTTTTTCATTAGTTCTAATTAATGATTTTTCTTCATAAATAAAGTTGATATTATAGAAAATTAATAAATATTTTTAAACCCAAAAAAGTTAACTAAATTCAGCATATGTTAATATTTATTATGTTCGAGTCAATATATGATGAAGACTTTTTTCACAGAATATGACACTTAAATGATCTTTAATCATTCAGAGTAAAGAGTTCGAAATAATTTTATTATAGAAGAAAAAAAATGAGTTTCTTAGAATTCATATCTTCTAAAAAATTCTAAAAGATTGATCAATGATAATCTAATTCAATATGACCTTTAAAGCTCATCGGAACACGAAAGCAACAACTACAACAACAAATATTCCAAGTGAAAGAGAATTCTTATTTGACGATGTAAGTTGTTTCGATATCTATTTTGAAATTTCTCATACAATAACATAATGTTTTGTTCTATTTACTTGTTGCAGTTGCCCAAGATAGACGCTGAAATAAATATCAATCAAATAAATATAAACATCCTATCACCAGCTACAAATACCAGGTATTTTGTCAAATGACTTTATCTCACTTAAATTTATGCGAGTCTAAGACTAGAATAAAACAAAAAGATTTGATTGTGCACATATCTAAACTTAATTATTTCTCTGTACATTTATTATTCATTTAGATTAATGGCCAATAGAGCCAATAAAGAAATACTTGCTTGCATCAGCATAACCGAAGCTTGGACGAACTTAAAGAAAATGAGCATTACATCGAGACGCGAGTAAATTAAAATATTTCCTTAATCTATTGTTTGTTCATCTTGTTGTTCTTATTATTAAGATGTGTGATTGAACTGCAATCTATTCACATATTTGGTATAAACCGTGATAACCAATATCGACCTATATTGGTTAAACCACTCCTGTCATCATCGTCTCCAATGGTACATGTCGAATTTGAATTGTTTACCGCAAATCCAAAATCAGACAATCGTCTTAATTTGATTATGGAACCATTTGAATTTATCTATGATGCTGTGAGTAAAAAGAAAATATATTTAATATTGGCAATAAATCAACCCATTAAACCATATTTTTCAGATAACTAAAGACAGTTCCTATTTCTTTCAGTTCGAACTATAAAATAACTACAAATTATTTTTTTTTAATTTTATAGCCGACGATTAATCAACTTATTGAGTGTTTTGAAGCTAATGACGACATTATGTGGCCATCAGTACCAAAGTTCGTTGATCTGTCGTAGTCAAGAGTATAAGTGATTCATCTTTCATATTTAGAATAATCGAACACACAATTATGGAAATGGAACAGATGATATCATTTAAGAAAATCTTGGATATAACCATAAATTTGAAAGGAGGATCAGTTCTTTTACCAGAATGCGGCGTCTATCAACCGTAAATAAATTTTTATTTCATTTCCTAAGACTATTTTATTATATAGAGATTTTTCAATGATCCGTATTAATTTTGGTAATATGATGTTAAAATCATGTCTTGATGATAATGATGACAATATTGATAGATCTTTATTTAAAGTACATATTATTATTTCAATATATATTCACTAACTTTTCCCGAAATTCTTCGTGGAGTATGACCTCGTTGTTTAATTTTGTTTTTCTTGTATTAAAGGAAAACTCTAAAGAACAACAATTCTATGCAAAATACAAATTGGAATTGAGCGATCTACGAATAGTTTATACGCACTCAAGTATTTTTTTCTTAACTTAGATATGAAGACAAATAATTGATTTATTCTTCTTGATAGAAAAAAAACGACTATATATTCTTCAACGAACACCATTGATTGATATTAGTTTCTACAAGTGCATCTGTTCGAATGATGCAAATTTATCAAGGTATAATATTATTTATTTGAATTTTCCATCATGTCTGCTATTCTCTATACATCAGCTGGCGTATTGGTGCAAAGATTGTCATGGGTGATATTCAATTATCGAAAACGACTCTAACAAAACTAATTAATCATTTGAAATCTTTACCATTGATGTACTCAAACATGAGTCTCATGATACAGCGAACTAACTTCTATTGTGATCAACTTTTTTAGTTCTTTTAATTGATTTATTTTATTTACTTTTTTTCATTTCAGTCACTCTTTTTTCACCATATGCAACTTTAACAAGTGATCTTTCAATCTATAATTTTTGTCTTCGACTTCTTAGTCATTCACAAACATTGTTTAGAACAGGTCAATCCATTTTATTCTTCTTTTTCTTCAAATATATTTTTGTTTGTTTGTTTTATTATACAGATTTTAATATTTATTTAAAAACGACAAGAGATGATAGTTCTACTAACAAATATGTATCTATCGTGTTAAACGAACCAACGATGATGCAATGTTTGCTGTCAGAAATCAAACAGTAAGTAAATTCTAACTATTTTTTTTAACCATGTTTTATTTATTTGGATTAAATTTTTGTTCATATAGATCATCAAAACCATTTTATCAAACTAAGCAAATCAAGTTGGTACATGATGATTCTTATACAAAACTATAATCATGAAATTTGTTCTTTATTAACTATCTTATATTATTCGAGAGTACAATAATAAATATATGAAACTATTATTCGATCCAAAATAAAAGGCAGGTTACCATTTTTCGAATAAATTTTGATAGGTCTACAGAAGTCAGAATTGAAAAAACTGAATTCTGTATTAGAACCAGATTTTAAAGATTTTGTCGGAACTAGTATTGTCGAAAATTGATGAATTCCTGAAAAACTGTAGAATAATTACTGAAGAAAAGTCAATAAAATTAAGGTTGCTTGTGAAAATGAATCATGACCAAATATTTGGTCTATTGCACAAGCTTGTTCATGACCAAAAACAAGAATATATCTGGTTATGAGAGCGCATCGCTTATTAAAGCTATATACAGGGCGTCCCAAAATTATAAGACCCCTTTTATTTTTGAAGTTTTTCCACAAAAACGAACAGCTAGGTAAAATCTAAATAGTGATTTGGAAAGCCCTTGAAAATCTCTATCGAATATAGTATGAGCCAGAATTTCTAAAGAAACTTAGTGAAGAGAGTTTTCCAGAAAACCGTTTCACCTAAAAATCGAGTTTTTGAGAGTTTTGACAAANGCTTTAGTAAACGAATAAAAAGTAATATAGAATTAATTTTGTGATTAATAAATGTAAATAACTAATTAATACTTGATTTTAATATTATAATCCCTATCTGAAAAGTGATCTGAAAAAAGAAATATTGACAAATTTATTGATAAAATAAAAGCAGCTTGTTATTCTTAAAAAACAATTCGATATAACAAAAATTGAATATCTTTCTGAATATATTCTTATAATAATATTCTAATCGAATTGAAGTTTGATTAATTGTGATGAAAATTATTGAATAGATTGAAAATAAATTCTATATATAAAGTTTCATTTTGACTTAATTCAATTTTTATTAAAACTTATTTAGCTCAAAGTCAAAGCAAAACAATTTTTTTTTTAACCAACTTGTTTTATAAATTTAATTTTGCTTTAAAAAATGTTCTATCTACCTTTTCGTTTATATCTTTGAAGTAATATTTAAAATTTTTTTATTTTTAAAAGATCAATTTATTGAAAAATATTTTTTTTTTGGTATATCTTATCTATTCATTATAATGTCAATTAAAAGTGAACTAATTTTATTATGTGTCACTTAAAATATAGCAGTGTCACATATGAATATGAACCAAATGGATTATTCATTATATATATATACTATAATAAATGAAAGATATGGAAAAAGAAAGGCATTGTTTAGAAGAAAGTTTTTTATGACGTTTGTCTATGTTGATATCTATATCTAGAACATTTTTCATTTATTCAATATATTAAATTATTCTTCAGTTGACAGAAAATATTTCGCTCAGCTGATTAGAACAGTTTTATTCGATTGTTTTCTCATTTGGTGATATTTAATGAAATTATATTAAATATATGTGAATATGTTGAAAAAAATCTAATGTTGATTTTTTTTTTATTATAAAACAAACGCAAAGATCAATTTAACTTATATTTTCAGTAACTAAATATAATATATATTGATAAAATTGATAGATGTCGCATATTGTTTAAATATTGACTGATTGGATATTTTTATTAATCATAGAATGTAAATTACTCATTGAAATATAATCAATAAAAAAAAATGATACGTTGTGTTGTTAGTTTTTAATGAAAATAAAAATATAATCGTGTTGATTAAATGAAAGTATTTTTATTTTAGATGACATCATATTTTGATGAACATAATTGTGAACCATTAGAAACAGGAGAACAACCAAATCATTTATTAGATTTAGCTCGTTTACTATTAGATAGTGGAATTGGTGCAGAATTTCAATTAGAATTCGAACGTATATTTGGTCATGTTGATGGTCGAAAACAACCACCAGCAGCTAAACATATAATTGAAAATTTACCATCAACCAATAATTTTGGTCATGACGAAAAATGTTCAATTTGTTTAAAAGAATTTCAATTAGATTCAACAATAGAATTACCATGTCATCATAAATATTGCAAAAATTGTATTATTCAATGGCTTAAATTAGTTAATTCATGTCCTATGTGTAGAATTGAATTACCAACTGATGATCAAGATTATGAACAATATAAAAAACAAAAAGAACGTTTAAAACAAAAACAAATCGAATTAGATGATTTGCATAATTCAATGTTTTCATAATTTCAGCTTCTTTTTTTTTTAATTAAATTATTTATTCGAGATTTTAAAATATTTTAATTCCATTTTTCATCTACTATCAATTTAACACTTTATTTGCAATTTTCAGAATTGAATTTTACAACTTATATATATGTATATATATATAGAGAGAGAGAGATGAAATCTTGTTGACTTATATAAATAAACGGTGTATTTTAGATTGAACAAAAAAAATACAAATGAATTTTCTCTCTCCTATGTAGACGTGCATTGTTTACGTGATAGGGATAGGAACATTCGGAACATATGAACTAGCTCAATAAATAAAAGAGAAAAAACAATGATATTCAAAAATTGAAAATTTCACACAATCCAAAAATATCTCCAAAAACTTAAAAAGATTTCACGAGACTTCAAAATATTCCAGGATTGAATTTTCTATTGGTTCGATCACGAATAAACATCATTGCTGATGATAGTGATAAGCTATTCTACCAGTTTGTCGTTGCATCGTGATCCTAAAAAACGGATCGACACAAATATTGACGAAATCGATTATTAAAGGACAGTAACAATATCATTTAAACTGGCGAGAATCTCTACTTACTACTAGTGTTTTGCAGCCGGGTTGGGTATCCGACACAGGGGTCCGGGTACAAAGTTATAGGATCGTATCCGGTGCCGGGTACATCTATTCGGATCCGGTCGGGTAATTGAGTTTGATAAAAATGAATCGAATCGCGTTCGGGTGCGAAAAGTGATACTCGTGCAGGACACTATTTACTACACGGTCATTTATTTTAATTAGAAAAATTAAGTTTTTTTGTCTATGATGAGAGTGCGAGCATCATTTCATCATCTCTAATAGAACTGCAACCTCTTACATCGATACTCAAACCTAAACTAGATAGATAAAGAGCTGATGTGCTGTTTTTTAAACCAGTAATTAATAAGCCAAAGTTATTTCGGCGATAATCATTCTTAATTGCGTGAAAAGTGTTCTTCACTAGCCAGGAACGATTGAGAGAATATAAACTATTTTAAAAACAAGCAGATGAAAATTTTATTTTATGAATAGCTATAGAAACGAGTCAGAAGCCGATCAGTCAATCTATCCATGAGAATAATAACATGAAAGTGTTTCTATTTCTATGGCTTGGCGATTGATCATTGTTTTGAAAGGTCTGCACTTATTATATAGCATTTATCAGCGAAAAAATGATCGGATATTTGAACTTTCGAACTCAACTACAATCATCAATTATTCAACTACTGAGCAATGTTGTCTTGAAAGAACTGCGAATATGCAGCTAAAATCATGTCAACGTAAATTATTGTTTTTTTTTTCTCATCCTACTAAGAATGTATATCAATAATTTCTATGAAATGAAAGCAATGCTGTAACAAGGTTGAAATTTCGAGGTTTTTTTATCTTTCAATATTAATACCGCGACGCTTTCCTTCTGAAACGCTATACAAAAAATGCGTTACTTTTTGTTTCTTTACTCAAGCTTGTGATTCAATAGTTTTGCTTTTGTCTTTTATGTGGAACGTTGAGGTAAGCAATAAGACAAATAAAGGTACGATGACTATGTGTTACCATTGTTTCTTTTTTTATCTGTGTTGTTCTATATGTCGTATCGAAATTACAACTTCGTCGTATAAATGTGACGAATTTATAACTTCGACAGACAAATTTGTCGAAGTTAATTTTGATATTAAATATAACACTCAGGAGTGCTTACATGATAATATAAGGAAAATTAAGATATTTAAGCACCAAGCAACAATATAAACGTAGTGAGTTTTACCTCCGCCACCAATATTTTAATATCGAGTGTTAACTCAGCTGGTATGAGGATTAAGAGAGTAAATAAAGAAACAGAAAAAAAAATCAAAAAGGGAAAGAAAAAAGAATGAAATGAAAAGGAAGAGTTACAAAAAAGGAAAAGCAGTGAAGCAAAGAGAAGGAGGAGAGGAGAGAACGAAAGCAAAATAGTATATCCGTTTGTATTTCAAGAGCAAAAGAAAAAGAAAGTATATCCTATTCTGGTATACCATTAGTTGATTTAAATAAATGATATCCATTTTAAGAGAAGTGATTCATACTTTTCTATTAATCGTTTTACACGATTAATACGAAAAAAGTGACCAAGGTGATCCTTCTTTCTTTTATGAAATTCATCCGAAATAAAAAAAATCACTATAGAAGAGTAAATGACCAAGATCCGTTTTGCCCATACTTTTTGGTCTTCTTTGAATATACTGTTTAACGTATAGTTCTAATGAATCTTCGTTAGTCCTAGTATATAGATTATAAACTGAGACAAAGGGACAACGATGCACCAGTCGAAGATCAATCGGAATTTCTGCTGTAATAATTGTTGATGTGATTCGGGAAGAAAGGGAAAGAATGGAAATATCCATGCAAAATAAGGAAATGTATATGCGAAAAAACATTGCCTAAGCGCCTTAGTAGACATAAAACGTTTTTCTCTCAACCACGTTAGCTTTTCCAATGATTTCTGAATGTTTCCTATACATCTATCAACCGTTGGTTTCAAGGATAGTTTGCTTGTCCAAATGAATTCTAGGTATTTAAATTCGTTGATTATATTTGATTTTCTGTCCATTCATTTCTATGTTTACACTTCCCTTTTTTATTTGTGTATAAAATAACTGCGCCACTATTTTTGACACCTTTATAGGTTGCTTCCATTTTTTTGAGTATGCAAATTTTCGTTCAAACACTCGAGTACCCTTCGTTTTCTAGATAATTGATCATAGGCTCTAGTTTTATACAGATACGAGGTTTTATAATAACACAAAGATCATCCGTAAAAAGATGACCTGAATGTACTCCTAGGCATTGAACCAAATCACAATGAAACATAATAAATAGGTATGAACTGAGGCTACTACCTTGAGGCAGACCAATGTTTATATTAAAGGTTTTGATGACTTATCTCCGAATACTACGAATGCTCTCCTTTCTTTTAACCAACATATTATCATTTTCAACATGCTAAGCGGTATACCTAATTTCCATAGCTTAGTCAAAAGAGCTGCGTTCCATAAACGATCATAGGCCTTCTGATAATCCACATAGATATATAAAGTCGATATGTTTCCTGCCATACAGTTTTTTACTTCTTGATAAATTGACAAAACTCTTGTGGGTAGTAAACATCGTGGGTGAAATCCTGATTATTCTACTGGCACTATATGATTTTTCTCCATCCAGTATGTAACTCTACTAAGTGTTAGTTTTTCGAAAATTTTCGAATGTGTTGCTAGTAAAGAAATTGGTAGAGTTTCGTCGTATTTTGGAAAACCTGCTTTTAATCTATTCAGAGTTACTATTTTTGCTAATTTCCATTCGTCAGAATATTGGTATTCGTTTAACCACTAGTTAAAACAGTTAACAAGGCATTCATTATAGCTGAAAAAAAGTCTCTTCATCGTGTAATTCGAAACCTGATCAAAACCTGCTGATTTTTTGGTTAAAGAGGGCGAATCAATCGTCTAATCTCTTCAATGCTCTGTTTTCTCCATTTTTTCTCTAGAATTTGATAATATTCTCGATATTTCATTGCATTCACTGTCAATTTTCCCTTCATTTGAATCTGAATAATCGATCAAAGGTGTCTTGAACTGTTCGCTATAATGCTTATGTAACTATTTCGTAATTTCATCGTGATCAGATAGTACTTTATTGTCGCTCAGTAATCTATAAAATGACAGTACGCATGCTTTATAAATACGAGAAAAATAAGTCCAAAATATTTTATCCTTCTTATCGTGTGCCTGTTTAATTGTTACTAAAAAATCTTGCCATTTAGTCACTTTATATATCCCTATGTCATTTTTTATTTCTCTTGACATGACCTGTAGAAGTACTCTTGTTTCTTCATATAAAATGCTTCTTTGACGTAGATAATAATATTTATTCCTTATTTTTCTTCTTTCCTTTAATTTCTCTATTATATGATAAGGTAATGTTGGTTTGTACTTCTCTTTTTGCTTCCATTTTGTTAATCTGTTTTTAACAGCTGCTATGAAACGCACGTACTGACACAACAGTGGTGAATCCAGGAATTTTTGAAGGAGTGGCGGTTTAGAGAACAATGTAAGATATCCATGAAAAATCACTAGGAAACAACGTGAAGTTAAGTCCAAAGGGGGTGGCGGTCGCCACCTCTGCCACCCCCTGGATTCACTACTGCTTATTTTTCCTAGTGAAAACTTTCAAATGTAAATATTACCTGTTGAACAAGGTTGTCTATTTGCTGTAGAACAACGATATATTGTTTATTTAGATAATAATGGAAAATATGGTAGGACATTTATTTATATTTAAAAAATAATGAAAATAAATTTTTTGTGTGTAGCACAAAAATTATTATTACCAAGATGAAAACTTTGTGCAGATTCGATTTGTAATATTTGTATAATGGATGATCGAGATAAACGACGTGAAAATGGAAAACATTTCGTTGTACGCGATGCTAATCGAATTCGATTCTATAAACTTAAGATTAAATTTCATATTTTCTATATATAATTTTTTTATTCTTTTGTCTTGATGCATAAAATAGTCTATTTGTTTGTTACTATTCTGCGTTTTTGAATGTGTGTCTTGCTTATGTGGAAAAATGTATGCTGAACAACTTATTGTTTTATTTTAAGTACTTAGATTTTTGTTCCTTCGTTGTTAACTTTTTCGATGGTATTTCTTGTTATTATTTATATTTTACTACATGTCTTCAAGATAAAATTGAAAGATAAAAAAAACCAGATGGCGTTATTTTAATAGACTGAAATATTTTTTTTTTAAGAATAATATCAGGCTAACTAACGGTTTTGGATTAGAAAGATTTTGTTTTGTTCTCAGACAAAATGAGATAAGCCATCGATATTATTAAGAATATTAAAGTATCAAGATTATTACTATTTTGTTTAATAAATATTTCGTAATGATTAGATGAGTATCATGTTTAGAATTGTTTTAGGTTTCACTAAATAAAGAATTATTAGATCTGTTTAACAATAGTTTATGATCATATTTAATATTGGAGAGCTCAAACATTTAGTAGAAGAAATGTTGTCAACTCGTTCTATTGAGTTGACTTTTTTAGCCATTGTTCATGAAAGAATAAATTTATTTTCTTGATGAAATCTCCAAAGGTTATTTTCTATTTAAAGTTTCATATTCTTTTTCATTTTTTTCTGAAAAAAAACATACTCTTGGAGATGTAGATCTTTCTTAGAGTCATTGACTTCTCAAATAATATCCAGATTTCATAGGTTAAGTAACAAGAAGTTTTCCTTTTATGACTTCAACAATTAAGACAATGTTTTTTTTTGTCTTAAATCAAACAGTTTTCGAGCACATCAAATAAACGAAACAATGAATCATTGGTGAATTAAAAAGCACAACGAATATGGAATGGACGCATAATAAGAATGATCAGACTGAGGGTGGGGTGTGGGTGTGGGTGTGAGTGATGATGTGAGTGTAGGTGTCAATGTAGAATAATTTAAAGGGATGATCCACAGCCACAGCCACACCCCACACCCACCCACGCCCACACCCACATCCACACCCACACCCACACCCACACCCACACTCACACCCACCCACCCACACCCAAAACTTCCATATCTCAGCTGAATCACAACATGAACCAATGTCCTTTTCGGCTTGTTCTAGTCTACAGGTGCCCTACTTGTGGGCAATGCGATGAATCACTTTGATAGATTCCTTCGTAAATCAACTCAAATTTATTTATTTTTTTCATAGTTTTTCTGGTCAAACAATATTAAGCGAATCATGAATACTTCTAATAATTCAATTAAATATTCTTCAATCAATAATAATTTTAACTATAAATTCTGATCGAATTATTCTTGCTATAATGTTATTAAA
This sequence comes from Rotaria sp. Silwood2, assembly GCA_905329745.1. Lineage (NCBI taxonomy): Eukaryota > Metazoa > Rotifera > Eurotatoria > Philodinida > Philodinidae > Rotaria > Rotaria sp. Silwood2. Next base: position 312,691 of record CAJNSZ010000049.1, read on the forward strand.
TGATATTAAACAGACATTATCAATAGTATAAGAAATGATCGTCTTCTTTTGTTGTTTTGTGTGTTGTTATAATAATTATTTTCAATTTAATTATTGATGATTTTTATTTTTTGACAAGTGTGCAATAATTTGAATGTTTTATTTATTTTAGATCTTTTTTCTTTTTGAATATGACTGATAAATTAAAAGATTTGAAAATCAAAACTGGTGTTACTAAACGATGAGTATATGAAATTTAATTATAAAAACGAATATTGTGTTTTTTTAAAACGTGAAAAGAATATTTATCATATAAAAAAGTATATAAAAATGAAAAACGTAAAGTTGAAAAAAGGCAAATGAAGGTCTAGATGAATAGGATCTGAAAAACGAGATATTTATTGGCTTATTTTTTCTTTTGGTTATATTTAATTGATTTTCTTTTTAGCAAGAAGTATTAAAAGAAACGGAATCAATGATTTCACATACAAAAAGAAGTTTTATTAAATCGTGGTTAGAATTTCAACATGTTTATGTAAAATAATTTATTTTTGATTGAGATTTTTTGTCTCTTCTTTTTTTCTAGAATACAGCAAATAATGATGATACATTAAAACAATCAAAAGAATATGAAGAAGCACAAAAAATTTATGATGAACTTAATGAAGATCATCAAGAAGATCGTCTTGTACAAGCATAAATTGCTCCATTTTATTAAAACACAGTTGCGACTGTGATGTTTCTTTTATATATTTCACATCTTACTAAATGAGTTTAACAATAACACATTCACTTTTAGCCAATCAATAAAAGTTTTCTATTATGCATATTTCCTTTGCCCAAATATTCATTTTAGATTTTTATTTATATAATCTTTCTCATCTTTTTCAAAAATGGAACAAGCATTAAATGGTTTAACAAATATTTCAAGCACCCAATTGTAAGTTTGCAAAAGATTTCTCATAAATGTCACGAACACTTTTGTGGGAAAGGGACATTTCGCACTAACTTTTCATTACGATCTCCAGTAACATATGTTCGTTACGATCATCTGACATAAGAAAAAAGATAGGGTGTTCGGAATGACAAAAAACAATCAAAAATTAACTAAAGCATGGAGTTTGTAATGAAAGTTGTCCAGATGATCGTCACGAACAGCCATGGCAGAGTTTGACAGATAAAAACTTGAAATTTGACTGGAGTTCGGATTGAAAACGACCGAGAGGTCGTAATGAAAGTTAAGGCAAATAAAATAGTGAATGTTTGGAGATCATAATGAAAATTGTAGGGAAATCTTAATGAAAAAAGACAGATTGTTCAAAACTGTGTTCATGTTTGCTCTTCTTTGGGAGATGTTAAGTGACTCACTAGTTTTTATTATAAGATGGCACACAAAGAATGTCCTGATGAATTCAAGAAGTCAATATTTCTATTGTTGTTACTACTGTCACTCAAGTGTTTGTATTTATCATTATTATTCCTTATATGCACATGCTTTTTATTACGAACACCATGACTTTTGAAAGAAAAAAATGTGTTTAATTATTATTCTAGATAACTGAATCCTATTTTTCATAATAAGAAAGAAAGGAAGAAAAGTCTTTACAACAGTTACCGATGTCAGAAGGAATCCGTTACGACTTTCTAGAAAATCGCATAATGAACTCTCGATCATTTTCATTACGATAGTCAGACCTTTCCTATGAAAAAATATCCTTAAAGTTTTATTCCGAATATCCGGTCTTGTTCATCCCAATCTCCGAACACTCTATTACACATAGTAATGAGAATGCCATTCCGAATTCCCAGTCACACTCTTTCGATCTCCCTGTTTTTTTCAATACGATGTCCAGTCCAAAAAGGGTTACGAACTCCCGTCAAAGATTTTTAAGGACAAAAATCATTTCCGAACACTCGGACATATGACCGGAGTCCGGAATGACTTAGTGCGAAATGTCCGTCACCCGAAATTTCCGTGACTGACCGTGACTAGAACTGGTCACGACAAATGTGTCGTTGTTTTCTCTCGTATAGATCATTGTAGCCTCAAGTTTTATACATTATTTTGTAGAGGAGAAAATTCTCAATACAAAGGATCAAATCAAAAATATTTTTGTCGTATTCAACATGAAAATTACAATCAAACAATCTTTTTTTCTTTGGTCACGGTTTTATGGTCACGCCGGGCACTAGTGATGACTCTAAGCTTTTTCGACTTTTTAAAGATGCTTCACTAAAGAAAAGCAACAGATCACGTTTCTTAAAGAAAGTAAATCGATGCTATGAGATTACGTTTATTTTGAGAGTTCTATAAAACTTTAAGAAAGAATATTTTAAAAAATAAATCTTATGAGTAATATAAAGTTGCTAACTAACAAGGGAAGATCTCTAGATGTGTCCGCGAGATTTCAACGATAACTATGAGTTTGTCATATCAAATACTCTAATCTCAAATATAGAGAAATTAGCGGTTGAGACTGCTCCAATAAAAAGAAGTTGTAGTAAAATATTTTTTGATTAAGACCCCGATGGAGACCACAAATGTTTTTTGACTAAAAAAATAAAAGTTCGCAAAAAAATCTGAAGCATTCATAAGTCAGCTCAGTTTTTTATGCTGATTCCAGGTATGCTATCATTTTCAACTCCTACCATATTTTTCTAATTGAAATCTGCTGAATACTAGTCGGAAAGGTACAAAATCATGTTTTGAGAATATTTTCCTAGAAATTTCGTAGCTGACCAACATTTTCGGAGTGTAGGAATATATAGTTTTTGCGGCATTTCAAAAGCGCTATTACTTGGTATATGAACATTTACATGAACTGAACAATGTGGTTCTCTATTGATCTACAAGACAAAAAAAGAGAACAGAGTTTTCAGCTAACCTACCACTGACTGTCAATGAGCTGACAATTAGAAGACGTCGACAAAGAACAAGGATACAGAAGGATGTTATCCCAAATTGATTCGATAATGTCTAGGACAATAATGAACCGAAATACTACTCTAAGTTTACAATCGTCGAAATTGTCAGATATCTTATTGATATCTTTTCACAGCGACATTATTTTCACTTTAGGATGGTCTCATCGGATAGAACATTGAATTCTACATCGATTCGTTTAAGAACAAGTCTATCGAAAACGAATTATTGATGTCTTCCATTAGTCATTTCATTAGCTATTAATGATAGGTTAGCTGGAAATTCTGTTCTGCTTGTTATCTTGTCGATCAATAGAGAACTACATCGTTGAGTTCATGTAAATCTTCATATACTCTTCATATACCCATCGATAGAACTTATGAAATGCTACAAAAACCCTATATAATTATTTTTAATACTCCGAAAATACTGGCCACTTAAAAACTTCTAAGAAGACTATTCTCAAAAAAACGATTCTGTATCTTTTTGACTGGAATTCAGCAGATTTTGATCAGAAAAGTATGGTATAAGTCAAAATTAACAACATAATCATCGGAAAAAGCTCACCGATGTTCTCTGTTAGGGTCTTAATCAAAAAATATCTTATTGCAACGTTTTTTATCGGAACAATCTCAGCCGTTCATTTTTCTATATTTGAGGTGAGAGCATTTGACTTACCAAACCTATATAGTTTTCATTGAAATCATAAGGATACACCTGATGATCTTTCCTCGTAAATGAAATAAAGCACTATAGACTCTTATATCGTGCAAAACTATCGATGATTATTCTAATCGTTTTCTCAACAGCTGCTTTTATTAGTGGTTTTTAGATTCAATTTCTTCATATCTTGCATTGATATTTTTATGATTTTCTTAGACTTTGCTATCATTTATTTGGTAGAATTCAAAAAAACAATAAAAATGTAGACTGTAAAATCTAAAATGTTCGATTGCCATTTTTTTGTTTATCATCATCAATCAAGAAAATAATCATTTTCAAACGATTGAAAAAAATATGGTCTATAAGCGATGATCGTTTGAACCATTATTTTTTCATCGAACAACTATAGTACATTGAGTTCGTTCTTAGACATTATATGATAATATAAAACAATTGCTCTCTATTAGCTTCATCTGACAAGACCCTATGAAACGCATTCAAATTTTATTCGGAAGAACTTTATTGCTATGAGAGCTTTTTTTTTTCTTTTTATTTATGTTAGATCCTAGTTAGTTGTGTGTTTCTAACTTATCTTCTTCATCAACCACTGACTTTTTACAATTTCTATCTAACAATGCCACATGTGATTCTCGATATTTGTTCGTGTTATGATGAATGTTACATTCGTTTTTTTTACTACTATTGAGAAGTGTATATTATTTCGTATAATTCTTATTCATCGCTTTCATTGACAGGCGATTAGTTTCACGCTATTGAAATTTATATCGAATAATACTCATTCTTTTATCTGAAAGAAATCAGTTATAATAGAATTTTTTTATTTGAATGTATCCATGCATTTATTAAGACACGAAAAAAATTGAATAAATAGAAAAATGAAAACTGAAAAACCAAATATACACATTAATGTTGATTTCCGTGCCAAAAAGTCATTTTACTGTGAAAATCTAGGATTGATGCTGCTGTTGTTTACTTTCATCTTGACCAATTTTATGTTGCTGTTGTCCACTACCGCCTTCGCCAAGTAAATGACGTTGTCCACTACCATCTTCACCCAATTGACGTGTTGAGGAATTTGATAATCCCTGTTGTCCAAGTTTTTGTTCAGCCTCTACTCCAGGTACGCCTAGTGGATTACCTGGTGATTCTTGATTTCGATCGGATGATGTTGGTGCCGACATAATTATTATTATTTCTTATTTAAGTTTAAGTCAATGTAATATCGCAAATGTAAATGTGTAATATTATTATTTTGAAAAATGTAATGTTATGCTGCATTGGACAGCTCTTATTTATAATTGAGAAATGCGCATAACAAAAACAATAACAACACCAATTTTTCGAGTCACAAGGAAATCATAAGTACGACAGCATTCTTTTCAAAGATCATACAGTATAATTTAACAATAGAAAATATTTATTTTAAAAAATTTACTCAGTGTACACAGCTCATAGATAAGAAAAAAAGCATTTGTTTTTACTTTTTTACCTCTCACAATATTTTTGCTAAAACATGAAAAAAAAAATGAAACTATTACGTCGCAAACGGTAACAAACATTTTGAATGGATTCTTATTTCTCGTATTTTGTTTTAAAACGTTGTTGACTCAACTTCGCATGTAATTCAAATATAAAATACGAAGAAGTAGCATCAATATATGAATCACATGTTCTTCGCATGTATTAAAGATGTCAGTTTCATGGCTTTCACATCGTTTTATATCCTTAAATACCATTCTATAGTTCTATTTTCCTACATAAATATTTTCTTATTTTCATGAATAGTCTTTGTTATATTCGTTTATAAAATATAGGTTTTTGAAGCAAATCACCTATAACTTTGTCGAGAATTTCAAACAGAAACTTTCGATTAAAAATTTTTCATCAAAAAATGAAAATAGAAGAAATATTGAAAATACTAAGTACCATTATTTATGCATCAACAGTTATTATAAACAAGAAATGATAATGTTTTAAATATAACATAATTTTGCTTTGTTAAACGTAAATCAGTATTCAGCTGCTCTATTACCATTATGTTTTGTCACGTTATCTTTATCATTTTATCGATATTTCTCATTTCAACCCATCAGAAGGTTTTTGTTTTACGCTTTCAAGATAATTCATTAATTAGTATGGTATAACTGTAAGATTTTTGTCATAAATCCTTGTTTTTCCAAATATTAACATAAATCATTGCTGATTGAAACAATCATTTAAAATAAAATCATAAACATATTCTTTTTCTTTTCTCATTTATTCAATAAAATATTGTATCAATTTTATTTGAATTGATGTTCATGTTCTTGTATATACATATATATAGAAACTCTTTTTCAAAATAATCCATGCCATTTAGTTTAATTTTATTTGAACTACATAAATTAACTAATTAAATGCAAATAAAAGTTTTTAAACAAATATCTCTATATAGTTAAATTATCTAAAATTTATCGATGACTTCGTCCTGGTAGTCTTAGTAATTGAATAAATGTCAATATAAAAAAAAAGAAAGTAATTGCAGCTAATGCTACAAAATTTTTCCATAAATCCCATGTAGTTGAATAATCGATTTTGTGATTATCAAGAATATGTTCACCTTTGATTAAACAATTATTTGTATTGTTTGTTGAACAAAGTTTTAATTGAGTAAATTCATTTATAGTAATTACATTTGATGCATAACGAAAAAGACTAACCCATTTAATCCATGAAAGAAATTTGACAATATTTGTTACATCAACAAGATATCCTGTAAATACAAGCATTACAACACAAAATGAAGCTGCAACTAAATTGGCAACACCTAAATAAATAAAATGTATAAATCAACATATCTATATTCATAATACCAATCTCTTACCTATTGTTTCGACACTTGCAGAAACAAAAAAACATACTGATGCTGAACAAACAGATGTAGCAAATATAGCTAATTGATATATAAAAAATTTGTTAACTGTTTGTTGAAATTGAATCATAAAATATGATATTAATGAGAAAACAATTGAAGGAAATGATCGTAATAATATTATATCACACATTAATTTTGAAATAAAATACGTTGAAACACGATAATATCCACTTGCATTTTCATGTGCAAACAATACACGTTCTTTTATAAACAATTCTAATGCTGATAAATTTATAAATACTTCATTTGAAACAATAAAAAATATAGCACCTAAACGATTTTTAACTCCATTCTCAAATGTATGATCAGTATTCATATATAGACAACCAACAAGTATTGCTAAACATATTGGAACGATCGTTTGCATTATCATTAATGTACTATTTCGAAATGAATTACGAAATGCTCGTTGAGTTACATACCACATTTCAATTAAACATGGATGAGACACTACTTTAACTTGTTTATTTAATGTTCCATCTGACGACTTACTCGCATCTTGAATTTGTTGTTGAATTGAATCATAAATAGGTGATTTGATAAAAACGTCGTGCAAATATCGACAAATGTTATCCTTTCTTTGATCAGTTTCATTATCGATATCATCTTTAGGATATGGTATATGTCGTATATCTTGACAGACATCCAAAATAAAATCAGCTGGATTATCATGTTCTTCACATGTTAAACCAATTGAAGAAAAAAATGGAAGAACATCATGAACTGAACCATGATAAATACAATGGCCAGCACCCATTAAAAGCAAATTATCAAATAATTTAAATATTGAATAACGAGGTTGATGAATAGAAAATATAATTGTATCTGCAAAATTAAAAAGAAATCGAATAAAACATATTTTACATAAAAATCATTTATTATAACTTACGTCCTTTTTGAGAAAGTTGAGACAAACATTCTATTATATTATTAGCCGTCGATGAATCAAGACCTTCAATAAACAAGATTGTTTTTTTTTTTAATAATAGAATTATGTAAGAGAGAATGAAATAATTAAAATTAAAATTGAACTTACCACTTGTTGGTTCATCTAAAAAGAGAACTGTCGGCGATAAAACTAATTCCATGCCAATATTAGTTCGTTTTCGTTCTCCACCAGATATTCGTCGACTACTTTGACTACCTATTTTTGAATTAGCACATTTTTCTAATTGTAATTGTGAAAGGACAAGATTAACAATATTGATTTTAGTTTTAAAAGGAATATGTCTTGGTAATCGAAGATTAGCTGAAAACATTAAATTTTCTCTAACAGTTAATGTTTCACTAAGTATATCATCTTGCACAACATAACCTATTCTTGAATTGATATCTTGTCTATATGGTTGTCCATCTAAAAGTATTTCTCCTGTTAAACCTTGTCGATCTTTTCGATTGGCTAAGATATCTAATAATGTTGATTTTCCACTTCCTGTTGGTCCAAGAATTGCGTTCATACCTGATTTAAAAATTCCGGTAACATTGTAAAGAATTTGTTTTTGTTGATTTTGAAAGCAAAGATCAGAAATAATATTGTACCATTTTTTCGAAGAAATCATGTAATTTATTGAATTAAAACTTATTGTTGAACCATGTATGCGTTTGTTTTCATCTGGTTTTAACATGACCATTGTTTGACTGTCTTCGATATTCATTGTTCTTGTTTTTTTTTATCTACAAGTTAAACGAAAATCTAAAAATAAAAAATAGGATATTATTGTAATTATTAATTTTATTAATGAAATATTGTTTTTTTTTTTGCAGTTTATTATATTCTATTAGTTATTCTTTGCTCGTTTAAATTCATTAACGCAATAACTAATAAATCCAATATTAGTGTATTATAGAAAAAGTAATTATTCTAGCAATATTTACACTAAAGGCGATGAGTCATGAATGTATAACATTTTTCTCTTAGATTTATTAGTTAAGGTTTTTTTTTTTGAGATTTGTTGTCTATTCGTATACTTGAGATTGGTCATATAATAATAATGATTTGAAATATTGAAAATTTCTAAAGATAGAACATAGTTTCGTAAATAATACTATTTGAATAGATTCTGTGTTCCTTTCTATTTATTTCTTCAGTTAGTCAAACAGTTAAATGGTAAGTGGACAGAAGTAACAATAATTTGACGAATTTTTATGTTTGACTAGGCATGTCTCGTCCTTCAACTTTACACATTGGTGTTGTCTCTCTTAGGATATTTTTTTAAAAACTGTTTTATTACTTCATAAAAAACCGATAAGAAACAATGACTAATAATAATAAACATAAAACTCATGTTACCTTTTACTGAATGGCAAAGATGTTTTCGATTAAGCTGAATAATATACAGATCAATTTCACTATATTTTTTTTTGTAATAAAATACTTGAAGAACTTCTAAATTCATCTTTTAAATTTTTTTGTCTCAAAGTAATTTGTAATGTTTCACTACTAAGTAAATAGTCTTTTATACGATTATAATTGAGTGGAAAAGAATCTAAAATGTCGGAGTTTCTGACAAATGGATCTGAAGCTCGAACATGGCTAAGAATTATGTTAGAATGTTTAAAAATAAAATGGATGGAGTTATTAATTATTTGGACGTCGTGTATTGAATTTAATAATTTTACTAAATGGATGAAACCCAAAAACAACTTAAAAAACAATCGTACATCACTTTCACAAAAAAAATAATTTATTAATTATCACATCTCAAATTGAATAGTGAACGTTATACATACGATTTATATACAGTATCATATTTTGTAATTTATCAAAAGAACGAGATTTATATGATATCATCTGTATGCCAAATTGATAGTCGACTATTGAATCTTTTTTAGATTTTGTTTTTAAACGAAAAGCTAATATTTATATTACGGGCGTCAATGGATGAAATAATCTGAATATTTTCCAGCATAAATTGGCTAATTGCCTTAGCTTATATGCTTGCAACACAAATATACACATTTTCTTTTCTTACAATAAGCACAAGTTTTTTTTTATATCAATACAATGAAGGACGCAGAGAGTAAGCGAAAGGAAAGAGAAAAATCGACTCTCTCAATCCATTTCAGTATTTATCAACGTTGTCACAATTCAAGTAGAATGTTGTCAAGCAACAGAAAAAAAAGATTTTTTTGAAGACGATCGAACAAAAAAATAAAGAGTCCGATCAAAATCATTAGTTTCATTTAAAAATTGATATTCCTTGCATGATTCAAGGTTTCAGATACAGTCGACAGATTTTCTTCTTCTTTATGTGTTGAAAAATCAGTCAACCAAACCCAACCTGTTTTGGATTAATGACAAATAATGATCGATGTGCATTTTCTCTATTCAGTCACAGAACGATAAAAAAAAAAATTTTCATAGACATACAAATAATGATTAGAGTGATTCTTTACTCGTCTGAAGCAGCTAGTTTAGATCAAATCTTCAAATCAAACTAGGCCTGACCTACTACTCTGCTATTTCAAACGAGAGTAGTCTTTAAATAAAAATCATAGAAAAAACTCATATAAGTGATTATTGCTTTTTAGCAAAATTGTTTTTTAAATGTTCTTTTTTCCGAACATACTACTATAAAACTTATTCTTTTATGTTTCTGAATTAATCTATTCTTTCTAAGTTCAAATGAAAATTCGACCATAGTCAATGTTTTGGAATGTTCTATCTAAAGTCAGACCATTTATTTATGGAAATACTTTTGAAATAGAGCACACATTTTAATATTTCAAAAGCGTTGATGCTTCTCACTAATAAGAAAACATAGTCTACTTTGATTAGAATTTCACAAAAAGTACAAATTGAATAATAAGATAATGAGTATAATGTTTTTTTTTTTACTGAAATCGATTTTTTGTTTTCATCTCTAAGAGTCATCGTACGAAAGACACTGTACAAAAGCAGGTTATGTGCTCAATTCATATTATGAATTTCAATGAAACTTTTACTATGTTTAATCCGAAGTAAGATTTAAAAAGGTCAAAAATTTTAACTTTTTAAATCGTTTTCTCGTTCAGATATTAAAACCATAATAGCCGTTCACTAAGGTAAACCAAAATAACAGCAAACACATCAATATCCATGCATTGAACATCTAACTATCCAATGCATGAGTATTAATCTGATTACTATTATTTCTTTTTACCCTAGGAACGAGCTGTTGTAGTTTGAATGTGTAAACAAATGAGTGGTTTTAAAAACTAAAATGTTTGATCTTTTCATATTTTGCTTCAGGTTACATACAGTCAAGATTTTATTGAAATCCATCATATATATTGAGCACATGATCTGCTTTTGTAGTCTCTTTCGTTCCATGACTTCTAGGTTTTAATAACATTGCATCGTTCATAAATTAGTCGGAATTGTGAGTTACAAAGCATTTCTTCTTCAGCATGGAGACCAATTTAAATCAATCTGATCGACTTGTGCCACACTTCAATTGTCCCATATCGTAAGTTTCATGTCTAGCAACTGGTTCGACATTTTCTTCCTTTGATCATTACAACAGTAATGTGAATGTTCTGCTTCAATATTATAACAATTTCCACTATTTTTTAAAAACGATATGTAACAAAGCAATGGATCTGTGACTAGTAGTCAAGAATTGCTTTTCGGATGGGTCATGTAAACTTGTCGGTTACCGGTCTAATCAATATCTCTCGTCTTTATATATCAGAACCTTTTGTACGATAACGGTGCTGTGATGACCTACTAATGTTTCTTTTCAAGGAAAGTCATTTAAAAAATGTTTCTTAACTGTAAACATGAATCTTTAAGAATATATGTCGTGTATGTAACTTAGTCAACTTTACAAAATTCAATCGTAATTCAGTTGATTTCATCAGATATTATGCCTGTGATACTCTCTCAATTCCATCTTCACCGAATAGGAATTATTTTCATTTTGACAAGATCAAATACTTCCTACTATATCAAAGTATATACATAAAACAACAACAAACGAATCTTCATTTTCTGAATAATGATGGTTGTCTTTGACTTTTTTAGTTATTAATAGTGTATACGAATATAATGATAAAAAAATATTTAAAGAAAGATGATTAAATTATTCATGGAACCATTACTCATCTTTCATATCTCGATACATTTAGCAGTTTTACATGGTCATCTATAAAAAGAATTATTATTAATAACTTCAATGTTATACAATGAACATTTGAAAATTTTTCTTGTTAGCCCTTTTAGACAAATATTCAAAAGCTTGTTCTAGTCTTGTTTTCTAAAGTATTGCCTCTAATGTCAGAGAAGAAGATTTTGAGATCGTTCGTGGTAAGACCACTAATGACTTGCTGAAGCATATGTGATATTGTATTGTCGTTGACAAATTCTATTAAAGTCATTGATATTTGAATTTTGGAAATACAAAAACTTTATACTAGATTAATTTTGGCATGATTCCATATGATCTTTTGTCAAAATTTCTTTTATATTTATATTATGCTTTTCGTTATCTTTCTTTATTTTTAGTGAAAGCTGAGATATCATAGATCGTTTTTTTTATGTCACTGACAACAAAGTTTGAAAAGTTGCGTTAGACAGTTATTGACAATCAAACTTCCAATAAATATATCCTACTGTTATGAACTTGGTTAAATTAGATTTCATGACGAAATTTGGTATAGTTGTTTTTGTGACTTCTTGTTTCAGTAAGTCTTTGCTACTTATGAATTAGCTTTTAACTCTCCCACATTCGACAACTTCAATATACTTTAATCATTATGATACAACGATGATTTCTCGTTGGCAATGATGTAGAATAGAAGTTGAAACTAGTTCTCTCTATGTCTATTCAGTAAATAATAACTTAATTGAATATGAAACTGCTTTTAGTCATTAGTGTGTATTAAATATGTTAGCCGAGCACAAAACTTTGTAGAACTTTGAATAGACAAACATAATCAAAATATGCACTAGCGAAATAATCAGCAGAATGTCATTGATTGATTGATATCTTCAAGGATCATTGTTTGAAACAATGTAAAAATTTTCCTTGACTATAACAGCAGAAGGACCATCTGAACAGGTTGTATCTTTATTGGAATTCATAAAATAAAATGATTATTAGTATAGAACTTGACAGTAATTAAGTTCCATTATGCACATATGAAATGGGTACAACTTTCTTTGTAAAGTAAGCATAGTTCCCAGTCATATAAAATCATAGTTTGAAAGTGTTTTTTGGAGAATTCGAAATTCACGTGGAAAATGTTATATGACTAGTCTCAAGTAAATCTAAAATTATAACGAAGCGTTAAACTTCTAAGTCTGAAATGTTGCATATAATCCTAAATATATGTCTAATCATTATAGTAGAATAATTGCACTCAATCAATGGCTATTAACAGAGTCGGATAAACAAAAATTTTGCCGTGTTCTATGTATTTTTCTTTAAAATTCATTGAAATAACTATAATTCTATCTTTTTATTTTGATCCATATGATATTATTAACCTTACTGAATATTCACACATGATTAAGCAATCTTTATCAATATGATTTTCATTTATCATGATGCATATTGAAAGTCTATATTATGACTGTAATTGTCCTCACATTGTATTGTATTTGTGTCAGTCAGACTAATAATGATTATTTGCAGATGAATATAGTATTATCGTTTTTTTTTTATTTGAAGGCTTTTGTTTTTCATGAATGCCAAATAAAATATTACTATTTCAGATAAGTTTGATTTGCCTGGTTGCATGTTAAAATATCTCCAATTGAATTAATTTTGACATTGTTTTGTTCTGTCCCGTTTTTCTTCTGACACGATATAAATTATTTTTCTAAAAACTCGTTGCTGTTTCCTTTAGAAACCATGGTGAAATGTCTTGGATTATATTTAATGCGTATTGAATTCTGTATCATAATTGTCGTTTATTTATTTTTACATCGGAATAATGTCCCACTAACCAAATAACTAAAAATTCATAGTTAACCAACAGATCATGAGTTGCTTGCCATTCACCATACCTCAACTAATATTAGTCTATTACTCATTATTCAACTACTAAATGTAATCTTTCTAATTTTGTTCTTCATAAAAATTACACCTATGTGTTGATTTTTAGAAACTGATTGATTCTACCTGTCGTATTGATGACAGAATTGAATTTATTAATAGTTATTTCAAAGTGCTAATTAAAAATTATTGTTTTCCAAAGAATCTATGTTGCCTTGAGAGATTTAATTCAACGAAATATCTAGCCGCTCCAAAATTTATTTATTGTTAGTTTTCTCTAATGTTTTCATGTTTCAAATTTAGCTTTCATGATAGGAGAATAAGTTTCTCTTATTTATGGCGTTGCTTATTTTTTGTTTTATTCTTCCATCTAGAATCTTCTGTTCTATGTAAATAGTACAACACTCATTGTATTCGTCAATAGTATTTACAGATATATAGGTTTAAATAGAATGGCACTTACGAATTTCTCCAATACCAGAAGGCATACATATACAATATTATTGTCGAAATATGGTCTCTCTGGCGTTCATACTTAGTTTCACTAGCTAAACAAGTTAATAATAGTAAACTGTAAATATCGTATAGCACATTTCATATATATATACGCATAGAAAGAATTAAGATCAATATCATCACGCCAGAACATTATACGAAGAAAAACAAAACATGTAAAACATTTTAAAAATTTTAATAATAATCAAACTATATGAAAGGTGGTAAAATCAACTTTTCATTCCTATCCTCCATTTTTTATAGGACTAAAAATTAATGATAAATAATTTATAAACATTAGTGAGAAGATCGTAGATCAATCAAGAGAGTATTTCGAAAAACATTTATCGAAACTATGTAATTCATGATCTTGAAATTAATGAACACATTGCGTACTTAAAAATATACAATCAAATAGAAGATCTATCAAAATTATCAATTCAACCGATTAAAATAGAAGAAGTCTATAAACAGTGACTTAAGATAATACCAAAAAACAAATCAATCAATATTCTAACTATATTAACGTTTCTATTAAAATACCTCTCAATAGATAATACGAGCATAATTATGGTCATTTTTAATAAATGTGCTTCAAGAAGAGAATTCTTTGAAGCCAGTAAAGTAGATAAGATCTTACGTGTATCGAAGGAAGATGTCTTTCCATCAGAGAATCATTTACGTCTCATCTCATTATTACCTAACTTGAGTAAACTTTTCGAAAGATGTATAGGGCATACGCCTATACAGATATATTGTCATCTAACTACCATTATGAATATCTAATCGGATCACCATCTCTATAAAGAAGAGTAGAATGCTACGAACGTGTTCTGAACAAGTAATCACTATCGAACGCATTTCACGTGCGTTCGTCCGTTTCGAAGGCGTCCTTTCAACGTGCCCGTCTGACTAACGGGTGGGCCAGAATAAATTATACTGTTTGTATTTTGAATATTTTCTCTTTATTCTTCATATGATTCAAACACTTTTTTTATCAAAAGATAGCGCTTGAAATTCTCTACTAAAATGGAAGTGATTGAACTGCAAAATTATTCTAGATATATTTGAAAAAGGATGAAAAGTGAAGATATACAAAAAACTGTAAAAATTAACCGATTGGGCATAATGANTTATTCTCACCCGCACCCTCACCCATCCGCCCTTATTAACAATAAATTCAAATAATTGAATATTTTCAATATTAATCTTGTTTAAGAAATGTAAATATAATAAGAAAACAATGAAGTTAATCATTTGACATAGTTGATGAAACATAAGAATAAATTGATTCACAACAACGAAGATAAGTTTCTCTTGCTTGAACTTTACTAATAATATCTAAACTCAATTCTTCATGATAAATTATTTGTTACAATTTACATAAACCATTCTATTGGAATTTTTAAATCAATATTGAATCTCTTAATAATATATGAAGTTGTGATAAATGTTTAGCTGTTTCTCTATAGGCTTCACAACCTGTTCTAAAACATAACATTTGACGTTGAGCTTGATGTTCATTAAGAGAATTCTTAATTATAATTCGATCCTTATGAAAATTATTTAATATTATTAATAATTTTTCTGAATCAATTGTTAAATTTTCTTTTAACTCAAGCATATGAATTAATTTTTCCTAAAAGTTGATTATATTTATTTTATTAGAAACAAAAAGAAATTTTTTTCTATATAACTAATCCGTCGTTGAAACTTTTCATTTAGTGAAATTAAATGATTTCGTTCATTTGAACGAATTTTTTGAATAATATTACTTTGACAGTTTAATTCAACAAAAAGAAGCCAAAGATCATTGTCAATTTTATTTAAACTTAAACTCATATCAATTAAACAACTTTTTAATGGAACATTTTTCGACTCTAAATTTATTAGAAAAAATAAAAAAAAGTTTAAATTGATAAGATTTGTATGTTTTAATACATACACATTCGATCAATTCGATAAAAATCAAAAAGAAAAAGAAATGATAAATTAATAAAGATGCCTTGATCACCAAAATGGTATAAATTTGAAAATGTTAATGGATATTGTTCTCGTCTTAATGACCAACAAAGAAATCGATATAAAAATGGACTTAATCAAAAATAATCATGTTCGTCAATTATAACAATCATATCTACAAATAAACATTTTTCCAATAAAATACTTAATAAAATATTCTACAAGTCATGATACTATATTAAACTTGCAGAATTCCGCTATACATACTATTTTATGAGTGAAACGATTTTCTACTAAAGCAACATAATTCGATGATCTTGTCCTATTAACAATGTTATTCAAAGGATAAACAGTAGGTTAAGGCTATCATGATAGAGGTTAGCATTGAAAGGAAAAGGCGATGCCTCGTCAGTAAGCCGAAAGAAATTCTTGTAAACTTCTACAAAGGAAAATGAAAAATTTCGACAATTGAACAAAGAAATCATTCCAAGAGAGAAATCGAATATTTCGCAGATTACTGTATCCAAGAGTACATCAAAGCTATCTTCGAGAACTTCTTAGCTAAGTATATTAGTTTGAGTTCATTGCACATGACTCTTCTCGATAATAAAGCTCAAATACTTTTTTTTAATTTTATTAACACTCAAACGATGAAGTAAAATGAATTATTTTGGATTTATTGCCGAATTGACTTATTTAACAATAAACTCAAACTAAAATACTCGCGATACAGACCAATAGTAGCCTTGAAGTAGTTAGAAATTTCTCAGTGATAGTTTTGATGTATTTCTACAGTACGCTGAGTACAGTGAAATATGAAATTTTCGCTTCTTCTTCCATTGAGTAATCTCCATGTTTATGATAGTCTTGTAACAGAATTCTCGACCTGAATTTATCATAAAGTCTTTTGAAATATTTTCAAGTGCTGAAATTCGAAAATCAGTAATTATGATTGTTGATTTTTCATGTTCGACGACGAGAGATGAGAGTATCAATTTCGATTTTCACCATTGTTTTTTGTTATAAAGTCATGGTATCCCATTTTAATAAAGTATCGCCTGTTAAGCAGAATCAGCTGTTGATTATGCAAATAAAATGTTGACTAAGAGATCAGTACTAAAAAATGTAATCAAATTTTCATCACACGAAAGTAAGTTCTATTATCATAGAGTTTTTCCAAGGTCAGGATTAAAAAACTTGATCTTACATATTATTCATGAATACAAGAACGAGATTTTAAAAAGACGAAATATTCGATAATATTGATATTATATAAATTAACTTTTGTATAATGATGTATCGAATACAGTGTCAAATAAATGTCTTACCGAAAAGCGTAGTATCTTATAAATATTTATCGAAATCTTTTGTTTGTTTTTCTGATAAATGAATAATATTTTTTTCAAATCTTTGATATGGTTCAAGAGAAAACTCAGGTCTTGGCAATAAAAATTTATTTTTTTCTAAATCCGATAAAGCAATTCATTCGACTGATTTTGATAAAAGCATTCTAAAACAAAATAAATTTAAAAAAAGAACAAATNCACTGAACTTTATTTTACAAGTTTTTCGAGTGATCCACTCTGAGCTAAAAGCTCAAAAAAAAATAAATGTTCGGAAGAATGACGTTAAATGAAGTTGTAGTAAATACTTAATGGCTCTAGCTAGTTTAAAATATGTTGCAGAGACTACATTTTTGAAACATTTATTTTGTTGAGATTTTGGTGCAGAATAGAGTTCAGTGAACTCAGACGCATTCAGAGCGTATTTTATAAATACTCTATAGAAACACTAATATCGATTCATATTGTTTTTTTATTCTTTTCTATTGAAAAGAAAAATTAATCGAAAAAAATTGATCGATGTCAAATGTTAAAACTAAATACCGATTGAAAGTTGTTGAATATCTTTAAATAAACACCAACTATTTGATACAACTAAACCTTGATGAAAATTTTCTATTTGATTAACACTTGTCGATGAATTACATAATAAACTAATACAATTTGATCCACATAACTATAAATATTGATTATATTTTAAATAATAGAGTTTATTTCAAAAAAAAAAAAAAAAAAAAGAAGAAAACCTGTGCTAAAGTTTGAATAACCGCTGATCGTCCATATTGTGATGGTGCATGAACAACACCAATTCTATAGGCACAAATAGCTTGAGTTAATTGAAATAATGTTCGTTCCATCATAGGTGAAATTATAAACGTTGATGATGGTTCTAAATAAACAAGAATTTATTTTAAATAAAAATGAAAAATTGTAATACCGATAAATTCAAAATTATAATGAATTCGATTAGAAAATTGAACAAAATGAATTTTATTTTCTGTTCGAGAATTTTGATCAATTTCATATTTAATTAAGGATAACCATTCATAACTATTTAATGTTAAATCATTTTCAATTTCGATTAATTCTTAAATAAAGAAATCATAAGCAGAAGAAAATAAAGAAAAAAAAAAACATTTCTTTTTTTTTTTTGTTTGTTTTTACTTGATAAAATATCTCGAAAATATAATCGTTGAATAATTAAACAATTTTGTTGTTTTATTCGATTTTTAATTAATGCATTTAGTTGATCTTCAATTTTAAATCTAAATTTTTATTATTAATTCTTAATTTATTTTATGAATAAAACAAAAAAAAAGAATAAACAAACTTCATATTTCGAATAAATAATTTTGTTTGTTTTTTAATTTGTTTTTCAAGTATTAAACTAAATAAAATATGTTCAACAATTAAAATAACTTGTAATGGATAATCTTTTTCTTTAGAATTTATTAAAGTCTTTTTAAAGAGAATTTCTGTTAATTGTTCATTGACTTTTTTATCAAGTAATTCAAATATTAATTTTGCTAAGGAATATTTTATTAATTTTTCTAATGATTGAAACCATTTTGTTAAACTTTGATTACTAATTATTTGAGTACTTAATCCAACAGCATCAATTATTGGTAAGAACAATTTTAATTTCGATATTAAAGATAATTGTTCGTCATCTCTATTTGATATTGATATACCTTCTAATCGATAAGCTAAAAGAAAACAAAATTTTATTCAATATAACTCCTTAATCAATTCGTCATGAAAATAGAACTTTTTTTTTTTCTAACTTCTATTT
>CAJNSZ010000049.1:331862-398278 GCA_905329745.1 Rotaria sp. Silwood2
TCATGTTTTTGTAAGTTTTATTTGTTAGAATAAATAAAAAAAAAAAGTTTATTTTTTCTTTAAAAAAGAATAAATTTATTATTAATCGAACCTCAATTAAACGAAGAATTTCTTGAGAATTAATCATAATATAAGCTTCTTCAATAGTTTCAATTGATGATTCTGTAGTTACAATTACTTCTGTTGGCGTTTTACGAGCTGTTGGTGTACGTGCACGTAATTCACGATATCGGCTTAAACGTTGTCGATACGATGATGTTATACGATTTCGAACTAAATTTATTGTATATATTAACTAAATAAATTTCGATATAAGTTCTAATTGATATTCTTTAAGAGAATAGTTATTCATTTCGAATGAAACGATTACAATCTGTAAAGTTTTTGTTGATTATCATCGGTTATAGCTTAACTAGGCATGCATTATGAAACTTCTAAAAAATCGTTTACAATATATTCTCTACGACATAAGCCTTGAAATTTTATGGTATGTAAAATAGCTTGCTTACTGCGATTATCTTCTAGTTCATCAGGACAAAAACAACTGATGGCTTTTCTCCAGCTTTATATAATTCTATTGAACACAATTTTTAAGAATGTCTGAGTAACATTTCGTTGGAACCCATATACTAGTTTATTTGTTCAAATAGAAAGCAAATATTATTTTCTGTATACTGTTCTTTATTATTTATTCAAAATAGATTACTAATACATTTTTTTTTAGTCGTATACTTTACAATGAAATCTCATCATTAGTATTGGTTTCCAATCTTAGATTCAAATTGAAATATAAAGTATCTAAATCATCCTATATATGTAGAAGTGTTTGAATGAACATCAATCTATCATTTGTGTTATTCTAAAAATGTACGACCCTTCATGACTGTTTAATTAGCTTGTAACGATAAATAAAAAATGTCCCCTAGTATAGAATAAGATGTCACAATATCAGATCTTATTCACACTATATTAATGTACAATTTGTATATTTTCATGTTTACTATCAGAAAAATAAATCCTAGACAAAATGCTTCGATTGAATTCAATAGTTCATTTTTCCTCAGAACCTAATAGTTATTTAAAAAAAAAATAATTACCTGTAGTTATTTTAAGAGGTGGTTTATATTTGGCCATTCGATAATGAAGTTCACTAAGCCATGTTTGCATATTCATTAATTTATCTTTGAGTTTTTGTTCTCTTGTTGCTTGTTTATGTATTTGTATAAAAACATCTTGATTTTCAATTTGAAGAATATTTAAATCAATTAAATCTTGAATACGATAATTATGTTGAGGATCATATTCGTGACCATTTGCACGAAAAAGAAGTTTCCATTGTTCTGCCTTAAAAATAAATAATTTAATTTTTTTTTTAATATTAATATTTTATTAAAGAAGAAAAAAGACAAATAAACATACAGTCATAGCATCACTTAATAATTTTTTAAGTAATTCAATATTTTGTTCAAAATTTTGAAGAATTTTTATCCAATGAAGAACAATTGGATCATCTTCAGATATTTTCTCTTTAAAATCTTCAGCAATTTTCATCCAACATTCAAGTTTTTCTTGTGCTCGACGAATATTAAACTAGAAAATTGATAAATATTTTCCAAAAAAACTCTAAAAAAAAAAAACGATGTAATACTTTATTAATCAATGTATTTTTCCATTCTTTAATCGAACTCGATGTTATTTCAACATATTTCCATATATCTTTTCTAAGATCAATTTCTATTGACCATTGACCAACATTGTATATATCTTCATTTTCAACTTGATCTTCATTTGTAGGACTTAAACTATTTGCAGCTAACAATGCTTGCCATTCAGCATACTGTCTTAATTGTTTTTCAAGTCCCATAAAATCAATACAATTCTATATGAAAAATAATTTCAAAATTAAATTTAATTAAAAAAAAAAAAAAAAGTTTTGTTTTTTCACTTTTTTTAATTGTTTAACCATTTCCATTGGATCTTGTGTAGAATCAAGAAAAATGCCACTTGTTGATTGACTATATAACAATTCTGCTTGATTTAAGAATTTCTAATGAAAAAAATGAACAAAAACAAAATTCCACATTTCTAAATAAAATTTTCTAATAATATATTATTACTTCAAAAGTATCGTGCAAACGTTGTTTTATAATTAAAGTTTGTTGTGCAACAAAATCAGCTGCATCAGATAGTTTTTTTCGAAATAATTTCCATGTGTCTGTCATTAATTTATCGATCAGTTCATTTTCATTTTCTTGACGTAAATGACCAAAATGCATAAAAATCATCTATTCAAATGAATATAAAATTAAAATATTTTATTATTAAAAATTAATTTTACATCAAAAAGACTTGTAAAATATTCAATTGTTTGTTGATTTGACGATAGTTCTGTTTTATGTGGAGCTAAATAACTAGCATATTTAGCAAATTCTTCAATTGCTGAAGGTCGTTGATCAAATACCTTTAAATAAATAGAAAAAAGTTTTTGCTTTTTTCTCAACAATAAAAAGAAATTCAAAAACAAACTTCAAGTGCAGTTTGAAATTTATTAATAAGTATTTGTGCATTTGAACAAGCATAACGATAAAGATATTTTCCAAAATCTGTATAAATTCTTTCGACTTTATTACATAGACCTTGACTTATCACGGAACAATCCATTTGAATAATATAAGGAGAATTTGTTGTTGAATATGTTAATTCAAATGTACGTGTTTTATCAATCCAACCACGAAGAAGATTTAATTGTTCCTGTTGATTAATTTAAAAGAAATTTAGAATAAAAATACAAAAAAAAAAAAAAAGAATTTTTTTTTCTGAAACGTACCTCAATAAGAAACACTTGTTTGTCCTCTGACATTTGTTTCATTTGATTTGGAGTCCATTGAAGACAAAAACGATTGATTTCACATAACCATTCATTTGATTCACAATATGTATCCAATTCATCGAAAGATAAACGAAATTGTGAAAGAATATTTTTTATATCTGCTTTATATTTTGTACTAACATAAAAACAAAAAGCAACTAAACGAACTTAAACATATAATTTAAACTTACTCTTTTGTAAATATAAATTCAAATGGTAAAACTTCATGTCGATTAGTACTACCAAAAAATCCATGACCTTTGATTGACAGGTTATTCGGTTCATTTTTTGAGGCTATTTTCAAAAAAAAAATATTGAATTTATATTAAATGAGATTCATGATTAAGACGTTTGCCCATCAGTACGAAAGCAAACAGAAGTGAATACTTCGAAAATATTTGGGGTTCAGATCTACAGGAAAATCTTTGTTTTTATAATCAAGGCCTATATGAAATGAGATAACTTTTATTCTCACAGGACAAAATAGTTTATTGCAAAGAAAAAAAAAAGAGTTTTTTTCTTGAAAGCGATAATTATTAGACACTACAGAAACACTCTCGTAAGAACAAACTTCTTATATAATTCTGCCTTCGATAGTCTCATAGTAGAAAAACTTGTATTTCAAATATTCAAAACCAAACAGTCTTCCGCTACTCAAGTTTTCGAAAAGATTCTTCGATGATGAATATAATTAATTCATTGAGCACATGAATTTTGTTAATAGTATTAATAGCTACTTTTAAAATTAAATGAAAAACCTATCTTAATGAACATAGACACTACCTGTAAAGAGTTGTAATATAATACAGCGGAAACTAAGTTCTACATGCGATATCTTCCAGGCGTCAATAGTCAATGTGGTTTGTTGTTGAACTATTGTCGTTTTCAAAAGAAAAAAAAAACCAATGGGTACCGCTGTTTTCTAAATAAGTTTTGATAGAAAGTAGATAGCGGTCTGAGATTTTCACTATTCAATCGAGAAATATTAAGAATATGACACTATGTGATCTTTGATCAATGAGGTTAGTCTTTGTTGAAGATCTTTGAGAATGAATTTATAGAAAAATTTTCAATTGTATTTTGATTTTACTTAGTTTTACTTGTAGAAAGGAGCTTAAAGTCGACAGATCTCCAGAAGGCCAAACTCTTACGAGACAACATTCGAGATTTATAAAGGTTTTCTAGAAATTTCTAGTTTCAACCAAAGGATCTTGAATCATCTGAAAGCAATTCACCATAGAATTACTGAACAATCTTAAGTTCAAGAGTAATGTTTGCTTTCAGTTTCAATATATTTTTAAGTCACTAGACGACCATTGTCAATATATGCTGTATAAATCATAGAATGACAACAATTAGACTTTCGAAAATTGTGATCTAGTGCTTAAAATCACATGGAAACTGCAAAAAACTATGATCACTGAACGCAACGTGTTCCATAACTTCTGTGTTGACGTATTTTAAAATAAATTAAGATCTTTTGGCAGATACCTGAGATCTCTAAAAAGTTTTTATAACTATTTAACGGTACCGTCTTGAAAAAAATTAATTCTCTGTAGAGATCAGGAGATTTCTGAACTCCTGTTTTGCAAATAAGACTGAGTAAAATCAAAATAAAATAGAAAATTTTTCTAGAAATCTACTTTCAAAGATTTTCAATAAAGATTCATCTAATCGGTCGAATATAACATATCTTCATTTTCATACTCTTAACATTTCTCTTTTGAATGATGAAAACCACAAGTCACTACTTGCTTTCTACAAAAAGTTATTTCGAAAACAGGTGTACCCATTGTTTTTTGAAAAATGACATTAGTCACTCCGATACGTTACATAATTATTTTTGTTTCTATTACGCCTTTTTATTTTGTTTATTCTTAATATATTTGAGATTGTTGAGATATATTTTTTTTTCTTTGTTAAAATGATAAGCATTAATCAGTTGTGACATAATCTAATAGAATTATCATTCGTACAAGAACTTAGTTTTACTCAAATGAAACTTAATCGAATAGAATGAAACAAACCTTTCGATTGTTGCTTTTGACATTTGCATGAATTTGATGATGTTTCTTGTAAACCTGAATAAAGTTCTCGTCCACATTTTTCACATTGACTTGTTAATCTAACAAACAAAAATAATAAATCAATAGAAGAACGAAAGAAGATTTTAATACCCTTCTTGTCTAATAATATCACCAACTTTATCAGCATCTCTCAAACAAGTGTCTAATTCTAAAATATTTTTCCATTGTTCATAAAGCATTTGTTGTGGTTGTTGTAAAATAGATTGAAATATTTCTAGATAATCATCCCATGATGGAAGATATCGAAGCATATGATTAGCTTTAACAAATTTTCTTTTATTCTTAATCTTATTTTCTAAATAAAAACTTACAATCAAAATCACTTAAATGGAGTTTTGTTAAAAATGTTGCATTTGTAAGTACAAATTGTGATAATGTATCACGTTGAATATCACATAAACATGATGCTAACATTGCTGAACATAAGTTTAAAAATGGACAAATATTTCTTGAAAAGAAAAATTATTTAAATAAGAAAAAAACAAAAACAATAAGAGAATTTCTTTTACCGAATATCATTTTGCATTTGCTCAAGTTCTTTACGTAAGTTTTCTTTTCTTATTCGTTGTTCATATATTGAACCCGATGATGTATTACTTTTATTTAAAAAAAAAAAAAAAAAAAAGAAAATTTATTTTATTAAGATGATAAATTATTTTAAAAATTTATCTTACAAAGTAATATTGTCTTCTTCAAGACATTTTAAAATAATATGTAATTTTTTTCCACATGTTTCACGTGTCATATCAAGAATTGTTTTTATATGATTGTAAAATTTTTTTGTATATTCTAATGTATCTTTTGTATGACGTTTAACCATTGTTTCAAAATCATTTAATGATAATGTCATTCCTCTAAAAGAAAAATTCAATTTATGAATTTTATGTATTCATAGAAATTTT
The DNA here is from genome assembly GCA_905329745.1 of Rotaria sp. Silwood2. Classification (NCBI taxonomy): domain Eukaryota; kingdom Metazoa; phylum Rotifera; class Eurotatoria; order Philodinida; family Philodinidae; genus Rotaria; species Rotaria sp. Silwood2. Next base: position 337,721 of record CAJNSZ010000049.1, read on the forward strand.
TCAATTTACGGAAATAATTTTGGAAGTAATGTTAATTGTTGATATTCAAGTATAACTCGTCGAATTTCAAATAATGCCATTTGAAATATACGATTATTCATTAATAAAAGATGTGTTTTACTGATTTCAGATCGACGTTGAGAAAATCGAGAAAATCGAGCATTAGATAACCACCTTATAATAAAAATCATTTTATAAATTACAATATTTATTCTTGCTTTTTTTCTTTAAGTTTTACTTCGAAAGTAAATTTTTATCATTTTCTCAACCTATTTTAGAAATAGATGAGACTATACTTTTTAGTAGACATTTATATTTTTTAGCAAAGTCTTTCCTAATGTATATCAACAATCAATATGTTACACCTCTTGTTCTTTTAGAAAGATAATTTCCATGATGAGATGATGAAATTTCGAAATAAAGACAATAAGAATAAATTCGAAGATTTTTGTTTCTTTAAATTTATTAAAAGATAAAACATAACAGTTTCAATATAGAATGCTTTTCCTGATGTGCTTTCGATTAATAGACTAATGCTAATTTTTAGTATACTATAGTAATAAACTAGATGTACTGATGAGCAAACAAATAAAAAGAAAAGTTTCAGAGTTAAGAGGACTATCTTTATGTTTTGCGTAAGTATTTTTCTATTGAAAAGAAAATTGCTTGATTTTTGAAGTATTATGAATAGGTGAAAAAACTTACAAATTGAATTCTTTTCTGATAAGATAATTTCGAAAAAAAGGTATTTGTTGACATGCATGCCATAGTTTAGCATGTCTATACCATTCGGCTAACTCATAAAATTCTACATCAAGTCCATTTTGTCGAATATTTAATATTCCAAATACTGAAAAAACATAATAATTATCTGGATCAACCTTTTAAATAAAAAATATTATTTTTAAATANTTTTTCATAAATTTTTGTCATATTAATGACTATTTTACCCCCCAATTTGATGAGTATTCCTCATTTTAAATTGAAAATTTATTCAATAGCTCGCTCATTGGTGACTTTTTTGTTTTTCAACATTTATGTAATTTTTTGTTAAGAAAAGGGATTGATTGTCAAGACCATTACTCATTTATTAATTTCTCTTCTTCGAAGCAATTAATGGACAGTAAATCCTCAACCAAAAAGTACACTAATTGAAATATTCTATTTTTTCAATCAATGGACAGTAAATCCTCATACAAAAATAGCGTTAATTGGAAAAAAAATTTTCCAATCAATGGACAGTAAATCCGTGGACAGTAAATCGTGTACACGCATTTATACATGATGAACTTAATTGATGATTTAGATACAAAATTTATCAAATTTTAAATAGCTTTTTTTTCTTTTCAAGTAATCATCTTGATCAAACGGTAGACATGACCGAGACGAATACTGTTCTGTCTATATTTAGTCTTTATGCTTTACATTGAAAAAATCCAGTATCTTCAGTATCGGTAATATTGAGCACGTCTCTTATTTAAAAGTTCTCGTATTTTTTATTGTGATTGTGTTTCTAAAATTATTCTATACAATTTTTATGATAATTATAATTTAGATGGTATGAGTATCCGAAGATCTGGTACAACAGCAGCAAATTCAAACTCTTCTCGATCACATGCTGTTTTACAAGTTATTTTAAAATCAGTAGTACCTGCTTCTACTCATTCGAATGTATTATCATCATCTCGCTATAATAATAATAGTATCAATCCAGCTGTACCTCGTCGTTTAATGAAAGAAGGTGGTAAAATGTCCTTAATTGATTTAGTCTGTTCAGAGCGTGGCAAAAATACATCCAGTGGTGATAGTCTTCAACGTATGGAAGGTTCAGAAATAAATAAATCTTTATTAGCACTTAAAGAATGTATTCGTGCATTGGATCGTGATGATGGTAGTCATGTACCATTTCGTGGTTCAACATTAACAAAAGTATTACGAGATTCATTTATTGGTGATAAATCAAAAGTTTATATAATTGTAATGGTTTCACCAATACATTCTGATATTAAAAATACCATGAATGCATTACGTTATGCTGATCGAGTTCAGAATTACTAGCTGGAGATAATGTAGGAGTTATATCCAATGAAGATGGTGAAATATCAAAAGGTTTAATAAACTATATTTGTATACGTAAATAAAGATTTGTTTTTTTTGTTTAGGTTACCTATTTATGATGATAAAGAAAATTAATGTCGTCAACATTATCACCATCATCATTATGGTTCTGCATCATCAAATGATGGTACAAGTTCTTCATTGAATGATAATTATGATGAGATGAAGAGCAAGATGAAGCATCAGCTTCATATGCTGCACAAGTTGAGTATTTACAAGAATATGAAGATGCTTTATCTGATTCTTGTCAAGATATTTTAACTAATAAAGAACCAATTATAACAAAACAATTACGTGCTATTGTTAAACAACCACAAAATACAGTTGATTATGATCAAAAAAAAATTGTGAATGATATACGTGAAAATTTACTTCAACATCAACAGCTTTTAAATGAATTACAAACATGTTTACAAGCATTTGCTGATTGTCTTCAACAAGAAGAACAAGTTGCTGTAGTACAACGAATGAAAAAACAACAAACAAATATTAATCGATAAACTTTATATATTTTTTCCTTTTGACTTTTCATCGCATATAATTATCTTATAATATGATTAATACGAAATATATAGATTTCTAGATGAAGCGGTAAATAATTAATTAATAATCACTACTTCTACATTTTATAACAAAATCATTTATTTTTATTAGCCAACAGGACTATCATGAATTGGAGTTTCCCTAGTAGATTTTTGAGCTTTAGTCAATTCCTGAAAATTTTCTTGACAGAAAACGAGAACTCGAATAAGAAATATATTAATACTAATTGACAACTGTGCATTATATCACTGTATATAAATATACAAATGTAACGGTTGAAGAAGATACATATAAGTATTGTCTTTTTTAGTTCATTTGCATCTTCAAATCAGCTTACTTGTGCAAAAGTATATATGTATATTTAGTTATCAAAAATCCGATGAAACATTGTATTTGACAGATATAGTTATTGGGCTTAATTCTTTTTTATTATTTTCAAGGAAATTTTTACTAGATATGAAATGCACTCGTTTATTGTTTAAATAAATGAATTGATGCAGCAATGTTTCTTTCATAGAAAATCTTCTATATTTTTTCATTTTGATTTCTAGAAATAATGCATCAAAAATTTGTTTTTTTGTATAGAAAGATCTTTTTTTATTTGGGCACAAAAATAAAAACAAGTTGAATTGACCATCACTGAAGAAAGTGGACAAGAAAATCATTTAAATCAACTCTTAGATCTTTCAGATTTATGTATTGATGATGATCAAATCATTTTTATCGCTAATTGAGACAATCACCGTACTGTCGAGCGAAAGTCTAATATAACAAAAAGTCAAACTGTGCCAGAGGGGAATAGAGAAGAAAGGTAAACTAATCAATTGTTTTATCCAACAGATGCGTTTATTGAGATAAAGAAAATAGTTGTCTTATGATCTTTAACTTAAGGCTTTGATCCGAAGAATTCAAGAGCGAAAACAAATTCAAAAGATTGTTGAAGAATTTCACACATCACCGTTGGTTCCTGTACTAGTTGACACTTTTATAAATGAATGAGTATCGATCTTACAATGACGCTTGGAATGACACAGTCTTTACTTCTTATTTAAACAGCTAAAAAAATGTTTCACCGTCCTTTATAAAACATCAGTTTTGATCAGTCAAATCTTAGATATATAGATCTAATAGAAAAAATGTAATAAAACGACTATTGATGAGTATGACATCTATCATGCCAGTGTGTCCTTCCTGGTTCCATTTGGCCAATTCCTTCATTCATTTGAGAGTAGTAAGCTATATATATATAAGGTCGTTCATCAAATCAAACATCTGTGGTTATGCATGGTTCTATTGCATTTTTTATTATTTTTATAGTATGCTTTCCTTTTCTTTGTACGTTGTCATACATTTGCATGAATAATCTGTACTCTAGATTTATTCAAAATGCTTTATCAAATTGAAATTTTAGCTTTATCTTCACTCAATAGCTCATAATTAACTGTTATACCATATAAAGTTCATCTTCGTTTTTTAAGTATTGAGGAATGATTAATATTTGACGAATTGATGATTTATCAGCATAATGTATATTTAATTTCTTATTGAAGATCTGCTCTATCTATTCTAGAAAATGCACTGTAACTTTTCGATTTCTATCTGTTTATCATTTAGAATATTGGGAACAAAAAACGTCGTCTGATATCACCTTATTCACAACAACATATCAAAATGCCAATAATTGTTCATGTCGATAGAAAATACCATTGGTCTACTATCTGTTATGCTGTTTTAATAATCCCACTCGTTTTTGCGCAATTTGTGCATATCTTTATTCTGGAAAAATCTCAGAAATCAGTTTTCATGTTGCAGATGCCAAATGTAACATCAGTTCAATCACATCTATACTGTGGTATATCATATGATCATTGTCACTGCTCTATCGTTTCAGTGAAAGACTGTCTCACTGATGAGGAGCTTAAGATTGGTCGAATCTTACCATTAATTTTATTTGTATTACAGATTTACCTTATTCAAGAACTTCCTTCGTTAAGTAGAGACTATACATTTTCTCTCGTCTATAGCACATGGATCACTTGTTTGTTGATTTTCATCGGTATTCTAGTCGTCGTTTATCGATATACTTGTTTTTATGCACATATAGCTACAATTCTTTGCATTACAGGTTTTTTTCTATTTAGTTTCATTCTTCTTGAATTTATTTATAATAACCACCATAGAGATCGTCTGCGACAATAATACTATGGTTAATGATCAAAGATCTGAAAAGACTTATAATGAAATTCTATTCTGAACAAGAACTACTTTAACCTAATATAAATTACTCTTCTAGCGTGACCGGATCTTAGTGTGAATTATTCTTTCGTGTGCACATTTAATTGTATGTAGTGTATATTGCTTTTTGTACTGATAATCAAAACTGTATTCTTTCTTTCTCTATCTATCTTTTTTTCGAATGATTATTGCGTTAAATATGTTCTTTTTTTCTTGTATTTGACAGATTACATTGTTTTGTTTTTATAATAAATTTTAAAAAAAAAAGTAGCTCTTCAAATGTATTTTGCAAAAACGTGAACCGGAATAATCAACAATTTTGTGTTTCGAAATTAGGATCAAGAATAAGTGTGTTTAGCGCACGAGATTTTTCAATGTGTTTACATGTGTTTTTTTCGGTTCTTGATGGTGATGAAATCTTTCCATATCTTATGATGTTTATTTGTCGGGAAAATTTAGATGTTTTAACACGCTCTGTCATTTCATTACAAGTTCAAAAACTATTCGATGATATACATGAACGTGTTGATTAGTCTTCGTTCCGAATCAAGGATGATTTCTAAACATTTATTTTATAAATTGATTATTGTTATTATTGCTAATTTAAGATATGTTCCAATACTTCGAGAATTTTTTTTAGAATTAATTGAATCTTAATTGATTTTTTCATGCGGATTAGTTTTTGGTTAACTGTTTTAAGTCGAGTCAATGACCCTAATAACAACACTGGCAAAATTCAAGCAAAAAGATACTTTTTGAGGAAACAAAAATTTTTTAACGTTTTTTGTTCAGAGAACAAACAAAGGTGTTACTGGCAATTTTGTAGAGCGTATCGAACTCCATCTAAATCCAAAGGTTCATGAGAAAAGAACTTTGATTTAATAAGATACAAAACTTGAAGAGAAGGCATTCAGCATCGTTAAAAAAGAAAATTACCCTAACAACAACACACCTACCAAACTGGGTCTATCTCCTTAAATGCAACCAACATTGATTTCAATTTTAGTAGCCTGAGAATTCTTGATCATTGCTCACAACTTTTTTTGGTACTTTATCATAAGTCAATCTTTTGTGCCTGGGGTTCCCCCTCAGGTATTCATAAAAATATTTTGTCTTTCTTCCATTTGTTGTCTTTATAGAATGATAGAACAAAACGTGCTGATCCCAAATATCACATTTATTTTCAAAATCAGCCGGATAATAAGAGAGATCGAGAGCATTTTCAGAAAGACTAAAAATCAGGTTTTGATTTCAAAAACAACCATCGAACGTTTATAGTTCATTGAAAATAGGCTCATTCGATGCAAAATTGTTTTCTCTATTAGACTGTATATAACACTTTCGGAGATTACAAATTTTTTCTATCGATAATCATCGAATACCGCCCCGATTGGGTCCTCGTCATAAACAGTGTTTTTTTTTGACTCCTACGAAAATATAGTTTACATGAATGAATCAAAGAGATTTTTACAACATAAGTGCAATTTGATGAGCTCTTTATAATGAAGCTATTTTCAGCATGATATTCACGGTCTAAATAATCACTCGATAAAGACNTTCCGCAGCTTGGCCAGTCTTGTCTTTTGTGCCTTCATTAGCCTTGTCTTTTTGTTCTTCTGCAGCTTGGCCAGTCTTGTCTTTAGTACCTTCATTAGCCTTGTCTTTTGTACCTTCACTAGCCTTGTTTTTTTGTTCCTCTGCAGCTTGGCCAGTCTTGTCTTTTGTGCCTTCACCAGTTTGAACAGTCTTTTCTTTTGTACCTTCGCCAGCCTTGTCTTTTGGTTCTTCTGCAGCTTGACCAGTCTTGTCTTTTGTGCCTTCACCAGTTTGAACAGTCTTTTCTTTCAACCCATTGACAGTCTCATCCGTTTTTTTTGTATTGTTGTCAGCAGATAGCTGTGTTTTTTCTTTATCTGTTTGTACTGCATCAACAGCAGCTTCTTTAGTATTTTTGATGCCTCCTGACGGTAATTCTGTTAAAACTTTATTATTTGTGTTTGATTGAAATTTACCTAAAAAAAGGAAATATGAATTGATTCATTTTAGATATAAGCTGTTTCAAAAATTAACAGCGAAAGGAAGTTTGTCTTATTATTTAATCAAGGTTAATTAGTACAGATAAACTTAAGAGTTACTTTTTAAAATCATTATCAATTTCTTGTCACTTTGTGAACTTTAAATCGTCTAGATCTTATATTTTGGTTTTCATGCGCCACAGTATACTGCAGACTAATGTTACAAACTTTTGAAATCAGTAGATAGCTGTTATCGAAAACGAAGGATTTAGATAACTCGAAATTCCTAGAAAGAAAAGCTATTCTTGATGAGTTTGGACTATATCAAAATGAAAACCTGTTGAAATTTCCTATCGTACTTTAAAGTCTTTGAATGAAACACCTTCAACCGTGGAACATCCTTCGAGCATATATTTGTCTTAACTTAAAATTAATTTGATACTTATTCAAATAACCTGAAAGTTGTATCGTGAACGAATATCATTTTCAGAATATTAAAATTTCAGTTCAATTTTGTCTTTTATGCTGTGCATATTCATTATTTTAAGAAAACTGTTTAGATGCAATATCCGTAAGAAAGATTTCAAATTAATTTTTTTTTATTTTGAAAATACCTTCCTAAAGATAAGAAGTTTATCAAAAAAGGCAGATATTTGTTATTAGGTCATGAACTTTGATCATTTTACACTTTTAAAATATAATGTAAATTAGTTCATAGTTATAATACAATAGTAAAAGATTTCTCTTTATTTTATAGGAAAGAATTGATGCAAATTTCCTTTCGTTATGAAGTTGTCTAACTAACCTTCACCTTGTTGAGAAGAATCAGCATTTCTAACACGTGGTGCAATTTTATAAAAAAATCTTGCCAATCGAAGTGTATCAGTATCAGCTGTAATTTTAGCACATAAATTTTTTGAATCGACACCAATTTGTTTTTGTCCATTGTTTGTTATCCTGTTCCATATCCATTCATTTGTGGCATTTAAATTTAGCATACTACATATTTGTGCAGACGAATCGTTAGTTGCATATTTAGGTTTTGCAGGACGTAAATCAGGTGGAAGTGCACAAGCTTTTTCAAGTTCATATGAAATCATATGACATAATATTCTATATTGTTTTACAGAATCTGATGATGAACAATATTTATTTAAATCATCTGTTAATAATGTAAAATCGGTTTCAGATCGAACAAAATTACGAAGTTTACACGTCCCTGCTTTATTTTTAAATACTGTTAATACATCAATACCATCTAATTCACCAGTTTCTAATCCATAAATATAATTTCCATGAAATAAAATCAAAGTGAAAATGATGATAAATAAATTCATACTGAGAAACAACCGCTTTTTAATCTAAAATAATAATTTTTTTTTAATATTAACGATGAAAGTAGTTTAAAAGAAAAAAGAAATGTCTATTGTGACGGTAAGCATATAAAACATGTATGCTAGTAATCATGGTCGTTCTTTTTCTTTTCCTTTCGTGTTTCATGTAACTAACCAACTTGTACAAGTTGAATCGTTTTTTCTTCTTGACGATCGACAACATACCTATTCTTTTTTTTTTTGTTGATATTTTTTGATGAAGATACACTGTATTGATTTCAGACGTATAACACATGTGCTATACAATTTGTTGATTATCATTGAAATGCATTCTCCTTCATATATAACGTACGAATATTATTTGGATTCGATATAACGTTTTGAGTAAATATTGGAAGAAAAAGAAATCTGTGACTTTATTGGTCTAATCGATTTTGATTCTGTAAAAAAAAGAAAGAAAAAGTAAATAACTCATTAAACGTCAGCAATACTCTTTTGAATTTTTTTTTCAACATAAATTTTTGTCTCGAGGACTAGTTGACGAATAAGAAGAGTTCGTATAATATGACAGTTATAGATGTCGCTTAATGACGTGATACCACTTATATGCGAGTCGTTTTTTTCTTAGATGAAAACTCAAGAATAATGGTTGTTATAATTATAAACATTGATCAATGATGGATCAAGCAGCATTGTGATCCAGTCATCGTAGCATCCTTGTGAATAAAAGTAATAATGAGTTTATGCAGAAAATCTCTCGAATGGATGTTTGCACGGAAAAATTTAAATTTTAGAATCGTGAAAAACTCCAAGAGATATTAACTTCGGTTGTTATAGTGCAATTTCAATGCTTAATAAAGATCTTCCGTGAGTGACAGTGACGGATTCATAAACGGTACTAGCCATTCATCTCATCAAGTAATGATTACTTTAAAGATAAACGAAAGTTAAACGTATTCAAAATAAAGCATTCTTCAACTTCAACTTAAAAAGAAAACAATCTAATGATCTGTCTACAGATTTTGAATATTCTCTTCGAAAAATCCAGTATTTTTCGAAGAAAAAATAACAGAGGTTTCAGTCTTGAAGTTTTTTGAAGTACCATGAAGTCTTCCAAAATAATACAATGTCTTTTGAAATCTCTTGAATTCCAGTGAAGTTCATTGAAGTGTCATGAAGTCTACTATTTTCCTCGTGGGCTTTTCACTAATTTTTGTATGAAGACACCGGATGACATCTGAATTGTTTTCATTTTTAAGATCGCTTTCTTTTATGTCAACTCAGATGCTTTTTTAAATTTAAATCTATCCTCAGATAACTACTTAAAAAAAAAGGCATTTTCAATGGAAATCAATATTGCAAACAAAGCTTTATGACTCAGCAATGACGTAAAGGAAAAACAACAGACTTCAAGACTGAAGTCACTGCTTTACCCCCTTGAATTTAGATATCAAGTTGATTCGAGTATTGATGAATTTTTTAAATCTAAGCGTCTTCTTAATCGTTACGTTTTACTGCTCATTGTTTAGTTTTAATAAAAGCTGTTTGTTCAAAACTTTCTGGATGTTTTGTATTAAAATCGTACAGAGGATCGTATGTACGCAATGACATTACCTGGCTGACTTTGAAAAAAATATTCACATTACCTCAAAAGACATTGTCTAGTATAATCGCTGCCTCATCACTAGAATCCTGAATCCGTCACTGATATTAACAGTGATATTAACCGTGTTTTTCAATTCATCTCAATAATTAATTGATGCTTTTTATCAAATAAAGATAATCATAAGCACGGTGTACATATATGTTTGATCCAACTGTAAATCTACACAATTTAGATATATTTATAGACTTTTCAGCTAATATTGTCTTTGTTTAATAAAAGTACACAATAGATTTCTCCAAAATAAAATAAATGATTGCACTCGTTTGAGTTTTTATGTAGCTCTTCGTATATTATACATGATCAAGTTGCATTAATTTGTCGTAATACCAAAAAGAGATGATAATTGCTAGTCGATACCAGTTACTGTTTGTTGTGTAAGATAATAAACGAGCATAAGATCATGTAAATCAAATTTGATAAATGAAAGTTGCACAATAATAATTACGAATATTTTATTATCTTTAACAATGTAAGAAATTAGAAATATATTTCTACTCGACAATTAATTCGAATAACAGTATAATCTCTTCATTGATTTTTTCATTGATCATATATAAGAAATGGTGTTGTTGGATTATTTGATAAGACACAAATCTGTCTAAATTAAAAAACTTTGTAAAAAATACTTAATATTAGTGGATATGAAACGAGCGTTAATTTTTACATAAGTTTTATTTTAATCGAATGTTTCAATAGTAGAATAGTTCTTTTTAACATCTGAAAATGGATTTTAAAGAAAATAGATTACTTAAAGTATCCAATTAGTAGCATATTGTATTCGATAATAACGGTTGACTGAATTAAATATGATGTCTTCTTTGAAAATATCCTGGAAACATTGATAGCTGTGAATCAGCTATCAATGTCAATAATTGAACGATGACTCAAGTTTAAAAACGAAAATTTTGATAATTGAAAATTCCTAGCAATTATCACAAAGTCAGGTCAACAATTTATATATATGGGTTTTTTTTTACATTTTCTATGATTCTCTAATATACGAATACATAAGTTTTCTTAGATTTAAAACCCATTGATTATTTAATCAAACTGTAAATGTCAATTATCGTTACGCTTTCCACAGAAAAACTTTATTTGTAAATGGCATGTTCATCATATCATAATGATATTTAGATTCAAATCGATAAAAAACTCCCCCAATTTTGTGTTTTTTTTTAAATAAAATTGAAGTGTTTTTTTATTTATTGATAACTTAGTAATCATACATTGTATAAAATCTTACGTTAATTATTAATCTATTCGAATAATAAGAATTAATATTCTATGTACAAACTTGAAAACTTGTTTTAGTAATATTTTTGTTATCTTTTTTTCTAACTATATAGTGTCACAATTAGTATAAATAATGCAGACAAGTTTTGAAAGTCGATTAGGAAGAAAACAGAACAGAAAAAAAACTAGATTTTTCTCCTTTCGTTGCATGCTGATGTCGACATTTGTTATTCTTTTGATGTTGTCGTCAATAATCATATTTTTTCTCAAGGTGCACATGGAAAGGCAGGAGGTAAACTGAGACGATCAAAAATATTGTAACAAAGAGAAACAAAAAAAGAAGCATGTATGCATTTTTTTTTCAAATTCTTCAGTAAAGTTTGAACGCGTAAGTCACACAAAATATTATTTGGCATTGCCGAGGTTCGCATATCTTTATCATTTGCATGATGAATATGTCAATGAGCCATGAAGAACTATCAAGTGAGAAAAGATCAAGTAGTAAATGATATTTCTTCTGTCTTTTCCCAATAAACTTCATAGAATGACTCAGAACATAGCTATTCTTTATTCAAAAACAGTTGAATATAATTATTTCTAAAAGGTACATGTTATCATATTTTCAGAATAAAAAATTACATCTTCTTCCTTGTGAATATTTACGTTTTTATACTGTAGATGATTAATTTTGTTTGATTTAAAATAAAAAACCATGTCAATCATCATCATCATCACTTAACTACTGTTCAATTGCAAATATCATCATGTCCTATGAACAAGTATCGTATTCAGATGATCACAGGATCACTAGTGATTTATCAAATATTGAAACAAGTTCCAGTATAGGACTTCAACTTCATTATAACGATGATCGACAAGATTTGAAAGTAGAGAAGTATGTTCTATTTTCATTGACAGATACTATTCGTGACGTCATAAAAAGGTTTTTGAAAACTGCTGAGCTTGACTATATTTCTCCTAGTGATGTTTCACTAGTTGAATTAGGTTTTGGTAATGAACGTTCTCGTGCACCCTCATTAAGCACACACAAGACATTGAACCAACTTAACATTAGACAAGGACATGTTCTCTATTTTGAACCATCGACAATAGTTGTCTCACCAAGATCCTTTCTTTTAACGATATGGGGACCCAGTCCAACTATCAAAGCAGAATATGAATGGAACGGAGATACAACAACATTAAAAATGCTACTTGAACATATTATCAAAGTTTTTTCGTTAGAATCGATCGAACGCCAACGCATTCATCTTTTTCAGCGCTCTGAAGAACTTGATCTGTCATCAAACCCTGACAAACTATTAATTGATTCGGGAATCATAGATCGATCGTTCATCGACGTCGAAATCATTCCACCAATCTCGTTTTCGGACTCGGTTGCAAATACTATCACTTCCGAGAAAGAATTCTCGTTTTTGATTGAACAAATAAACTCCAACGACGCACCAAATGCCGAATTAAGTCAATGCATAGAACTTGAACTGCAATACACTGATCGCAAACAAAATTTTAAAAAAGTAGTGAAAACTAAATTCTCACCAACAACTATAATTCGTGACGTTATTAAACAGTTTTTGAAAACTGCAGATCTTAGTCATATTCTTCCTGACGATGTTTCACTAGTTGAATTAGGTTTTGGTAATGAACGTTCTTCTGCACCCTCATTAAGTACACATAAGACATTGAACCAACTTAACATTAGACAAGGACATGTTCTCTATTTTGGACCATCAACTACAGCTGCATCACGAAGATCCTCTTGTTTAATAATATGGGGACCTAATCATGAAAAATCAGAATATGAATGGAACAGGGCTACAGCAACATTAAAAATGCTAATTGAATATGTTATAAAAACGTTTTCGTTAGAATCGATCGAACGTCAACGCATTCATCTATTTTATCGCTCTGAAGAACTCGATACGTCATCAAACCCTGAGAAACTATTAATTGATTCGGAAATCACAGATCGGTCGTGGATTGACGTCGAAATCATTCCACCAATCTCATGTTCAGTCTCACGTGCAAATGCCACCACTTCCGAGAGACAAATCGCGTTTTCAAATAGACAAAGAAGCACATATGATTCACGAAATGCCCAATCAAGTCAATACATAGAACTTCAACTTTGCTATAAGGACCATCGACAAAATTTGAATGTAGAGAGGTGTGCTACATTTTCATTGATAGACACTATTCATGATGTTAAAATAAGGTTTTTGAATACTGCTGAGCTTGACGATATTTGTTCCGATGATATTTCATTGGTTGCCTTAGTTATTGATAATCAACGTTTTCCTGCACCTTCATCAAATACAAACATGACATTACATCAACTTCACATGAAGAAGGGAGATATTCTCTATTTTGAACCATCAACTACTGTTGCTTCACCAAGACTCTATCATTTAACGCTATGGGGACCCAATAATCTTGAAAAAGAAGAATATCAATGGGACAAGACTAAAACAACATTAAAAATGCTACTTGAACATGTATTAAAAATATTTTCCTTGGAATCAATTGCAAGGGAACGAATTCATCTCGTAACACTTCTTGATACCGAACTCAATATTTTATCAGATTCTGACAAACTACTGAGTGAACTGAGTATCACTGACCAAGATAGTATTTTTGTTCACATTGTCCCATCACGTTCATCATCAACAGTTCATGTCGAGTGCGCTCACATTAATGGAACACAGCTGCTTGATGTACTGCATACAACTACGATTGATGAGCTGAAAAATAAAATCGAACAACAATTCAAAGATCATTCTCTCGTTTATTTTAAGCTATTTGACCGCATGCATGAAGAAATAGACTTGAATAGACCAAATGAAATGCTTTCAGGTCTAGGTATAAATCCTGGTGAAACCATTTATGCTAGTGTTCATTTGGCTTCTTCTAATAATCAAACATCTACTGTGAATACTCAAATTAAAAGGGCACCAAGATCTTCGTCGCTAATTGCAAAAAACCAACCAGGTGACGTCACGGTCAATGTTAAATTCTCGAAATCCGATTGTACTATTACTGAAGCTTCAGTAAACGACACTGTGGATGATTTGATTGAAAAGATAAAAGCTCTCAAGAAAAATCGATCGTTAGCTAAATTTCATATGTCATCTGGAACGATTGTCATTGATGATAAACAATTGAGTCGACATTTAGCTGATTTTGGAATCAAGCCCGGTGATGAAATTGATGTTAGAACAATAGATGAGACGCCATTCTATCCTCCGATTACGAGCAGTTATCTTACTACATCCTCTACACTGAGTAGACTGCTAGAAACGCAGCGATTTCATTCAAGGCCCATTGGTTTATATAATCTTGGAAATACATGCTATATGAACAGTGCACTTCAATGTGTCACTCATACAAAATCATTAACTCAATTCTTTTTAGATGGCCTTACTTCGGATGTTTCTGATGATGATAAATGCATAGATACTGAATGGAATCAGTTTTATACAATCGGTACAGTGACTGGAGCATATGCTGATCTATTGCGAAATTTATGGTTACCCAATAAAACTATGAATTATTACCATTCATTTCGGCCCACTCACCTAAGAGAAATAATTGGAATTCAGGCTCCTCGTTTTGCTACTTCGGACCAGCAAGATGCTCAAGAATTTATGACTTTTCTCCTCAATGAAATACATAGAGAATTAAAAGAAAAAAATGGCAATGAATCAAATACCATCATTGAAGAACTATTTTTTGGAAAAATACAATCGACTATTACTTGTCTTGAGTGTAAACATGAAGAAAAAACGACAAATCCAATCAGCTTCTTGCCGTTGCCACTCACTCAACCAGGACGTATATATACGATCACATTTATTCCGAGATATGGTGGACATGAGTTAGCACACGTGAGTGTACCCGAGACTGCTCAAGTTAAAAATCTTATTCAAGCCTTTATTGAATCTTTTCCTTATCGTAGTTTCCTCACTACTATTATAGCTATGACAGATGATGGACAACTTGACTCAGAAATGTCACTAAATCAATTATCTACGAGAGAAGTATTACTTATTGAAAAAGACGAGTATTTGAGCAGTTTCCAATATGATCGATTCAATAAAGCTTCAAAAAAATTAAATCTTGAAGGTTGTCTTCGAGAATTCTGCTCAATTGAAAGTCTAGAAGATTTATGGCCATGTCAACAAGAAACATGTAAAAAAAATACAAGAGTAACTAAACAACTTCATCTTTGTAGTCTTCCATCTATACTTATTATTCAATTCAAGCGATTTTCACAGGAAGATCCTTTACAACAGAAAATAGAAACATTTGTCGACTATCCAATAAATGGACTCAACTTAAGTAGTTTTGTCTCATCATCAGAAGAAATCATTTACGATTTATTCGCTGTTTGTAAGCACACTGGATCAATGCTTGGAGGTCATTACATAGCATGTGCTCGACACGAATCAAACGGTAAAAGTGAATGGTACGAATTTAATGATTCATTTGTATCATCGTTCTGTCTCGATACTGATATCGTTTCCAAAGATGCTTATCTTCTTTTCTACACCAAAAGAGAGAATCCGAAACAATCAACATCAGTGACAACGTCTTAACATCCATGATTTTCTTTCATGACCTCGTACTTATATTTAAACAAGAATTCTTTGAATTTCCACTAGAACATATTTTGTGTACTTTTTTTTGTGAATTTCTTTTCTTCCATTAGAGAATCCCATGAACAATTGTAAAATTTGGTTCTCCGTTATATCAGATAAACATTTAAAAACATATGATAAACCAATAATTATATTTTTTACTCAACTTCATAATATAATGGCATGAAAGAATAACTTTTTATCCGATCACCATGATTCTGTGACAAAATATTTATGCTTATCTTTCATCCTGATAAAATAATTGTCATTTTTCTACAGGAAACACATACAATTTGAAAGTGATTTGTGCGCATGTTTTATACTTGATACTTAAATCAAAATATTCAGATACTTTACTAGACGATAAGCAAGAGTGTTGCAGTTCACAAAGTGATAACACGTTTAGGAACAAGTAATATTTATCATCATCTTTTCGAAATTGAGATAATTGAAAATCTGAAAATATTGTCGAAAACTCTATTCAATTTTTAAATTTGAAGCTATAATAAACTGAAACATTTACATTATGATTATCAAAAGTTTTATTCTTACAATGTGGATTGCAACGAGAGTTCATAAAAAAAATAACATTATAAAAGGAGAACACTAACTATACGAAAAAACTCAAATTCAAACAGTTCGATTAAAAATAATCTATGGACTGATTAAACTGTTATATTTTAAATCGATGAATTTAGTTAAGTCATGCAAGTAATGTCACGATTCTATATTTAACATATTAAAGTTTACAGCTATCAAGTTTTTGTGTCATTATCATCACTATAGACTAGCACAACATCATTATCTTTGTACGGAATCAATATTACTATTTGTTGATATTTATTAACATTAAAACTATCAGCTGATATCGATGAGAAGTTATTGGTAGTTGCTTGAATTAATTGGAATGCATGCATTACTTGAACGTTATTTACTCCAACTATGATCAAGGATTTTTCATTGAGCAACAAAATAGTCGTATGCAATAAATGCTTAATTAATGCAGTACTCGTAAGAGTAGTAAATGCTAAAGTGGCCACATCAAATAGCATCAGATAATTTAGATAGCCAGTTCTAATGGTCAGAAGTTTCAACTGTTATCAATACTTTTTGAAGTAGTAATGGCACGCATGTAGCTATATGGAAAGTTCGTGCTATCCCAAATTTAGTCCATTGTATAGAGAAATGAACGTATTCAATGATCGGTGACAAAGCAAAAAAAAATGAATACTATATTCTCTGCATTGTTAGACTACTTGATATTTTTTCTTCTTGTGCACTGTACATTTGTCGAGTAAAATAGCCGATCTGATTCGCGTAAGGCAGGAAAAAAATAGAGAAGCACCGTACTGTCTACTATATTTCATTGTTATAAATCAGCGAGCCATTTTAAATTTCATTTTTGAGTGTCTATTACAATATCTATGAACAAAGTATATTGGTATGTACATAGTGACAGCCACCACGTTCAGCATGATAGTGACTTTTATATTACACTGTATTCTGAAAGATACGACAGCAAGTGGTTTCTTGTTTCAAAATATCTTAGTCAACAGAACTCGTGATCAACTTCTATATATATGTTATTCGTGGAAGAATGAGAAAGGCATGTGTTTCCATCATATACATTCTGCATTCTATAATATTGCTCTATTTAATAAAACATGTAAAAGTTTTCTTTTTCACGAAGACAAATACAATATTCTTCTGTTAATTCCAATCGCTATCATACACATATCATAGTTGATCTGTTTTAGTCTAGAAAAAAGTTTTCATATTCGTCCTATAATGGATACAATTACTGGCGACTGGTTTGTGTCTTGTTTCTGAAATGCTTTCGAAACTTATTATCAAATAGATATGTTTACTATGTATTTTCTTATTTAAGAATTTGTGCGTGTTATTACAAAATGGAAATCGAAACAACGTCCGATGCTATCATTAGCTTTTCACTAAGAATGGTTGTCTATGTCAATGGTATTCGAATCATTCGTGGTCCACGAAACAATCTTACGATATCTATCGACACAAAGTAGTTTTATCTTTTTCTGGTCGTTATCTTTCCTAGATATGTGATGACAAACAAAGTTTATTGGAAAGCAATGCTATTTAAGCTTTTCGTAATGTGCGTCACCAGAGTGTGTCTATTGTGCATGTGACACATTTGTTACCACAAGCAGAATATCATGTTTTTGAAAGAATAACAGTCTAGTTATAATTTTTATTGAAATTATTGAAAATCTCTGACCTTCAAGATAAGACTTGGAATTTCGTAGAATAAATCAATATCGTTTTTTTGTCATCGAGGTACATGAGTTTCTAAACAGCATCGGAAGGATTAAGGGTGTGGGTGTGGGTGTGGTTTTTCTCGTAATTCGATACACATTCACATCCACACCCACACCCACACCCACACCCATAAGTAATCAATATTGTGCACTTTCACAAAACAAGAAAAGATAGAATACTCAAAAAGAACTGGCTGTACTTAAAATCAATCATTTAGTTCAGTTATGAAAAACTATTCAACCTGAATATCTGGTAGCTTCAATTGTAGAAGTAAAATAAATGGTGGTTTAAAAGTTTCGACCCCTCTCAGTAAATCGATGATATCTATAACAAAATTATATGAAATTATTGATCAAATTATGCCATTCTGTAGCGGAAGATTAGAGCTATCATCTACAAAACAAAATAGTTCGAGATACATAAATCTATTACAATCTTATGGTCATTCTAGTAATCTTGAGTACAAATTTTTACGTTATATTTTTTGAAAAAAGCAAAATATGTTTGAAACATCTTAAGCGACATATTGTTTTCTAGATATTTTTACATGATTCGATAGAGGTCGAAAAGCTCTACAATAATATGAATGTTTAAATAACTTTTGATCGTATTTTCAATATAAAAATTGAAGAAACCCAGAAAGACTATTAGAAATGTCATATATCAAATATTGGTGAGATTACGTTGAGCTTTCAATAGCTTTAGCTGGTTGACTGTTCTATCTATTCAGGCAGCTCAGAAGAGTTATTTTCAGCTTCAGTATATGACACTGCATCTCCAAATATCAATTAACAGTCGATCAACTAAAGATTTTGAAAGTTAAGCCTACAATCTCGTGCAAGATATGTAAGATTATTATTAGTCTGCGTGGTTTCTTTCGAGTTTTATACATGTAAAAGGATTCGAATTTTTCTTCATATTCATATTCTTGTATAGCTTGTTGAACTCTATCGAACCATATAAAAACATCTGCCAAAAATCTGTAGAATATAATATTTGTCTCGACTCTAAAGAATCAAACATTAAAGATTTTTTGTTTTTTTCCAAAACTGTAATGCAAAAATATTCACCCAAGATTAGTAAAATGACCATAAAATTGTAATAGGTTTGCATATTTCGAACTAGATTTTTTCATATGACACCTCTAATCTTCCTCTACAAAATGATATAATTTGATCAATAACTTCATATAAGTTTGTTATAGATATCATCGGTTTACTGAGAGGGATCGAAACTTTTGAATCAACCATTATTATTTGTTCAGATGCACAAAGACAAATCAATTATTAGAAAATATGAAGTTTAATAAAGATTGTAAGCACTGTCCCAGGGTAGTAAATTAGCGCATAAGATGATGATAGGGTTCGAAATATAATGAGGCACTTATAAATAAAAGATTTCTAATGACTTTCTATTAGACATAGAACAATTTTCTTAGTTCCAATAAATGTCAAAAAAGATATTTATCCGTTTTTAATATTTCAGAGAGCTATTTGAAATAAAATCTGAATGAAATAATCTCATTTCAAGAGTGTATTTGTAGATGTTTTAGTGGTGAGGATCTAAATCCATGGACCGGTGGCCTCACACCAACGTCCACATTTCCTTTAGCTTCTTCAATATTTGTTGATTTATAATCTTCTATCTTACTTTTGCATTTCATTCTAAATTTTCCTACGTAACTATTATTTTTGTTCTTTTCCTTGTGTACCTTTCATTCAATAAATAAATTGCAATATTTATTCGAATTAAATCATCACTCTCATCAATATGAAAATGTACGCCACCTTTCGTCCTCTTATCGATATTTTGTTTTATTGATTGAATTATATTAGCTAATAAAATTCTTTTCGTTCCTTAGATTGTTAACATGATTGAATGAGGATGTCATTAATCTGAAAAAAGGCATTAAATTTTTATGAAAATAATAATTAATTAATTCTTTTTAGATAATATGATAAATAAATTAGAAAATCTGCCAAATGAAATTCTTCTTTTAATATTAACTCATATAAGATGGTTTGAAATGATTGAATCATTTTGGTCATTAAATAAACGATTTAATTCTCTAATTCATTTAAAATTTACAATGAATAATAATGGAATTGTTATTAGTAAAAGATGTTTATCTTTCAATCAATGAAAAAATTCTTCGTTTTATTAATCTGAAAAAACTTATTCTTACTAAATGTTATTTCACAGAAAGATTGATTGAAAATTTATGGTCACTCGTTCAATATCAATTGAATGAATTAATATTAACAATTGATAAAGATACATTTGAACGTAAAATAAGATCCGGAGTGATTCGTTGTGGGCAAGGTAAACTTAAATTTTTCTTGAATGTTTTTTGCTTCTCGAAAAAAAATTCTCATCTTTCATGAGTATTGTGTAAATTTCTGGACAGAATATTTCTTCATTTTTCAAATCGATTAAGAGAATTAATAAAAAATATGAAACATTGGGTTGTAACTAAAATTTTGTTCTCTTTCTGAATCTATGTTCATAATTTGCACCGGTATCATATATTAGGAAGTATGAGCGAATCTTTGAAAAGTAGAAGAAAAAATTTGATCCAAATGAATTAAAGAAAATTACAAATATATCTCGATAAAATTATATCGTACTCATTAGTTTTATGAGAAGCTTCTGTCAATAATAAGGTTTTTAGTAAAATACTCATTGACGTCTTGAAAACTTTAGCTCATTTTTAAAGGATCATCTCGTTCTTTACGCTATGCAAAAAATTGACAATAGAGAATGTTCAATAAGGGCAAGTCAGTGGCAGATTTAGGATTTTTATGATGAGGAACGAACATGATCATAAAACATAGTATCAGCTTCTTTTTAAGCATTTTCTGCTGGAAAAAATCAGACATTTTTTTGAACTAGGTGTGATCACTCACAATGCCACTGAGGCGAGCTTACTATGAAAAGCACATATTGAAGTGCTGATTGAGATAATTTTGGAATATAATGTGAACAGAAAGGTAAGCTGAACTGAACGCCTCTATGATGAAAATAAGAAAGTTCTTAGATGATACATGAATAATGACATGTGGTCAATTTCAAACGGCATATGATCAGATTTTCATCTCTGAATCTGCTACTTCTACTGTTTTCCTTCAGACTTTATTTTTTGACTTATCAAAGGTTTACTCATAATTTCAGACATATGCCTTCCCTATAATAATTCTAAATATATAGATTCAGAAACATCACAAAACTTTCGTTTCAACCCAATGTTTGAAAAATTCTTCTGACTCTTTGAATTGGTCGAAAAATAAAGAATCATGTTATTCAGAAACTTTTATATCATCAATTATTTTAATTTGGAATATTTCTACAGAATAGAATCTTAAAGAATATATTTCAATATATATAGAACAAGTTGAAATACTTTTATTCATTTATTTGATAGAATCAAATTTTATATTTATGGTTAAAGAATTTATTCGTAATCTATTTTCTGTCAAATGTCAATTAACTTCTCTTAATCTTGATATATCAAACGACAGATCTACGGTTAATATCCACGAATGTTTTTTATCATCTTCTAATATTTCTTCAAATTTAATTAACCATGACTTTGTTACTCATTGTACAAGTCTTCGTTATTTGCATATTCATTTAATTCATGGTTTTTTTCTTGAACATATTATTGAACGTTTACCTTCTCTTGAAATTCTATCAGTTCAATTTCAATCTACATTAGTCAAGGAAGATTGCATATATGAACCGATGATAAAAAAATTTTCATCAAGCATCAATTGGTATGATAAGGTAAAATAAATTAGGCATTATTTAGTTATCGTTAGATAAAATAAAAAAAGTAGATTTTGTGTTTGTCTTCATATATCATCAAACAAACTCTTCGTCATTATTTCAATATGAGCAAAACCCTTTTTCTTATCTATATTAATATCTTTATACATAGATCGAGTTTGACTTTTCACTATTTGTCTTTGAGGTAGAATATAGACAATTTGTTAGTAAAAAGATAAATTATAATTAACATGAATATTTTATTGATTTAATCGAAATGCAAGTGTATTTTCCGTGCAATCATTATGCTTGTTGACACTGAAACCATTGAATGATAACTCGATTAGAAGCAAGAATCGTTTTGTCATTGAAATTAATTTAAATCAGAAATATTAGTTTCTCTGATTCTTATTTTGTAGAATAAATATTGAGTAAGACAGATTAAACAGATGTGATTTATTTTGAGTCTTTTTACGCGTTTAACAATAGTTTTAGAAAGTTGTAATGAGTCCATTCGATTGAGAATTTAATTTTTTACAAAAACTGTCGGCTTTGTTCTCCAAAAAAGTATTTCAGTTCGGCGTCAAAATAAACAAATTAACACATCATTTGTATAGTTTCGACAGAGAAAAAGACGACAAAACTGAGAAGTTTTCAATAACGGCTCCACCGAAAATTTAAAATACATTAAAAGATTCAACATAAAATTCTGAATTTTTCGATCTAGCTTTCAAAGTTTAAGGACAAATGTTTTAGAGAAAAATTTCTAGAATACAAAATGTAAAAGTATCAAAACAATCCATTTTTTCAATCGATCGAAGTCATTGTCTTTTGAAAAATTCAAAGCATCTTAAATGTTTCAACTATTCAAGTTAACAGTTAAACTATTTTCTTTGAAATTAAGTTCTACGTCTGATACTATGAAAATTCATCATTCATAAGCAAATCTAACTTATAAAACCATTATTTGTTGTGAAATACATCCAAAAACACCTTTAATTGTTAATTACAAGCTTTTTTTCTCCTGAATCAAAACGCTATGGACCTTGAAAAGACCATGACTATATAGAGCAGAAATATCTCTATATTTTGTTCTATAATACTTGTACTATTAACATTGATCTTCATAAATATACGCTCACAGGATTCGTTTGGTATATTGAGAAAAATAAGAAATCGAAGGATTTGGTGGAAAACGTCGAAAAGAAAAATGTCGAAAGAAAAAATAGCATAACCTTGAAAAAGAAAACGCCGAAGGTAATAGAATTATATTTTGATATTCAACATTTTCTTTGTCGATGTTTTTCACCAAATCCAAACCGAAGATGAACAATTGAGTGGATGGTAATCTTTTGATTTTTATGCCGACATAGAAAATTCTTTGAAAGATAAAGTCGACATGTTTGTAGAGAATTGAATTCTCTCTCGAATGAACTCAGTACAGCATTTTGAACCTATTTTTTAAAAAGAGTGAAAGACTCAAAATAAATCAAGACCATTCAATCTGTCCACTCAGTAGTTTGCACTATAAATTTCTTCATGATGAACGATTATTATCGAGATAACTGCTCTATATACTGACGAAAATCTTTTTTTCTTTTTGCTTTTGGATCATAGTAGTGACTATCATTTATTACATACTTCATATTATAAGTGTTTTTTAGTTCGTTTTGGAGATACATAGACTTTGATCGGAAATTTCCCTTCAGATTCTATAATAATATCGAACTTTTAAGTTTCTAAAAAAGTGTTTCTAAATAGATTTCTACAGATTTAAAATCTTCTATGAGTTTGACTAGATAAAAACTATTGAAATGGTTCATATGAGGAAAAGAAAACATAAATATTCAATCATTTTTGAATAAATATTATAAAATGAATTAATAAACATTTATTTTAGATACCAAAATTAAAATGTTTTACTTTAAAAAGTAAGATTTTTGGTGACAACCAATTAGTTTATTTAAAATGGATTATGAATCAAGTTAATTATATTGAAAAATTGAAAATTAGTTTAGATATAAAAGAAATAACGAATCAAAACTGTGTAATTGATGGAAATTTTCTTCATAAATATTGTATGCCTGATATTTTAACTAGTTTAATTAATTTTGATTTTTATATTGTATCAAAATGTAAAATATTATTATCAAATGATATTGATCAAATAATTGATTCATTTAAATCTCATTATTATTTTGCTGACGGTCAATGGACAAATGTAAAATGTTTCTTTGATCCAATTATGTCACGTCAACATATATCATCAACTACAATAATTAGACCGAGATATTTTGATGGGATTATGTAAAGTCTTTCGTTTTTGAAAAAAAATCTATTTCAATTTCTTATATGTTTTTTTTTTTAAAGAGATTATCCAACTATTTTCGATTGGCAATATGTGAAATATATACAGATTGATTTATGTCCTTCAATTTATTTATTTCTTAAACAGTTTGATATTCTATTTCCTCATATAGATTGTATTAAATTTGATATGGGTAAATATTGTACTGTGTTAAATATGGGAGACCAGAATTTCGGCCCACGGAATTTTCGGCCCGGACTTTCGACCCGGTCCGAAATTCCGATGAATTTTCGGGCCGGGCCGAAAGTCCTACAGAAATTTCGGCCCATCCTTAGAATGACCTCATTGACCCCTAAAAAAAGTTTAATTTTTTTAATTAATTGCTAGATATCGTAGTGCTGAGCAGGGCGGCATAGTGCTGAGTGGGACGACGTGGTGCTGATCAGGACGGCGTGGCGCAGTGTTGAGCAGAATAACATGGATGTGGGTGTAGGTGTAAGCTTGTGGGGTGCTAGAGTGGGTGCAGGTGTATATGGTATGTTCGTATCTTTTTTGCGTTGACCGGCGTCCACAACTATGTCCACGCCCATATCGTCCTGCTCAGCAGTAAGTCGTCCCGCTCAGCATTACGCCGTTCTGCTCAGCAACACGTCGTCCTGCTTAGCAACACACCGTCCTGCTCAGCACTATGATATCTAGCAATTAATTAAAAAAATTAAACTTTTTTTTTAGGGGTCAATGAGATCATTCTAAGGATGGACCGAAATTCCTCTAGGACTTTTGGCCCGACCCGAAAATTCCGTGGCCCGAAATTCATGTAACCCTTAAATATTTTTTAAAGACGATTGACTGAAAATATTATGGCCTTAAAAAATATTTCTACCAAAATTTTCATATCANTATGATATCTAGCAATTAATTAAAAAAATTAAACTTTTTTTTTAGGGGTCAATGAGATCATTCTAAGGATGGACCGAAATTCCTCTAGGACTTTTGGCCCGACCCGAAAATTCACCGGAATTTCGGACCGGGCCGAAAATTCCGTGGCCCGAAATTCATGTAACCCTTAAATATTTTTTAAAGACGATTGACTGAAAATATTATGGCCTTAAAAAATATTTCTACCAAAATTTTCATATCATAATTTTATTAAATGATGATATCTAAATATATGTTGATGAAAGTAACATATAAACAGTAAACTATAACGATTTGGTGTTATCGTGATTAAAATCTAAATAAACAAAGACTTAAATCAGATTTTAACAATATAAACTTCTCATTTAGTAATGCTAAATGAGAAATTTTCTTAAGGAAAAAAAAAGCATCATTAAGACTTTTGGCATCATTATAAATCTAAAAAAAATTCGAGAGATTATTGAAACGAAATTCTTCTAGTTTAAATAATGCTCTATAAGAATATTTCTCTAGTTTAGAGAATTTGTCAAATTTAACTAAGTAGAATATTTATATTTTTTTTAGGAGAACAGAAACCATTTATTGTTTCAGAATATTTTGTATTTTTGCAATCATCAATCGATTTAGAACATTGCAAACTTAGTGATATTCGTTTTCGATATGTGACAAGACTTGATTTTGGACCGTCTCTTTTTCGTGGTTCTGGTAAGTTTTAGTCATTTTCTTTTAAGACAATAATAAAACATTTGCTTTCTTTCGATTATCATTATTATAAAAATCGCCTCAATTTTAATGAGTATTTGTGCAAACTTATTATTTTTGATTGATATACTACGAAGATAAATAACTTTTCACAAAAATATATGTTCGAATTTTCTATGCAAAACTAAAATATTTCTCTAAAATATACGCTAGAAGTTTAGTCTTTTATTTACGTTGAAGTAGAATTTTATTATGAAAAATATCAATCTGTACATGATGGATAATATTCAAGATCGTCTTCAAGAAATTTCAAATATATAAGAAATCGAAGATGCTAAAGAAGTGTAAGAAGATGTTAAACTAACTACAAACAAATAATTTCATTATAACAAAAATAGGTTGTGAGTGTATGTACATATTTCCTTCCTCAAGATGAATCGAGAATTATGTATAGAGAGAGATAGAGCATTTCGTACGGTTGATGCATCTCCCTACATTTCAACATCCTGCAATTTCATGAATATGAAATACTATTAGTATCCAAATTTAATCAGTAAAAGAAAAAGAATAATTTCTTTACACTCAGGTAGGATTGTAAAATGGAAAAATAAAAGATCATAATATCTCTCATTGATACCAATAGTTGGATGAACATTTTTGAGAAAGATTCGAATTAAGTAGTTGATAATTTACTTAATATAAGATAAACTGATATAAGTTCAACATTTTATAGAACCTCACTGAATAAATGACATATTAATGAAAGATGTTTCAATGATAGATCATAGAAAAACAACAATCAATTAAGATTTTGTATTTCTTTTAGAAACGTTTCAAATAATTTAACATAAAAATTAAGACCATATTTTAACTTAAAATAGAATAAATACGAACAAAAAAAAAATTTTCTTCATTGAAATCCAACGAAGATATTTCTAAGATAAATGTGCATTGGTTACATAAAATAAATATGTGCATATTCACATATTGAGTCTTCTTATATATGTTATTATTTTAAATATAAATTATGTTTTTATTGAGAACATATTTACTAAAATACAAAATGTTAAAAAAATCAATTAAAAGATTTTTGTTGTTGTTGTAATGTTCACTTCGATTTGAGAACAATTGAAAAAATCTTCAAATTAACGATTTGTTATTTTTTTTCTTTCTCATGTATCATTTCATTGTTAAAGATGTTATTAAAAGAATAGATTGAAGAAAATTTGTCAAATATATTTTTGAGGAATAAATCACATTTTGAATTCCATAAACATATTTTCTTTGCTTTTTTTGTTCGATCCTATTTAATCACATTTCTAACTATCTATTTCTTCAAAAGATATTAAAAAAAAGTTTTTTTCTCTCTAGAGTTCATCGAGTTCAACAGTTTCAGAACTCAATCGATTCAGATTGAGGTCTGAGTAGAACTTAATGAGCTCTAATTTTCAATAATATTCACGTCTCCAATATATTTAAACAGTTGATATCATTTAGAAAAGGATTTTTTTGTCAGAAAAAGAAAAGGAGAAAGGAAACTAAACTGAAAGAAGAAAAAAATGATAAGAAATTTGTTTAAGTTTTTATTAAAATTGATTTTCATATCACTACTTTTCAATCTAATTAAAATTCAATATTTAAATCTTTCAAACAAACTTACATCAGCTTAAGTTTTTTATTTTCTTCATATTTTCGAATATATTTCTAAATTTATGTGAACCATTAAATGTTTGTCAATGCTCATTTCAAAAACATAAACATACTATTCGTTGAAATGACATGTTCAAATAAACAATAGTAAATTTGAATATCTAAAGTAAAACTTGAAAAGAACGAATTTTTATCTTTATTACGATTAAAATCATTTAAGAAAATATAAGATATTTTAAATTAATTTTCAATCATAAAAAATAATTTAAATCAGCATTTCTACTTTTCTTTTTCATGATCATATACCTGTTTTTTTAATAAAAAATTTTCTTAAATATATGAAAATTTTCATTTAAAAAATATAACCATTCTATATCTTTAGCACATTATGAAAGTTCTAACACTAAAAACAAATTACGTGCACAAATACTTGCCTATCTTATTTCAATGCCAATTCAACTGATTTCTCTTCGAATGCAACAATATGAATGGTTTTTACATCTTATTGAATATGTAAGTTTTTATTAAATTGATTTTTTTAAAATTCACTTCTTATATATAATTAAATTTTATTCTAAATAAAACAAAATCTGACAACCATCTAAAAACACCAATATTCACTTGTTTATATAAGATCATGATATACTGAAAGTATATCATAATTAATGATGAATATATTTCAATTTCGTATAGAATGTCTAAAGAAATTTTCTTTTTTATTTAGACCCATAGTAAAAACGAAACTCTACATTTTTATACTATTTGATCATTATTAATCTCATATCATAATAATAAAATTTTCGTTTGACTTGTTTAGTGATGATGTGTAACGATAATAATAATAATAACAGTAAAAACAGGTAGAGGCCTGCAGGATACGCATTTTTCACAATCTATAACTAGCACTGCAAACATTTTCTTAACTTGTCCTGCCTTGCTTTCCAAAAAATTTCTTGGATATTTAAACGAAAGGATTCTTTTCCGAGAGAAGTTTAGTTGTTCTGTAATCAGTACCAGAGAAGATTAACTACGTAGAAGAACATAAGATACAGATACTATTAAACAATTGGATGAAGATCCTATTTGAAGTGAGCAGATGTTTATTTAGAGTACAAAAACGATATCTACTCTAGAAAAACCTGTGAATTTGACTACTTTTCTTTTTCAGGTAGTAGATGTTTTGGTAGAACTTCTATTACATAGAAAACTCTGCTATTCTTGCTACATCCTTATGACCAACGCAAATGTAAATATTAAATAATATGCAGGGCCTCTTCAATAGAAACTTATTAATATTGGAAACACTTAAGAGTATTTCATGGAATGGTCAACTTGAGAAAAGTGCAGTATTTGAGTAAAAAAGAGGAGAAAAATTCAGAATACATGCTAATGATATGTTCTGGAATAAAATATCTCAAAAAGAAATTTAAACATCACTGTCGCCCGTAATGGAGAAATCTGTAAATGATTTAATCTAGCTCAAAATCATTACTATAAGTCGTTAGAATTTTTAAAGCATTGTAGCGGCTGCATTTCTATTGAAGGTTGACAAGTTATGGCCCCAATAATCTGCAACCTACCTTGTCCTGTCCTGAAGTTACTCATACCTTGCAGGGCTCTAAAAATAGGTGAAAGTTTTTTAAATAAATTTTTATAGAAATAAGATAGAGAACTACAGCTTTCACCACAACAAAGATGAGTTTAAACATACATTAAGTCTTATATTGAAGACTTGCTGGTCGATTTTTTAAGTTGTTCAACTATCCTTCTTCAAAAACAAGCGTACTTATGTAAATCACTCATAGTGAATTTTCAATTATCAAGCGCATATTAAAAGCATCAATCGAAGACTTACAAAACTACGAAAATATTACCGGTTTATATTTTATCATTCAACAATTATAGTTATTCTTGTCGGCACTCGAAATTGATTTTTCTAGAAATACTGCGAGAAAAATCATTTTTTTGCTTAACTTTTTTTAAACAAAAAAAACATTTTTCCAATATCTAGAAAATTGATTCAGAAAATTTCAGAAATGATTTTAGAAAACGTTAAGATCTACGATTCGATACATTTTTATCTCCTCTCTCCTGTGATGAAAAGCACAGTTCTCTATCTTGTTTCTTTACAAAATTATTCAAAAAGCTTTCATCCGTTTTTATCGTTGTTATTATTATTATTCTGGTTGTTGCATATTATCGCTAAACAAGTCAAACGAGAATTTTATTATTATGATATAAGATTAAAAAATGATCAAATAGTGTAGTAATGTAGAGTTTCGTTTTTACTATCTGTCTATAAAAAAAAGAAAATTTCTTCAAGTTTTCTATACGAAATTGAGATACCTTTGCCACTACGTTTGGTATGCCCTAAGTAGAACTTTTTCTTTTTTTTCGGACTCTAATATCGCGTGAAGGAAATGTTCTTTTGAACTAAAATTTTCAGAAGATTCTACTGTTGTTGAATTTGTCAATATATATTTTGGTATAAACTAAAATTCAAGTAAAATGTCTATAATTCTAAATAGAAAATCTAAAAACGAATTTATCTTTTTGGAGGTTTTCATACGTCACTGAAATTTACCTTATGTAAAGAGTTGGAACTAAAAAGCATTTGATTAAATACTTGAAGTATTCCCTTATAAGTGTCATTTTTTCAATAAATAAAATCTAATAATTTGATATTTATTTCTATTCTTATTTTTAGGCATCAGATAAACTAAGAAAAAATGCATTGAATACTGTTCGACATGTCGAATTCAGTCTTAAGAGCTGCCATGCTGGTTCAAATGAGTCAATTCATATAGGAAAAGATTTGGTATATCATCTTAGTAATTATATGCCATATTTACAAACATTGCGTCTATGGCGAACAGATGATTTTCCTTGGACATCAAGTAAATATTTTCAATTAAAATAAACTCTTTTACAATAATTTCAATAAAAAAACATTTTTCTTTTTGATTATTCTCGAAATATATATTCTAATTATTCAAATTAATTAATATATATTTATTAGATAAAGAAAATTTTCAATTCTAATAAAAAAGATAATCATTTTTATTTTGACAATTCTAAGAATAATCTCATTTCTATTTATTTATTTTTTTTTTTTTTTTTGTTTTCGTTAATCAATGTTCATATTGAATATGTAATCTTAGATAATTCGAAAGAAATCTTATTTGCTTTTTTTTCTCGAGAATTTAATCTTTTGTTGAAAATATCATATCTTTGAAGTTTTTTTTTCTCCATTTTATNGATTTCAATCGAAGTTGATAGGACCTATCCAAAACTGAACGAAATCGATCGAAATGCTATCTGAAATATTGACCTTTTATAGCGACTTTCGATTACAAGTGCATTAATTGTTTACGAATTTTAAGTTTTTTAATCTGATCTCCCTTCTAACTTTTTTTCATATGGGAAAAGCGAAAAAAGGAGCGTATGGTCGGAGCTAGAGAAAAAAGGTCGCTCCGACTCCGCTCTCAATAAAAAAAAATACCGCTCCGACTCTGCTCCAGCTTTCCCATTAATCACTCCACTCCGTGGAGTCGCCGCTCCGGAGTCGGAGCTACCCATCTATGATGTCTACTGTAAATGCTTAGAAAGTATTTAAGAAAGAATGATTTGTCACTTTGTCATCTTTCTAAGCGAGATATTTGATTCAATAAACAGTCTTCAAATCGGACACTATAGAAAACTAATCATCCGTTCTTGATATTGTGATGATAATGGTCAAATATATTTATATATATCGAATGATAACCGTTATGAAGATGATTCGAAAGATGAAAAGAAACATGATCAAGGAAGTTTTTACTGTGCAACTGGAAGTAAATATGATAACCAATATTATCAAACCATTATAATGATTCGACAATATATTTCATGTCTCGTTTTGATAATTGCTATTGTACATGTTGTTATTATTCGAATTAAACAGATGCTATTAATGTGCATAATGAAAAATATGTTATATCTCAGGAATAGACACCTTTCGGTTTTGTTTTTCGTTGATCCTGTCTTTTGTAAGGCTGTGCCACTTAAGAGAAGTCAATTGTCATATATAGTTGAACCATCAAATTAACTTCACTATGATATTTTAATTCATCGACAAGTTTGTCTTGTGAGAGATACACTGATTAAGGATATTGTATTAAGTATTAGAGATGAACATAGTTTCAATCAAAAATTTATTTTTATATCGTCCACGATTGGATATTCAAAGTCTATTGCTTATAGTTCAATCTATCCATTTTATTTAAGTGAGTATAAAAAGAACTGTGAAGCTTAGTTAGCTTTTCAATGTCGACAACTGACTGATTTCCTTCAAGTACAATGCGAAACGATCATTTCCTGAAAAAAAAAACAAAAAAAATCTATGAATATATATTAAATAAATAATTGAGTCAAATGTTGTACCGAGCATCATTCATTACATCTGGAGTACTGCATAGTATGAGTAAAAGAAAAAATTAGTTGAAGCCAAAGTAAAATAGTATTCACATTTTTTTAATAATTATTTTATTTTATTTTTATGCTTTAAATAACAAGAATTATGTACCAATTTTGTGGTAAAATCAAAAACCGATATATTTTTATCAATTCAAGATGACTTCTTCTATTAATATAACAATACGATGAAATAATCTTTATTTCTTTTTATCATTCTTACTAGAAAGAATAGCGAAGAAAAGCCAAGTGCCTCAAGTCATTGAAAGTCCTGTTACGTATAATAAGCAACAGTAAATTGTGGATTATATTTGAAAAAAAGAATACTTTGAGGTCAATGAAAAACAAATATGATTTATCTAAAAATAACAATATCTATTTGAAGAGAAAAATCCGAACAAAGATTATTTATATAGATGATAGTAAAATACTAAACGCTTTTTGATCTGTTATAGACTAGACAACAAAGATCTATAACAGCAAAGGCACGAAGGATCGTGCTAGATTTTGATAAGTTCTTACTATCTC
Organism: Rotaria sp. Silwood2; assembly: GCA_905329745.1. Classification (NCBI taxonomy): domain Eukaryota; kingdom Metazoa; phylum Rotifera; class Eurotatoria; order Philodinida; family Philodinidae; genus Rotaria; species Rotaria sp. Silwood2. The sequence goes on from CAJNSZ010000049.1 coordinate 370,135, forward strand.
TCATATCCTAAATCCCTCCCCAGAATAAAAGGCCACCCCATATTAGAAGGCCACCCTCATTAGAAGGCCATGTCTGAACAAAAATTCATCAGCCCTATTAGAAGGCCATGTCCTAATCAATTAATTAATTATAAAAATATTTAATTTTTTGGTAAATTTTAATTAATAATTAGTCAAAAAGTACTGCTTTTCTGAGAATTCGCTCCATATTCAATGATTGATAGCATGTTTTTATATGAAAACAGCAGTTTTTTCACGAAAAAGACCGGAGCTACATCAATTAAAAATATTAATTAACTATAATTAATTATTATAGCTTTTAATAATTTTTAATTAATAATTGGTCAAAAGTTGATCTCAATAGAAGGCCATCCAAAAAGTAACGATGTGCGGAGGACACGCAATACAAGGCCATACCCTTTTATTCTGGGGAGGAGCTTAACACCAGTAATTAAAATAATGACCAATGAATTTACCATAAAAAAGGCGACATGTTTCAACATAGGCTATGACTGGCAGAAGAATTAATGTTGTATATAAATAATAAACATCATTTGCTCAAACTAATAATACTTTTTTCATCGTATAATAAAGAAATAATTACTCTCTTTATTGAGATACAACGTGCTAGTCTACATGCTGTTACTGTCTATGACAGTATCGACAGCCTGAGCAACCTATACCGTTGATGTTTCATAGTATTTTTGTAGTATATTTCAATACTTCAAAAAGTGATTTTTTTCAGTGATCACTGAAAATTAACGATACGAATGTCTTCCTTTAAAGTTAGGCACTCATTTTTTTTATCGCTTCAGCATAGGTGATTAGATATAACTTCGATATTGTTCTTGTCTATGAAGAAATAGACCAAGGTGATCAAGAAAGTGTTCAAACGATTAACAATGCATGAGCTGGTGGAATGATACATGTTTATGAATGTAAATATATATATCTATGTGTTCGCTCTGATGATCGGACTCAGCAGATTTGAGATATCTTACTTTCTTCGAGACTCGATAATAACGCTTATCAGTTTGTTTCAAGCTGTAGACACAGTCAATCATCTTTAACAATAAGGTACAGAATTGAGGATGCTCTGCTCTAGTCCAATATTGAAATTTTATGGGAGAACAATTCTTCAGTAAATGTTGCTTTTAGTTATGCATCAATTTATGGAACTAATACTATAGATATCAAATGAGGCATTTATGTATCAAAATCACAATGGGATTCAATCGCTAATGAGACTCATGTGTTTGGTGCTTCAACAATGTAACATGCTCGTTGTGATATTGATCCATAAATTAGGGATTTTGTTCACTTTGGCAGATAAGATGATTCATCAATTAATCTTTTATCGATATATCTAACGTCTGTAACGTTGATGTTAACAAAAAATTTTACTGACATTTGTTTTGAACCCGATTACGGTAATTTATCAAGGTAAATCTATTTTGTAAAAATTTATTTAACTGTTGAGAATTGAGAACACCTTCTAACTTCCGATTTTGATATTTGATAATCATCCTGACACAAAAAACGAAGCTTTTCTAAAAATGATTTAAAAAAAAAACACTGGCTTTTGTCTTTTCTTAATGCAACATCAAATTTGCATTATTCTTTTTCTTTTTATATTAAGATAAGAAGATCTAAATATTCCTACTATTGATGAAAACCACTTATAGATATTATGCATAATCTCATTTAGCCATATTATAGTAGATAGACATCATCAAAATTAAAAAAGAATTCAATAATATTTTTTTTTTATAATTGAAGTTTTACCCATTGGGTAGAGTGTATCAATGTCTTTAAAACAATAATAATTTCTATTTAAAAGCTAAAACGTAAAATCGTTGACACTGGGACGAATTTATTAATTATTTCTTAATAGATCACTTATTCACCTTAACACTGCTTATTATCAAAAACATGATCAAAACAATATATATGTAACGGGCTATAACAGAAAATCGATGGTTCGAATTAATTTTAGAGAGCATATTTTAAAATATAGTGTTATTGCTTAGAAGGTTTGTTTGTACCAATTTGCTTTAGTTAAGTGAATGCAAGTTGATACTTTTCTTGGTTAAAACAACAATGTTATCTTTGCCCCATGGTATAATATCCTCGAGTCGTTCATGTTGATCATACTTGTCTGCTTCTAAAAGGTTTCCATCAGCTGAAATATGAAAGAATCGACAATCATCATGATCCATCAACAACCATTGATCAACGTCAATTGAACAACAACGACAACGTCCATGAACACGAATTGACCAGATACATTCAAGAGTTGCTGCTGAACGTAGTTCAAAATGGCTCTCTTCTTTATTTTTGTTAAAAATAGGAGTAGCAAGAAAACCACTGTTGTACTTTATATCACAAAGAATTTCTTCTTTTTTACAAGTAACAGGTGCATGCCATTCCTTGCCAGCTTTAAATGATGATCGCAGGTTAAATTCATAAATTGATGAACCCCATTCTACTGTCGATAAAAATAAAGTATCTTCCGAGCAGGTGCCACGCCACCAATCTAGTTCAGATGAAACAGGACATTGCTCGATTTTCATCGTTTTCTCATCAAGTAATAAAATTTTTTTAAAAGTAATAATAATAAATCGAGCAATTGTTGATGCCCAAAATACACTATGAATACCATCATGAGTAAATGGAACTTCGTTGGTAATCGCTAGGTTTTCATCAAGCAAACATAGATGTTTACCTTCTCGATCGACAAGAAGATGTCTATCATTAGTGCCAACAGCACTTTCTAAACCAGCTTTTAAACGAATTGTTCGAGATGGATGAGGCAGAGGGAATAGATGTCGTCGAACAACAAGATGTTCGTCAATGGACAATGGATGAACCTTTAATCGGAGATGTTCTAGTTCATTAATTTTAACGGCCAACAATTGAATATCATGATTAATTGAATCATAATGATCTTGTTTATCATCATGCTTTTCAATTAAATGATTTACTTTTTGTCGAAGTTGATCAAGTTCTTTCTTTTGATGAGCTTGTTTCGTTTCAATTAATTCATGGCGTTTGTGTTCGCAATAGTGATCAACAGATCGGTAAGCTGCCTCACGCCATTGTTCGAGTTGCTCGAGAGAAGACGGTTGAATAGACAATAGTCGTTTGGCAAGTTTATCGACAGTATCAGTTAAATGTCTCAGCTTTTGATTATTTGGCGAAGTCATCACGAATTTATATCCTTTAAAAATGAATTATGTACGCATATTCAAACACAAGATATAATAAAATACCTAACCAAGACACGATCCTTTTTTTCTTTTTGTTGAAAGATAAGCTGCGCAAAAAAAGGCAATAAATGGCAAGTATGTATGTGAAGTATCTATGCTCTTTTCTCTCTCAAGGTAAGATATAAAGCTCTATATAATTACTGAATGTCATCAAATATTGAGTTGACAATAAACACGTTAAAAGAAAGAAACATTAAAATTTAATTTTCATTCTTCACATCTTGTGTTTTTTCGCAGCACAGTCGGTTTCATCGAATAAACTAAGCTACAAAACATGCGCATGCAATCTTATTCCTTTTGTGTCTTTTACTCTACTAGTGTCACTGTCTAAAGGGTTTTTATCAATCAGCAGGAAAGAAAGAAACAAAGATAACCTGTGTTTGCTTATATTTTATTATGTATGCGAAAATAGAAAAGAATACAAAAGCGAAAATTTGTCCTTAAATGCATCAAAAATGGTATCATCCGAAGGATAATGTTTGCATGAGAACCTGTGATCTGGTTTCGGCAACTCTTATCATTCTATCATTTTCTTGCTTTATTTACAGAGTACAAGTACCTAGGTGTTCTTTGAAATGGTTCGAATCAACATTTGACTATATCTTATATCTTGATTTAATTGGAAGAGATTTGCCTGATCAATATTTTTTGCTTATTTGAAAGAACTAATAAATTTTTAAAGTTACCTCAGTTGATGAATAAAAAATCGTGTAACTAATCTATTTACATTTCTTCTACTTAGGTCTAACCAAAAGTTCTGGCCAAGTTGCTGGAAATTTTATAAACCAGCTAGCATTTAAGAATTTGTTGCTTGAAAACATAGAAGAACGTATTGTCTATAATAAGACATAATAAATCTATTTTGGTTTTAGTTCAAATAGTTTTTGAAATAGAACGTAATTCCAACAGAAAACAACTTTTGAACAATGGATAATGAATTCAATCAATACAATATTAAAATTCAGACTATTTTTGGAATAGATGTCAAGATAATTCATGAAGAACTTATAACGGCATTGGAATCAAACACTCGATCGTATCGTATCCAACAATTACAAGATGAGCGAAGCGTTTTCGACAAAGAAGAGATTATATGAATGACGGATATTGATTTAGTCATCCGATTTCCGAGCATTGCACATGTAAATGTTGAACTGATATGACAGATTATCAACAATGATTCCTACTGAACTTATGATAATATTATAGCTAAGACTTCTCTCTCTTATAGCACAATAGAACGAATTATCCATGATTGTCTCAACATGAGAAAAGTCACATTAGGTTGGGTCAATCATCAACTCAGTGGTGGAACATGAATAGGATTGGATTATAATTTCTAGTGCATATTCAGTGACATTTAGTGATAGATCATAGCGATTAGAAAATGTTATTATGGAGCATCAGACATGAATTTAATGTGGATAGATCGGCCAAAAATCAACTAATGCTAGCTGAATTGATAAAGATGACTTGCTAACGCCAATTGATAGCCAAGATAGTTTTCAACCGAAAACTTTATTTCGTATATTCTTTAAATCAAATGGTTATGTTCTTACATAGAATGTAGATAAAGACAAAATTCTAGATTAGAACTATGATGTCTCGAAAATTGTCTGAAGCCTGTTGTTAACAAAATATGGAAACAAACAAAGACATCAGAGTTAAAAAAGTGGACGGTTGCTTGACAATCATCGTTGGCTTCATACTCATCCAACGTTATTAATTATTTAGCACATGAAGGCATTAATATAATGTCACATCCGCCATATTTGTCAGGCATAATACTACAATCTTTGATTAAATAATTATGTATTCTTGTATAAGTGATACTAACGCTTGACTGTTTCATACATCCACTTCTACTGTGAAACATTATCGTGTTTGAATGTCGATTTTCCCGAAGACCTACTGTTCTGATCAATAAAGTCATCTTCACTGACACCTGTTTTTGCCAAAACAGCTCTCATCAATTTCGGTGATATGACCAAGACCTTTTTATCATGTCAATGTATACAATATACATATATATATATATATTAATGGATTACACATATCTTCGTTTCGTACAGGATTTCTAATATAGTACTCGGCGCACACACTCATGAAAATAGTTTTTTCAGTCCACTACTGTTATTGTCCGTCCAATATTCAAGTATTGCATTGATTTTTCAATGGAATCTTGTTTTTCGCTTGAATAATACATAAGTTCCAATATTGTATCCAATGGTAAAGGCAATTGTTCAATAAGTGTCCCTATCAGAGCTGCACACAGGACAGAGGAGGATTAAAAAAAATTATTTTTGCCCTGTTCAAGGTAGCGCAGGGTTGGGTACAAGATAGAACAGGGTTAAATCTTTATACCCTACAAAATGGAAACTCAGTTTCTAATTATCATCCTCAAAAGAGTGTATTTAGTGTCTTTGAAAGTTAAAAAATCAAAAATACAATGTGGAGGATGGCATCAACTATGATGTGTAGAGGTTTTCGCTATAGATCTACAGCTGAATGAATAGGGTAGAATTAAAAACTAAATAAAAGGACCATTGAAAAATTGTGTTTTTTTTTCTCCTGTTTTTAGTACACTGAAGTGAAATATTGACTTATGAGTTCTATTTCATTTGATTCGGATGATGATATTGGCCTAATATCTACTTCTGATCTTGCTGCTACATCAAATGCGTCTTCATCTTGTCGCATTAGACTCTTTACGACATCTTCTTCAAATGTTTATAGTGCTGAGCAATTAAACATCATTATTAAAAGAGACTGAAATGTTTGACTTGAAAATAATCTTTCAAAAAAAGTATATTGATGCCTTGGCGGCATTCTTTTGACTACTAGCTGTTACGAATTAAAAAACCGATTTTGGACGTATAAATGGTTTCATTAGTTGCTTCAAATGTTATTGTGCATTTCATTCTGGATCTGCAAGTGGAACAAAACACTTCATCGAACATGCAGATCAATGCTTCTCATTAATTTCCTCAAATTGTATTGAAGGTAATACACATGATTCAAAATTAGTTAAATAGAAATTAAATCAAATTCTTTTTCAACGACACGTTAAGTTAACGCTCAAAGCAAATAAATGAATTAAAAGATCTTTTTACTAAATAGATTTGTACAGATCTAAGACTATTTACAATAGTTGAAGATTACGGTTTCGAATTGATACTCATGTATGTTGATGGTGAAACTATGAGTTACTTCTATTGTAAAATGGGCTTAAATAAAATAATACTCTATGATGCAACAATGAAACGTTTTTGCTTTTTAACTCGATTGGAAATTACGATAAAAATAATGTGTTAATTCAGCAGAGTACTTTGCTCTGTTCTGCTCTAGTGGGCCAAGCAAGACAGGGCAGGGCAGGATGCTAAGAAAATCAATGTTTGAACATCCCTGATACTGACCCGAAGTGATTTAATAATTTGACATCGGAAACATTGAAATGTGTGCCCTAAATACTCTATTTTTTTAAACATAAGTTTTCATTTAGTTTTGTTGACCGTCTGGTGAAATCTGTAACTTTGCAAGATACAAGAGTGTGTGTATGGATCTATATAATATTATTTGGATACATCTCTTATTCAGTGATATATCACCTGTTTTTGTTCCACGAGGTGTCTCGATTATTGCATCATTCATATTGAGTTTTATTATCCCAACACAAGTTTTCTACTTGGTGTATAGAGATTCGGTCAAGTATTTTTAACAGTTATAATCATGGATACTTTTATTGTCGTAAAAGAGAAACAAGTAGAATTTCAAATGATATTTTATTTAGATTTGTACAAATCATCGTTATTTTTTTATTAACGAATTTTTTTATTGCTAACATTGTTTACTGATTGATAAAGCCTATAATAAAATGTTCTCATTGTTTGTTTTCATTTTTAGCCTTTTTCTACGGAGATGTGCCCAATATTTGTATTAGAATGAGGTTCTAATTTCTTTTTTTGATCATGAAGGAGGAACATTTCTGACTCTATATCACCACTTGTTGGATACGATATATTTAGGTTTTGACATGTAAGACAGTATGTTTCGAAGATGTTTATTTTTCATCAAATAAAAAATTACTCGCTTCACAGGCAATAAATATATTTGATTGACCTAATTTAACTATGGTACTGAGTGATTGGCGATATTTTCAAGGGCTGAATACAACAAGAAATCTACATGAACATAAACAACTAGGCTCTACATCGATCTTTTCTAAATAACTCGTTGCATGAAGATTATGCCTATCCCAGGTCGATCATTTCAGCCATCGGAAAATGTGTCTTATCTGACCTGAAACGGGTAGAAAACAAAAAATTATTGCATTAATTTTGACCTTATTTCCCTCTAATCTGTCATACGGCTTTTGTCACTAAAGAACAGCCATCGTTTTTCATCGGCTTTGCCTCCGTAACCTGGTATAATGGACTACGGCGTCGTATTTCGACGTTATATATCGTTATTACAGCGTTTAAGACAGTTTTTGACTTCGTTTTTTTGAACCTAGGATGTTGTTGCAATGGGAAGATAGGCATATGATTTTCTTGCTATGACAAAGCATGACAATCTTTTGTAATACCAGTAGCAGTTAACATTTCTGAATTATGAAAAACTTTGTAGTGTATACCGAATACAGTTGTAGAACAAAGATTGAATGTTGAACACAAACTAATATTATTTGCAAGAGGGCGTGTATGTGGATAAGGATGTGTATATATAAGCACTTTTTGTATTCATACCCGACACCCACAACCTCAAGAACTATAGTGTTTGTAATTGAGTGGATTTTAATGAAAATATAAAAATAAGAAAAATAAAATTCTGTCCAAGAGTGAACTTTGGCACTGTGAAATATTCGTTCACAGTTAACTGACTTTAAGATACAAAACAATTCTGAGCATATATTTTGAAACAGCAGAAAACTCTGATTTCAACGAACTATTTTTGACTTTCAACAGTTGTTATTGAATGGTTGACAAATGAACAAACATTTCCCATCAAGACTTTTGAGACATAGGTTAATATAAATAAAATTAACTCATCGTTGAATTCGAAAACACAAAGATTAGATATTCAATTTTTGAAGAATTTTTCTACTTAATCAAGTAGATTTCATGAAATGCTTCAAAAAATACTTTTTTATGATAGATGGTTTTGTCAATTGACTCAGTCTTCGTCTAATTTTGTTACGTTAGTTTTTCAGATAATGAGATTTCGATAAGAACTCAGCATTTAAGTTCATCAAAAAATTATTAAAAATCAGATTTTTATAGAAGGTCGTTTAAAAGACCTCTTCGGAAATACATATTTTTATTTTCAACATAAAACAACAAAATAAAAAATCAAGTTTTCTTTATCAGAAAAGAATATTAATGAGAGTTATAATAAATTCTGATCATATGCCCCGTCCATTCATATAAAGAGTATATATTTGGGGTCACTTAGAATCTTCAATGATTGTGTGGTTCTTTAATACATTAAAGAAAAATATACCATGTTAGAAAAAACAGGAAACCTTTATGTTCTTTGTTCAATAGAATGGTTAAATATATAGACAATGTTATGTAGTATAGCATATGTCTGTATATTAAGTCGAATTATCCATAATATTTTTTTGCTAGAGAAAATGAGGCGTCAATGGACAGTGGCTGCGCTAGAGACCTGCGGGAAAAACTTTTCTATGTCCCGAATCCCGTTTGTCCCGTCCCGAATTTTTTCGAATTATCCCGAAAAATCCCGTTTGTCCCGTACACGGAAAAAAAATAAAGATATGGTTTTGTTCAATAACAGTATGCGTCTTCTATATACACTCAATCGAAACAATTTATTCATATCTATGATTATGAGATGATTTATGAATTTCTGATAAGTATTATTGACTATACAATGTCGATCAGAAAAAAAGTTCAGATACGAATAAAACTTAAAGTTTGCTATAGATCGAGCGAAATATCCGAACTTCGAATATTAAAAAGTATTTATCTGCCTGTAGCGAAGTTTAGAAAAATAGATTAATAAAAAATACAACTNCGCGTTTAAACGCACAATCAGGAACCGCGACTGTGACCCATTCACGCTCATTAAAAAAACGCACAGAAACGCGTTTATTGGCGGTTTTTGTAACTTTCTGGGCGTCAAAACGGCGAAAATTCCAGTTTTTGAGCGTTAAAACGTATTGTTTTTACGTTCTAGAATAATAGTGCGTTTTAACGCTCAAAAACTGGAATTTTCGCCGTTTTCACGCCCAGAAAGTTACAAAAACCGCCAATAAACGCGTTTCTGTGCGTTTTTTTAATGAGCGTGAATGGGTCACAGTCGCGGTTCCTGATTGTGCGTTTAAACGCGTTTTCCAAAATTTTTGTTTGACTGGGCAGATCACTTAGATCACTTAGATCATTTAGATCATTTAGATCGCGAAAGTCATTCAAAGTTATCAATAACTCAGAATATTTGAAAGAGGATGTTAGTCAATATTCATCTAGAATCTGTTCACATGTAAACATATCAATATACGCTTCGAGGATGGTACAAAAACAATGATTTTACCAAAATACGCATAGAATATACCTATTGTCCATTTCAAAAAAGATGGATGGGTATTTTTCGAATAACTCTTGATAGGAGCAAGATAGTGAGTTGCGGTTTTCACCATTAGAAAGAGAAGATACAGGCCCATCAACATATGCTAAAATCTGGTTAGTCAACAATGGACCAATCGGATGCATTTTCGAGGAACATGTTGAGCACGATACTTTGGACTCACTTCGCAACTTGGCTCAATTGCTAATTTACATTTCTGGTAGAAAAATTGTTCTCTTTCGATCTACGCATGACCCACCTTTCTAGCTTGTTAGATTCAAGAGATACAAGAGTTTTCCTGAGATCCCTGATTTCAGCCAATTAACCATGGATCGTCCAGAAAACATTCTGAAATAGGGTAATTCACAAAGGGAAAACAACTGGCTTTATGACTCAAATAATTTAAATGACTTTACATGACTTGATGACTTTAAATGACTTGCTTTGACTTAAATGATCTAAAAGATCGAAAATTATTATTGTTTTTCATCATGTATCTTGCTTTACATCCCATTGCTACTTGATATTTCTACATGTTACAGTGAGAAATAGCGAAAGCAGTCGTGGAGCCAAGATCCTTAGCATCTTATGCAAGGGGGAAGCAACTAACTTTAGGACTTCAATGATTTTTATGCTTTTTTGACTTAAATGATTTGAAAGATTGAGAATCTTCATAGTCTATCTTCTTATATTTCGATTTGTATCTCATTATATTTCGAGAATTCGATTTCCACGATTTCCCTAACTTATAATATGCTAGGAGATATCCAAGAGAACACCCATCCCCGATTTATATTGGTTTATCGCTTTCAGCTTATTTGTTCAGCTGAACAACGCATAGACTAACTAGTCTACTGTTCGATTTGTTTCATAATATGTCTATCTTATCGCCACCTCTCTTAATATGTCGTTCTTGATTAGAAAACAACGTGATCTTCAATAATCACATTTGATCTCAGGTTCTGCATTCACATAATATTGATGTGAACAATAATGAAAATACAATTTATAATTAAACGAACATTCAACTTTCTATCAAAAAGTAAATGCATAAATATTATTAGAGAATCTGATGATCATGAACACATGAGAAAACTAGAAATGAGAAAAGCGACGAATATTTTCAAACTGAAAATATTGAAAAACGAGACTAACAGAGAAACATGTTCAACTGTAAGATGCTATTCGACTTCATGTTCTGGTTATGAGTAGGACTCAATGGAACTAAGAAAATCCTAGTCTAACTCGCGACCAGTAGCGAATTTAGACAGGAGGACAATGAAGTAATCCTTCCTTCTATCAGAATTTTTACCGCCAACAACGAACGAAAAACTAGTTTGTACTAGATCGAATGGGCCTTCAAATTCACTTTTACTCATCGGTCAACCTCTCCCAGAAACCTAAATTCACCATTGTTCGTGGCCATATCCTGTGGATCAAGTGTTAGGACTCTTTTGGTAAATTTCATGCGTATCCGTAGGTATATTAATCGGGAATGTTGGGTTGTGAATTTTACGTCTGTAACTTTGTTCTTATACAAGTCTGGAGGTTCATATAGCTCTCTGAAAGTATTAACTGCAACTTTAATGTTCTTTTGTTGTGATTTTGGATCTTCAAAGCCTAATCTTTTGTCAACGACCTCGCACGCAAACCGAGTTTACATGAATACTCACTATCTTGATAAAGCAATATTGTTGTTAGCTAAAAATTTTAGAGTATTATCAAGTCTATGAAACGTATCTTAGATAAGAATTTCAGACCTCAATTTTTGCAATTCAATATTTCAACGAATACGCCAGAATCCCAGTAAAACAATCATAACTCTTGGTGTATAGATTACGATCGCGAATTTTATTAGGACTTTCTTAGGCTCATTGAGTTCTCCCCTAGCTAAAATATAAGACCGAACAGCGTCCAGTACTTGGATTTGATTCCTTATATGTCAATTATATTCATGCCATTCAGTTTCTGTAGAATATATGAGTTTTTCACAGAGTTTCTTTGAATATACGCAATTCTGTGAGGATGACACGCATTTAGAGTGAATATACGAATTAGGATCCGAAAAAAAATAATGTCTGATTATTTTTCATACTCGTGGATTGTCATGTTGACAATTTTTTGAGTTTCAAAATATCATGCGTATAATAATGGACCAGATTGCGTTGTAATTTCAATTTTAAGCATTGAGGACCTTCGTGTTTATGAATGGCGATAACAGCTAGACCATGGAAAATTATTTCTTTGTTTCATTAGCCTAACGGAGACTTGACAGCCACAGTAAACATAAACAGAATCCAAGAGGGAAACAACTGACTTTTATGACTTTAAAGTCATTTAGATCACATAGATCATTTGGATCATTTAGATCATTTAAGTCATAAAGTCAGTTGTTTCCCCCTTGGAAAAATGAGTATTTTTGCAATAACTCAGGAACAATTCGGCCAATTCCTCTCATCTTCAAACTCGACCAAGATATTGTTAAGACTGAACTGTCTAGCAAATTTCATCGTGATCGGACTCTCCTTTCAAAAGTTATCGTGTAAACGGCCGGCCGGCCGGACACACTGACCGATTCTAGAGTGTACTCACTTTTTGAGTACACAAAAAATTGTCAGTCCTCGACAGTATTTAATAAATAACTCTGGGTTAATCCATAAGAATGGGATATGTAAATAGCTATTTTTGTTCCGCTTTCGACGCTCTATCGTTTGGTATAAGACGCGAAAAATTTCGTTACTTTTTTATCCTCAAACAAAACTGAAATTTATAAAGAAAATCTTTCGTGATATTTTGCACATATCTTCGTTAGTGCTCGACAGTCTAATCGAGCTAATTTTTGACCAACTGGACCGAATACGCTAAAAATTTCGATTTAGAGGTTTCAGATGATGCTGATTAAGATGAGCACCTGAAATCAAAAATAAAAAAATTGTCGAGTGCTTCGATATCTTGACGGTCTTATGGGTGCTCTCTTAAGTGAAAAACGAAGTGCACAGTTTTGTAGAGCAAAAAATTCTATCGAATGGGCGTAGAACGAGACCTTTAGACCGTATTGAAGTTTGTCGAACAAAGCAAAGAAAAGTGGCCGGTTTTATCTGGCCCACTCGTTAGTAATAACTTTGGAAATTGTTATGACATTTAGTAAGCTTTTAAAAGCATACCTACTCAGCCAACAGAAATATACGCTACTAAATCAATTTAATACTTTATCTATTACCATATTATGTAGATCATGATAAAATATTATGAACCAATGCTTTATTTAAACTTCAACATGTTTATTTTCTTGTGAAAAAATAAATGAGAAACCTGCCTCTTAGATTTATAAAGTGGAATATTTACTATAAAATAATGTTTATTATCAATTCTTGTTACTTACTGTTTATAGATATGTTCTTTCCCATTAATCAGATCAGATTTATTGAACAGTTCTATCAAATCAACTACATTGCTTTATTGGAAAAATTTAATTTAAAACTTATTTTTATAAGTCTTGGAATACATGAAACGTAATGACGAAAAAGAATATTTTCAGACATGAGTATCACAGAGCATATTGTTTAAAAACGAAATACTGACGTGACTTATTATTCGTAGATAGCTGGTACACTGATAATTGACATGAGTAGCAGAAAGACAGTTATAAAACTTTTCACTGTATTAATAGATTATCGTTTACACTGGTATTGAAAGAATTATAATCATATTTTGCATAACAACTTGTTAACGCTTAACGTTGATATCAGTATGAGAAGCAATCAGTATTCAACGGTACTCCATTTGTACGTCACTCCAGTCGTACTCCAACCATACTCCACTGCACTTCATTCGTACTCCGATCTTGCTCCACTGTACTTCGATGGTACTCCATTCTACTCCAGTCGTACTCTAACCCTACTCCACTGTACTCCACTTGTACTCCAGTGATACTCCACTCTACTCCAGTCGTACTCCAACCTTACTCCACTGTACTCCGATCGTACTCCGCTGTACTCCAAATTTTTTTTTGGAGTAGATGGAGTATCGCCTTTTCCCCCTTGGTGTCGTCTCTCTCCTGCAATGGCTAGTAGTGATTCTAGTGAAAGCTTTTGTGCCTCTGATGATATTATATGAATCCATCGAACGTTATATCTAACTTTCGATCTCACAATTTCATGAACGAATCCAAACTAAGAATTTCTTGGGTTATTTCGCCAATGTATTTTTGATATTGACGAAAATCGATGATAGCAGTTGAAACAAGGGGGAAATACCGGACTCCAATCCAGTGGAGTACAGTGGAGTCCAATGGAGTTCAGTCAAGTCCTGGAGTCCCGGAGTCCTCAAAAATAGAATATTACATTTTTTTCTGCATCTATCACAAGTTAAATACATACTAATTAGTTGAGTACTTAGTTGAGTTCAACTTAGTGCTCAACTTAATTAGTGTTAATTAGGTGAGTACTCAACTTAATTAGTGCTAATTAGGTGAGTACTCAACTTAATTAGTGTTAATTAGATGAGTACTCAACTCAATTAGTGTTAATTAGATGAGTACTTATCTTACGCAATATTCTATTATTGAGAACTCCAGGATTCCAAAATTTATTTGGAGTCCAATGGAATCCATTGGAGTCCATCGGAGTCCACTAGAGTCCGTCGGAGTCCACTGGAGTCTCGGAATCCTGGAGTCCGCTATTTCCCCCTTGAGTTGAAAACGTAGGAATGAAAGATAGATTGAATTTTTTCACTGCGTTTGTTTCAAGGTCTGGTTCTGGAAATAGATGACAATCGCGAGGTAGAAAGCCAATCATATATCAACGATGAACATCAGTTACGATGTAAATTGGCTTCGCTTCACCGTGTTATTGATCTGTATGGTTGGAATTCCGGAAGAATTTATAACCATGTATCGGTAAGTCTAATCGAAATCCATTGCTAGCTCAGAAAAATTGTCAAAGAATATGCTTAAAAGGCACGAATCAATACTAGTACTGATCAATTTCTTATCAAGCCTCGCGGTTTAGGGTTTCATGAAGTCACCGAATCTTCTTTGGTAAAAATTGATGCAAATGGTAAATTAATCTTGACCAACGATTTTAAACATTTATTTTATGTCATTTTTAGGGATTCCAATCAATCCAGGCAACACAAAATTTGGCGCTAACGCTTTGAGCTTTTCATTCTATGCATCAATTTACAATAACCGCCATGATATCAGTTGTTTAATTCACTTACGAACGGCTGCTGTTGCTGCCGTTTCGGCGATGAAATTCGGTCTCTTATGTTTGTGTCAGGAAGCATGTATTTGTGGGCCAACTACATCACATGAGATTAAAATTGATGTTCTAACAAATCGTCTATCAATTGATGATAGCATTCACGAATCGAAAGCGAAAGTATGTAGGCATTACACTAACTGATTTCGACACTATCAGAGACGTTTTTAATGCTTTCAAGTGTCGTGGAGGAGGTTTGTAGGGTAGTTGAGTGCGATTGGGTGAAGTTTTTGGGCGTGTGTGTCGGTCTAGCTGTGCGTACTTGTGGTTATGAGAGTCTTCTCTTGATGCACATCTTCGCACATGTACACCTCATCCACCCTCACCTACATTCGTGCTGAACAGAAAAACGGTACAGAGCATTAATTGATATCCTCTTAATTTTATGCCATTTGACCATTTTTCTGTTCTTCGACATAACAGCACGCTAAATAGCAGGTGAAACTACACATCACAGTGATGTTTCAACCTGTTCCACCAGTGGCTCATAGTCAAATTAAGGAAATATGAAGAAAATCAGGGGAAAATGGGCTATCTATATTACATTTCGAATTTTTAACTTGGTTCCTCCAATTTTTCCCATATTTTTCATATTATCAGGTAGAATTCAAAACTTTACATTTACCATACAAATTCGACTCGGCGCTTCGGCCCGCGTCTGCATTAAAACAAACATAAATGAGCTCATGGAAAAAAGATAGCGCGTTTTTCTCATCCAAATCCATCATTTTTTTTCCGAGTCAGTTCTAATTCGCAGCGAAATGCGGAGATACACAAAAACACATAAATTTGGTTTGTATTAGATACGTTGTGTCGATCCTCGGTACTTCCTTGGCTTCAGAGAGACTGGAAAATTGATTTTTGAAGCCATAAATCGGACCATTGCAGTCACCCGAGAAACAAAAAGTTCCCTGCGCCGTTAGAGTGATTTTCTGAGTTAGGAGGTTGAGTCCATCCGGTTTATCGTTTCTCTCGGAAACGATAAAAAATTTCGATACTCTTCTTTTATATTTTACGTTTACGTCCTTTTTCCGCATTTTTTTCTATACTTTTTTTTTATTATGTTATATCCTTTATACTTTTTTAAGTACTATAGATAGAATCAAGAGTGCTATAGCGATCCTATAGATAATTCATGAGTCTCTAAAGTGGAACCACAGGGAACTACTTGAATTGCTGTGTCAGTTCAAAAAAAACACGATGCCTAGCGTGCATCAAATACTTGTTTCAGTTAGTGTACTAAAAACTCATCCGATTACGTGTTATATATCTGTAGATGATGCAAACTTGGCAGTGGCAGATCGTGGTTTTTCCTTTTCAGTCCTTCCAAAACGTGGGATAAGTATAGTCCTCACTGTGTACACAGAGACGAGCATTGGTCGCGGCTCTGCGGGGGGCGCTTCGCGCCCCCACGCCGCGACGCTGATATAAAAGGTTGGTTACGCGGGCCGATGCTTTTTCCAAGGATATTATTGGAGCATTATTTTAGTTTTTCGATTTTCATAGATCTTAAGGCTTGTGACTAATTTTTCAAAGCTGATAGGAAAATATATATAGAGAAAAAATATATAAAATTACGTATTTGAGAAATCGGTATAACATTGGATGTGTTATACAAGATTTAGACGTAGTTTAGAGTTCCCTCAGGAATAGTTGCTTTTTTTTGTGATCGTTTCCCAGAGAAATCATAAAACGGATTATATGGATTCGAAATCAGTTTACCCCCATCTTTTCCGATATATGAATATCTTCGATAACTATATGGGTCATCTCTTAAGATCAAAACGAGCACTTCCTAAATTAATTTACTTACAAACTGAGGAAACAATTTATTTTGTCTTCGTCAGCTTCAAAATGATTACTCTACACTTTTTTCGATTAATCGAAAAATTTCAAAAAGACTTGATGTTTACAAACAGAACTGATTTAATTCTGAAAGAAATCGAAGAAATTGCGGAGAGTTTTCACACTATGATTCTATCCAGTGTTCTCATGAGAAGAATTCAGGCCCGTAGGCAAGGGGAAGCCGGAGGAGCCCGGGCCCCCACCTAGCCTTTTCTCCTGTAACACTTATTACTGAATCTTTATGGGATCTGCGCTCAGAAGGACAGCCTTGTGAAAGAAATTACTATGAATGAAGGTGATTCGTAGTTAAAGTACCACTATTATTTTATTCGTTCCTGTTAGGTAGTGACAGATCCTTTGTGTCTTCGTTACGTTTCTTTCCATATTCATATTGTTACTTTTTTCTTCGATTGCCACGCCTTATGAATTTATCCTTTCGTTCTCTCCTTTATATGGGCTTTTTCTTTTCTTTTGTTCTATGAATTTTCCCCTCGTCTGTTGTTGTATGTTGAATATACACCAGTCAATTATCAATGATGATGAAGATACTATTCAAATTGTCGAGAATTTCGCTTGACACAAACGATCAATTAAATTTAACTAGTGCTTGTTTTTTCTTTTGTTGTTTGTGGATATTAACTGACGATCATTTCTGAAAAATAAGTGTTTTTGTTTTTGAAATTTAATAAAAGAAAACAGAAAGAAATATGAAACAAAACGAAAAAGCTGCATCGAAGATGTTAAGAACGAGAGTATCAATATTGAAAATCGTACGAGAAATTTCTTTGCAACTTTAGAAAAAAAATTGGATTCGGGCTCCCTTCTTAAAAAATTCCTGGCTACGAGCTTGGAAGAATCATAGTCACAAGTATCTATATATGTTAATAAATACAATATTATGTGCTATTGAAATATGATTATTGCGAAAACTAAATTACATGTTTAAACAATGTGTAAGTGGTTCTTTTTCGATATTGAAATTGTGATATTTTTCCCTGTTGTTCTTATGAGGTCACTGAAATGTTCCTCGTGACATATTCATTCGACTGAATCCTTCTCTTAGAGCGCTTTTTTTGTTTTTCTTTTCTCTCCATTGTGTCATATTTATTTTCCCCTATTGCGTTCTTCATTATATATCATGAAGTTTTCTTTTTTCTTGTACCATATTGCTGGGCCTTTTCCCATATTACTCATGGCACTTGATGATTTTACTTCTATCTTATTTATCATTATTATGGATATTCCCTTTGTGTGCTCATATCTATATAAAGAGTATGATTTTAGAATAAAACTAAAAACAAGAAAAGCAAAGCGATGGCAGCTAGTGCAATTATTCTTGCATATTTTACTGCATGGTCAACATATGGACGTTCATATTTTATTGCTGATATACCAGCAGATAAAATAACACATATAAATTATGCATTTGCAAATATTGGTTCGGATGGACGTATTGCTCTTGGTGATTCATGGGCAGACATAGAGAAGGCATTTCCTGGAGATACATGGGATCAACCATTACGTGGTAATTTTAATCAATTAATTAAATTGAAAGCAAAATATCCACATTTACGTACACTTATTTCTGTTGGTGGTTGGGTAGGTGTTTTTTCTTCTTTTTTTTTAACTTTTTTTCAAATAAAATATATAATTTATTATAATAGACATGGTCAGACAAATTTTCGAATATAGCTCTAACTGATCAAAGTCGATCGATATTTGCTGCTTCATGTGTTGAATTCATTCAGAAATATGGTTTTGATGGCGTTGATATAGATTGGTGAGTAAATCAATTAATAAAAATTACAAAAAAAAAAAAAGAATTTTCATACTAAGAACTTTCAAATTGTGGAAAATTATTAAAAATTTGAACAATGTATTTATGAAAAAAAAAAAAATTTTTATAAAGAAGAATGATATGTTGTAATTGTAGGGAATATCCTGTTTCTGGTGGTTTATCAGGCAATAATCGTCCAGAAGATAAACAAAATTATGTTTCTTTATTAGAAGAACTTCGTCGTCAGCTGAATGCTGTACCCAATAAGAAATATTTGTTAACTGTAGCGTAAGTAGAAGAAAAAAGATTTTAAATAGTCATATGTTAATTTGTTTTTTTCTTTTTGTTTTCATTCTTTATAGAACTGGAGCAGGTACTGAACGTATTGCTGATATGGATGTATCTCATATGGCTGCATCTCTTGATTGGTTCAATGTTATGACTTATGATTTTCATGGTTAGTTTTCTAATTAAAATCTTTTTTGTAATTTATTTGAAAATATTAAAATTTAATTTTTAGGTAGTTGGGACACAAAAACAGGTCATAATGCTCCATTATATAAAAATGATGATGAAACAGCAAGTGATGTTGCTCCATCATACATCAAATCAAAATATAATTGTGATGCAGCAATTCAAGCTTATATCAGAGCTGGTGCACCTTCCACAAAAATTCTTATGGGTTTACCTTTGTATGGACGTGGTTGGCAAGGTAAAATTTTTAAAATTATTCTTTTTTTATATTAAAATATATTTATTTTAGGAGTAACAAGCACAGCTCTTAATGGATTTTCTCAAACAGCATCAAGTCAACCTCCAACTGGTACTTGGGAAAATGGTATTTATGATTATGATGATTTAAAAAAATCTTATATTTCATCAAATCAACGTTATTTTGATGATAAATCAAAAGTACCATTTCTTTTCAATCCATCAACTGGTCTTTGGATTACTTATGATGATGTTCAATCAATTAATATCAAGAATAATTATATTAAACAATATAATTTAGGTGGCGCCTTTTTCTGGGAATTAAGTAGTGATCGTCAAGCTGAATTAATTGGCGCAACATTTAATGCATTAAATAATGGTATTCAACCACCACCAGTAACAACTAGTACATCATCATCGATAACAACTAAAACATCATCATCATCATCAACTAAGCCTTCTACTACTAGAACTGTTACGAC
The DNA here is from genome assembly GCA_905329745.1 of Rotaria sp. Silwood2. Lineage (NCBI taxonomy): Eukaryota > Metazoa > Rotifera > Eurotatoria > Philodinida > Philodinidae > Rotaria > Rotaria sp. Silwood2. The sequence goes on from CAJNSZ010000049.1 coordinate 390,065, forward strand.
AACAACTAAGACATCGAATCAAGGAAATATCCTTGAATGGGCACCTTATTATTCATATGTAGTTAATGATCTAGTAACATATCAAGGATTAACATATAAATGCCGACAATCTCATTATTCATTACCAAATTGGATGCCACCCATTGTACCCGCACTCTGGTTGCAGATCTAATAGTGACTTATTTACTCTGATTTTGTTATTTACTAAAATATTGACAAATTTCTATTCAATAATTTTGAATCTCTATTTATATTGTTTTTTTTTTCAAACTCCTTTTTAATTTTTTTTCATAAATTTTTAAAGTCTTCGATATATTAACATATATAGATGATATGCCAAAGGTCACCTTACACCCAACACACTTGAATATGTGCGCTTCATTTTAACCAAACAGGGTCATTTTTGTATGAGTGATAAGGAAGTACTTATACTTGATATTGGAAGATAAACATTGAAAAATAGACTTCTGAAGTATAGGATGCCACAAGAGTAATGTTCAATATTAAATATTTATATTTTGAATACAGATGTAAACAAATTGTTTGATTATACTATGAGAACTAAATATTTTTTGGTGTATGGACGAAGATGAAAGCTACGCCTTCGTTTTAGAATATTAATTGTCAATTCGAATACAAAATCAGAAGAATACTATAGAAAAAAATCGGGGAAATACATCAAATAATGAATTTCTATTATTTTAAAATTCATTCAATGAACGTGAAACACAAAAAAAATCAAACGATGAAAAAAAAAAAACTTTTGTTTATCATCAATAAAAATTAAATTTTCATTGACTGAAAAAAAAAGCTAATTACGAAGTAAAAAGTTGTTTAACCCATAATTTTTGTTTAAGTCTATCAACATAAGCTTGATTCATTCGTACTTGTGGATGTTCTTTTGGTAATGTTTTAAGTAAACGTTCAACAGCTTTCTCTGCACTTTCAACTGCTTCTTCTAATTTTCCTAAACCTTCAAATGCTGTACCACGATTATGATATGTAACAGCAACAGTTGGATGATTATCAGGTAAAGAAGCAAGTTCAATTTCTAATGTTTTATCATAATATTCAAGTGCTTTTTCATAATTATTTTGACGAAAATAAACTCCACCAATACGATGATATGTTCCAGCTAATTCAGGATGATTTGTTGGTAATGTTTGTTCTTCAATTTGTAAAGCACGTTTAAAATGTACAAGTGCTTCATCGTAACGTTCTAATTTTAAATAAACTCCACCAATATTATTTGAATAAGATATTATGGATGGAAGATCTGGACTTGGTGATTTTAATTGAATAGCTAAAGCTTTTCCATGATGTTCTAATGCTAAATCTGTTTTACCTTGTCGTAAATAAATTGAACCCATATTATTCCATGTTGGAGATAATTGTGGAGCATCTTCAGGTAAAAAACGTACATAAAGTTCATGAGATTTTTTAATAACATCTAATGCTTGATCATATTCTTCTTTTTCATATAAAGTTGTACCTAATGAATGATAAATACGTGCTAAAGCTAAAAGAGGATCTTTTCGAGCATTAGGTAAATCAGCCAATAAAACTTGTCCAAGTTGAGCAGCTTGTGAATATTGTTCAAGTTCCATAAATAATTTAACAATACGAAGTGATGGATGAGGAGCTCGAGTCTCTTTTCTCATTGGTTCAATAATTCGTTCTAATTGACGATCATCACTACTAACAGTTTTTAAATGTATTATAGTTTTTTCATTTTTATCTTTTTCAATATGTGTAATTCTTGTAACAAGACCAAATGTAACTAATATTTGATTATCAATAGACATAAAATTATTACTATTTGATACATCTATTTGAAAAATAATTTCTTCTCCTTTATCTTCTTGTTGATTATTTCGAAATGATGATGTTAAATTTTCTTCCGGATAATTAATAGATGCAATAAAAAAATTTGAAAATGCAATTAAACCATCATCAACACATGTTTTTAATGTATCAAGTTCATCATTTGTTACAAATTGTGATCGATAAAGTGTTTTTATTGAAGAATTATTTGATGATGAAATAATATAATGATGAAGATTTTGAATAAATAAACGAAGTTTAAATAATATATCAACTTCAGGTATTCGAAAACCTTTGTTTAACATCTAAATAAAAAGAAACATTTTTTTTTTCAGAAATTTTTTTCTTTTTTTTTTGTCTCATTGAACATTTAACTAACTTTATATAAAAATTTTTCTTTTCGAAAGAATTCCAGAATATTTTCTTTTCGATATTCATCTTCAAATTGTTGAATATATGTTAATTGTTCTATATTATCAACATATTCAGCTCGACAAAAATCAATTAGTTCGTTTTTTGCTTCATTCATTTCATCAGAATCAAGTAAAATTTCTTTTATTAGTTGATTCTTTAAAAATGATGGTTCACTTTTTGTATTTGCTGTTGTTAATGTATGTGTAAATGTTAATGAATTTTCTTCATCATTTTCAATAGCGTTTTTTATTTGTTCAAGTATTTCATTGATATTCATATAAATTCCACGAATTTTTGGTTGATTGGTTGACCAATTATCAACTTGTTTTGCTGTTTTACATAAAACATAAATAGCGAATAATTGTTGAAGATCTTGTATACGTGATACAACAGGATCTCCTAATGCATCACTAACAATAAAAATAATTTTTTCATTTGATATATTATTTATAAATGCAATACAATCATCAACATCATCAAATATTTTTAAATAATTAACAAGAGAACGAAATTTAATTAATAATGAATTATCAGGTATTGATGAATTCAAATAAACAAGAAGAAAATTTTCAACATTTCCAAGTAGACGAGGTGTTGATTGAATGATTTGTTTTCGTGAACTTGTTTCTTAATATTTATCAATAAAAATAAATTAATGAATTAAATAAAACTTACGAGTAACAATTCCAAGTCGAGCAAGTAAATTTTGAATTTCATCTCCATCATCATTTGTTGATGAAACTTGAATAGCACTACCAGACATAGATTGCAAAAGTTGAAGAAAACCGATAAAACTTCCAACATCATTACTTTCTTCATCTTCATTTTCATCTTTTTTTTCTGATAATGATTCAGATTTTTTTATTATTTCTTTTGAAACTTTTTCATCATCTAGTTTAACATTATTTGATAATTCATCTGTGATAGATTCAGAATCAGAACGTGCAAGTGTCGATAATTGAGGTGGACCTTTATTTTAAAAATTATTTTCATTCATAGTTTTTTTCTTTTTTAATAGAAAAAAAAGAATTTATTTACCATAACTTGGTTTTTTGATAATATTTTCTTCCTGAAAAGATAAAAAATGAATTAATCAAGAAGAAAATTTTTCTTTTGTTTTTTCCTAATATCTATCTTACCAATGTATCATTATCATTATCATCATCGTTATCTGAACTGATTAAATGAGAAACAGGTGGTTCTAAAGAAAGAATTCCAAGATTTTTCTTTAATCAATAATTATTTATTTAGTACAAACTCTTTTCATTAGTAGATGTTGTTTTTAAACTTAATTGTCTTGATACTGATGATGGAGCCTGATATATACATATACATAAATATTTATTACTTTTTAAAAAATAAAGAATTTTTAAGATCTACTTGAGTAAGATTTGATTTTGATTTTTGATTTCTCGTTGTTTCTTCAGGTCTTGATTCAATTTGTTTTGTTGCTAGAATGAAAAAAAACTCAATGCATGAAAAGTTCTTCGAAAAGTTCCGAGACTGATTTTACTTAAAAACCACAAGAATTACTGGTGTATTTATTTTCTTGTCTGTGTATAATTCATATATTGTCCTTGATCTATAGACATCATGAACTCTGATCGGTTAAGCATTTATGCCTAGATATAGCAATACGATTTAGATCATCTCATATATATTGATAAAAAACGAAAAACTTGAGCAAAACCTCGTGTTTCGGATGATTAAGTCCGTTCGAATATTTATGAACATCTGATGGCAACTTATAATAACAATTCTCTATTACCTACTATGACGATTCAACGAACTCATTGTTTTAAAGCTTTTAGTCATATGTAATTGGTCATGTAAAATGGCATGCACTATGTATTTGAAATGCTAAAAGTATTCACTACTTGTTGAATTGTGATTAGAGGTGTAAGTTGAAGGGTCAAACGGCGGCAGCTGTTTTAATGGTCCAATTTTTTTCCATAGCGGCGCCGGCGGCTACTAGACTCTATGTTTTTCTGCATCGGCGGTGGCTTTGACAACAAAAAAAAAACGTTTTTGCTCCTAAGAATGTCAGTGGCGGCGGCGCATCGTACTATTATCAAAAATTTTCGTTCGTGACGGTGACACAACGGCTGAACTAACTTTTTCACAGCGGCGGCGGCTAAAAGTTCGTAAGACTATCTCCGATTCCGTGGCAGCGCCAGCTGGATGGCTTACACCTCTATTCACATAAACGATCATCATCAATACTTAATGATCTATCTTAAAAAGTGCAATTACATTCAGAAACTGTAATGAGTAATGGAGTATCTGCATTATCATAAATTGCGATCAAACGTTCATGAATATTTTATAGGAATTGATCTTTTAGTGGTAAAAACTTTATCATTGAATGATGTTCAAATTTTGAAATTTTCTATCAGTGTAAAAAGTATTGCTATGTTTGAACATAAATACTTAATCGATTAGAGTTGATGACATCTATAGATCGAGGACTATATATGAAGCAATGTTTCTCTTTTGTTTTTAAATAAAAATAGTTTCAGAACTTTTTGAATACTTCTTGTCATAAACTTTGACATTCTTGTTTAATATATGTTTTTTCAATAAATGAAAAATTAATTTAAATTTTTCACAAAGTTGAAAAGAATCAATCTTTGCTTACATAGTGTTTGAGGTGGATTCGAACTATATTGAGATCGTTGTTTAACATATGAAGTTTCTCTTGTTATTTCATTTTGATCTTTTGATATCTAAATAAAGCAATATAATAAATGTTTCTATTGAATAACTCACTAGATTTGATGATAAGGATTGTTCTTCAGTTTTAGATTTATGATGACGTTGACCATTATCTAATTTTGATCGTTTCTTTCCATTTATTACTTTATTATTAAAACAAAGAAAAATTAATTTTAAGAAAATAAAAAATAATATATTTCAAATTTACTTGGTGAACGCGAATTATAATAATGATGGTGTCGTCGACAATGATCAATAGAATTCTAGATATAAATAATTTTAATAATTTTAATAAGAATATTTAAATTTATTTTACTGATTTCTCTGTTTCACTACTCAATTGTTCTTCATCATTTGTTCGATATCTAATCAAATAAAAATATAAAATTATCTCAAAAACGAAAAAAAAAAAATGAATTTCAATAAACTTGTGATTTAATTCATATGTTTGTATAGCTTCTAATTGAAAAAGATCATTTTTTTCATCGATTTGTTGTCGTTCACAATCAATTGATAAACAACATTCAAAAAGTTCATTAATAAAAAACTCTAATTTTAAAATTAATTGACGATAATGACGTTTAAATTTAAATGTAAATGTTTCTTAACGAAAAAATAAAAGTGAACATATTCAAAAGAAAATTTTCTATTGAAATAAAAAACCTTGTGGTCGAAGAAATCCTTTAAAAACAATTATATTTTCTTGTAAAACCATTATTTCATCACCATGTCTTTGACTTTTAATTCCTTGATAAGTCATTGTTATTTCACACGGTACTAATTTTTTTGATCTTGATCTTGATCGAATTTTTGTCTATAGAAGATAAAAAAAAGAAAAACAAAATTAAAAAAAAGACATGACTTAAAATAATTTACTTCTGAACAACTTGAATCATTTGTTTGATAAACTCGTTCAGATGATGAATCTCGATACTAATTTATAATCAATTTAAGATTTTCTTTTTCATTAATAAATTATATTTCATACTATATGTGAATCAGAACTTCGATGACGCGAAAGATTTGTTGGCATGGCATAATATTCTGGTGATCGAAATCGTTCATGTTGATGACGACGTTTTTCTAATTTCTTTCAAAAAAAAAAATTTCTTTAGATACAAACAAATAAGAGAGAAAAAACAAACTTTCATATTATAAACGATATACTCAAGTTGACGGCGTAAACTTTTTTCTCGACATCGTTCAATTTCCATAGCTCTAATATAAATATTTATTTTTTATTGTTGAATATATTTCTTTTATTCATACCGATCGATAATTTCTTGTTCAATATCATCATCATCATCCCTCGAGGAAGTGATATCGTGCAATGATACTGATTGAGGTCGTCGTCGTCGTCGATGTCGTCGTTCAAATGGATAATCCATTTAATATTAAAAAATCTAAAAATTTTTTTTTTTAATTTGAATATGAAAAACTAGAGATTTCAGTAATCGTCTTTTCTTCTTTTTCTTTCTCCAACTGGACTATAAAGGAATGTCTACACGTGTTTGATGATGATTAATAAAGTATTGTAAGGATGAAATATGACAAATACTACAAATATTTTTTTTTTCGATTAAATATGAAAAGAAAACAAAACTTTGTATTCAAATAAAAATCTGAAGTTGATCGAATGAATATTTCTTGCTCTTTTAGTTATTTCTCAATGACAAATACTATACGAAAAAGTATTGCTTACTCTCAGTTTTCTTCTTTCTTTTTTTGTAACGTTGGTAGAATGGAAGGAAGAGAAAATGACGATCGTGAGAGTCGTGGTTTCTGTTCTCTTTTCTCGTTTATTCTGTTTTCTTCATTTTTCTTTTTGTTACCTAACTCAGAATAAGACGAGTTTCGATGAAATCTACAAAGACAGGCATACAGGTAAAATAATGAATGTCCTTCGATCTGTATTGTCGTCAATAACTACTATAAAATAATAATTGCGTGTCTTTATATCCAATTTACAATATAGAAGATTCAAGAGTTGATGAAAAATTCTTCATATATATTTTATATTGGTTATAGTTTTCGTTTAAAATCGGTTTCATAATGTAAAATTTTAAAAATGAAATATTATCGAAAATTTTAACAATCATCATAGTCTAATGGAATATCAATGACATTCATAGGAACTTTATTTCGAAAATTTAAAAAAATGAGTTTAAATTTACTTTGAATTATTGTCGAATTCCAACAAGTTTTTAGAATATTCAACTATATTTAAATGCAAATAAAGAAAATAACACATACGTATTGATTTGAAATATTTTTATTCTATATTTACTCAACTATTCTATGTAATAACTTATTTCTTTTTTTTTTTTTTTTGTTAATAAAATGAACTTGATTTTATTATTTAGAAATGAATATCCTTATGTATTTAGTCATTTAAACAATACTCCATGCATATATCTATTTATATATATATGGGTTTCAATTTTCACTAGATTGTTCAATTTCTATTGTGACACGTTGTATTTTTTTTAGGACGTTGATGTAAATGTCCTTCGATTGACAATCATCAATGATTTCGTATTTCTTATAATTTGAAATCATTTTTTATTAGTAATATCTATTCAGTTGGGTGTTATTCTTAAATTTTGAAGTAGTATTAATAAAATTAATTAATAAGAATCTTCTTTATTTCAAATTTTAATTCATAAAAGTTTTTTTTTTGTTGCCCTTAATTCAATAAATTTTACAATCAATTGAATAAATATGATGTGTCAACGAAGAGCATAACTATAAATGTATTCAAATAGAAGTGTCAATGAAAATTATAATCATTTTTCTCTATGAAAAATTTATAAAACTTTTTATTGTGAATTGGTCAACTTAGCTTCATCTAACTGTGCATAAAGCTGAACAGATGGATCAGATCGAAAAATATTCATGTTTCGGTTGAAATTCCTATTTTTTGAAATTTTTAACTAAAACTTAGATATTTTTTGGTCTCATCCGTCTGTTCCACTTTATACATAGTTAGACACGGATCAATGAGTCTGTCAGGAGTCATTCAAAAAAGTACGTCCCTTACGTAGTTTGTCAGGATGCTGTAATATACAGTTACATGAAACCAAGGTGAATAGTTTGAAATAAAATCTTCGTAGGTTTTTCGAATAGAAAATCTTACATCTTTTTTGATGATATTTCTATCTTGATACATTTCTAAACATGATACTATTAAGTTTATATAACGTGAAGACAAGAATTTTTTTGTAAATAACAATGAAATCATATAGAATTATTTATTCATCA
>CAJNSZ010000049.1:402352-503079 GCA_905329745.1 Rotaria sp. Silwood2
ATATAAAAGAAGAGAGAAATAAGTAAATGACTGCTACGAAGTATATGAGAATTTTTAACAAAATTCAATGGTTATTTTTTTTTATTCGAGCTTTCAGTGAAATTCTTTCACTTTAACACTGGATATAAAAGAATTTTCGTACTGTTAACGAATCAAAATCATTCATGTCAATTTTATGTTTTCATCAAAGTACACAAATCGTAAAAAAAAGTTGCTCGATTTTAGAAATGAAACCATTGTCAAAGACCGGAACCGGGACCGGGACTAAAAAAAGTGATTTTGCAGTTCCCTAATGATAAGCTGCAGCACTTTGTCCCATCTGACTATAATAGCATAATAACGCTAAGTCTACATTCCTGTCTTCAAGAAAATTCATTTGCTTGAAATACTTGTTGCAATATTATAAGCTGAAATTTGTGGATGCGTGTGTGTGTGTGTAGCATCCTACGTGAGTTTACACGATGTACATTTTCTAATGTTTCTGGTTCGAATTTGACGATGTTTGAGATTAACTTTATTTGTATAATAAAGTATATATCAAGACGGTTGTTTATTTGTTGATATTTCATACTTTAGAAGGCAACATTCTCAAGTAGTTTTTAACGTTTATGATCGACGTCATTTATTTAAAATAATGCATAATTATTGAGTTCTGGCATGGTGATTTGTTATTAACTGATAGAAATTGTATATAATTATCGAGTAAGTCTATTTGTTTTTTTCCAATAATTATCAAAACATATCTCAAATGGAATCAATATGTTACTGATAAACTTGATACTGAAGAAGAAATTTGTCAATTTTGTATATAAATCGATGTTCATTTGTTTTTCTAATTACAGAATGATAAAAAACCAAATCTTATTTTCTCTATCAACTTCCGAAATGTTTTCCAGAAACTAATTAACATCTACAAATATATTTACTCATTATTAGTCGGATTCGTCATGAGGACATCAAATCTACTATAAAAAAAAACTGATTCTCAAGTTCGAATACAGTGAACCCTCTATTGATGAACACTTTCCTCCCATATATTAATTTAGTATATATATTTCTTCTTATTTCTGTTACTTTTCGATGAATAATCAAGGAATCAGTCGTATAGTTTCCTGTAGTCGAATACCTCGTATAAAATAGTCAATGATATGAATACAATTGTATGGTTTTTTTTTCTCATGATACTTAGGATAATACAATTCCTGATTTATATTTAACATGAGTCCATCGAAAAATATTTTTCGTTCAAGTAGATCTGTCTATAATGATACATTTTGCAATAAGTACCCAACATAATTATGTACCATTTGCACGAAAATGATAGATAAAAAAAACTTGAGAAGCATTATTGTCAAATAGTTAATAAAAATATTTGCAAAGATAGCTTATCGATCACGTCATGTATAAATTATAACATCAAGAATGTTTTTATGACGTAAACAATATTTAAACTTTCGATTTAAGCAATTGTATTGCGCATAAGAATAAATTTAGAATGGCCATATTTTCATCGAAATCGAAAGTATTTATTACAAAATACTTAATATTGATAATCATTTTTTTAGTTATTAAATAGTCTTTCAAATAAATGTGAAATCTTCTATCAATTCTTATTGATTAACTTGACCAATATTCAGTAAAAATTTATGTTAAACATGACTTAATAATCGTGAATAGAACTATCATCACGAGAAAACATCCTAAATAGTTTAGGGATTATCAAACACACAAAAATTAGACATAGTCTAAAAAATAATAATTTTTCAAGGTCAGAAGCAAGAAAATATAACTTCAATTTTTTATGGCTTGAATGTAAATTCGAAAGAGTAAATCATAAAATGGTTGAAAATAGCATGAAATAATTTTCTCCTATCGGAGACTGTTACCTTGAAATAATGTAATTTCAATAAAATGAATTTTTTTCTCAATCATCTCAAAACGTATAAAATATTTTTTATCATTCAATGACATCCGATACTTCGAATATTTCTTATTTTTCTGATCACAAAAATAACAATAAGATAAAACTTAGATTGTTCGAAAGTAAAAATTGTTTTTAAACAAAATAGAAAAAATTAAATTAAAATAAAAACTAATCATTATTCTAAATTTTACTGTCATTGAAACGTAATCGTAGTTCGATGAAAAATACATAAACAATTGAGTTAATTAATTTATATGACTAAAATGAGAACTATGATCTTTCTCTTTTCAATATTAGTTCTACAAAAATATTTTGATAAATTCTCATATTTATCAAAAGACTACTTATTATGGAAATAAAAGACAATGATGAAGATTTTTCATCCATTGAAAGGATTATAAAAATTTTAATTAGTTTTTCTAGAACTCGCTGAGATTGAAAAAGAATGTTGTTTTACAAATCTTTATAACGCAACTAAATAGTAATGTCATTTACATTTTCTCTTTTAAGCGTTATTCTTATAGTACGATCAAGGTTTAAATAAAAACATCAACTAAATTTGTCTATAAAATATGCTTGTAATATTTTAATCTACTTAGCTCAGTTATACGTGCATTATTCATTTTTTTTTTAGGCACATAATTAACATATGATTATCGTACATAAATACACGAATAATAATAAGACATTGACAAGATCATATTCCAAGTTTCATTTTTTTTTTTTTTTTTTCATCTTTCAAAAGTACAACTATAAATATTTTTAAATCAAGAAAAAGACATGAAATTTTGATCATTTTGGTTTATTAATTAGTTGACATGATCTTAATTAGCAACGGCATACAATTTAATAGATATATATATATATATGTATATAGATAATGAACACAAGACTCTGTACAAACTGTTCACTCTCTTCATTAGTTCTTGTTTTGTTTTATGCATATTTGAATGATAAATATTATCAAATAAAATATGTTCTTAAATTGAAATAATAACTTATAATTATTATGTATACATAAGTTCAGCTGCACCAGATAATGATTTTGGTAAATAAAGAAAATTGTCAAGATAAGCAGCTAATTCTTCAACATTGCATGAATTAGCTGTTGGCCGTCGTGTATCAACAATCGTACATGATAATTGAGATTGTGATGTTGTTGGTGATGATAATGAATTATCAATATTTGATTCTTCTTCAACAATAGCTGGTAATATCGATTTCGTACGAAATAAAGTTAACGTTGTTGGTGATGAATATCGAATATGATGTGATCGAATATTTGATGATAGATGTGAATTACGACGAGATTGAGGAAAATGACATGTTGATAAAGAACGAAATCGATTAAGTAATGATGGAGATGAAAGAGAAAAACGCATTGAAAATGTTCGACGTGTATATGGAACTAATGAACGACAAGATACTTTTTCATGAATATTATTATTATCATCATCATCATCATAATCTCCTTCTTCTTGAATTTTTGATATTGATGATGAATTTAAACGTTTAAGACGAGACGAACGAAATGCTTTTACTTGACAAGAAGGAACTGAACGAAATCGTAATGATAAATTAGATGATTTATATGAAGATCTAAAGATTTTTTTTTTGTTTTTTAATACTCTTATATTAATCAATAAATAGAAGAAAATTTATTTTACCCTTGAACACAACCACCAAATGTACTTTCATCAATTAAATTACATAATTGATCAATATCAGATATTGGAGAAGTTTTATTTATTGTTTCATTTTTTGTTTGTTCCACTGGTTCTCGTTGATCCATTTCATAACAAATCGAAATAAATATATAAAGAACAAAGATTTATTTGATGTTTGTCTTATTATTTTTAAAATTTGACTTTAATCTAAATAAGAATTAATTAAATAATAGACTTGATTTTTCTAGTAAGCAAATGAAAACCTTCTATTCGAGAAAGACAAAGAATATGGGCGTAAATTGATCGATGAATCATTAACTCATGTGGGTGCATATTTTATCCATTTTGGACTCTTACCATTGTTAATTAACATGTGCCTTTATTTTTTTTCACAATTTAGATTTTTCTGATCATTTAGTTTTATTTTTAATGTTTTAGAAAATCAAGAAAATCGTTTTTTTTGTTTTTTTTTCTTTTGAAAATTTGAATAGATGTCGCCTTTAGTTCGTACGTTTTTTTGAATGAAGAAAAACAATCATTTGACTTGTTGAAAACTTTATTTCGATAAAAATTAGTGTTTGAATAATAGAGATGCCGATAATCATAAGGACATCTGAGAGAAAACAAATGGTTCGTTTATATCATTTACCAATAAGATTTGCATACTCGTTTTCTTTCCTTCGATAGATAATTGATAATTTTATTCTATGATCACATGTATATTAATCATCAAGTCAATATTAAACTGGAAATCCATTAATGCACTTAGAATGAAACTTATTTTGAAAGGTTGGCATTAGCAGCATACAAAACACATCACTCATACAGCTTATTTATGATATTAAATTTGTATGATCAGCTATAATTAGGGAACTGGCTTTAGCAATATTTCATGTTTTCACAATTGCTCAAGTAAAATCTATTGTATTCTTACTAAAATATCACTGTTGTGTAGCACCATCCTTTGTGTGAAATTCATCTTACCTAAAAATAAAATACATAGGTGAATATACCATCTAATTTAATAGGTATTTATCACAATTTCTTTTTCTGGTGTTTCATTAAATTCAGATGTCACTTAACAGAAAGCATTCGGTATTAATTCGTATTTCTTCCACCGCTATATATCACCAGATTAGGTGCTATAACTTTTATGAATATATTTTCCATAACATATTTTTATCATAGTAATATATCATAATAATAAAGCTTTTTTCATATAGTAAAGTGGAAACGTTTATTATCCTTTTAGTTTTCTGCATTGTTTAGGATAAAGAAGGAAATAACATACAAACAGGATACTTGTTCTGTAGTCTTGCGAGAAAAGCAAAGTAATTCAATTCTAAAAAATCTAATCATATTTGTTATTTGATTCTTATGAAAATCAGGTGAGTGCCAAATTAGTTTACTATTGATTGATTGTAATATAAAGTCATGAATAGTTTTTAATATTTCGAATTTTCGTTTATGAAATTTCTTTATTATCAAGAGTCAATTTTTTGTATGGATTGATAAGCTATTTAACAGGTACGTTGGAAACGAAGATTGATGTTTTCTACACTTTGTACAAATAATAATCAGCTTTGATTAATGTTTTATGCACAATGCTAATCGAAACTCCTAACTTTGGTCTCGGCCGAGTCTCTGCATGAAAACTAGAACTACAGATGAAGCAGAAGCTATACAAATCTCGTTGATGCACCATTTTTGAGAGAGCCATTTGCTTTAGTGATCTAGTGTTTTAGCTATATTCAGTCGTATCACACATGTTTAGAACATATTTTGTGTCAAATAATAATAAAACAAGAAAATTAACATCATATGCCTAATAATCAAAAGCGAATATTATCGTAATAAAGAAGATAATCAGTAGAAAAATAGTTATTGAAGTAAATCATAAAAATTAATTTCTGATGCAGATTATATTTTATTATAATTGAGTGACATTTATTCAATATTAGCATTATAGCTTTCAATACAGTTATAGTTATTTTGATGAAGATTCTATTTTTGATATTTTTCATTAAATAAAATTTCATATTATAAATGTAAGTCAATATTAATTGTTTCATTAAAAATACTTTAGAAAAGCTTTTTGTTAGTAAATAATTTTAAATAGATATTAATACTCTTTTTTTTTTAACCATTTACTCATATCAATTTCTAAAATTTTTCATCAAACTTTAGAAAAGATGAAGATTTCTATATCTAGTTACATCTCTCTCTCTCTCTATCGATAAAATAATATTAATTGATTCTATAATTATATTTTATATATGAAAATTGTATTGAATAGTTTAAAAATAACTTGTAGATATGTTTAATTCAGTAGTGGATGAACAACAACTATCACAAGAATTTCCTCCATTAAAAAATAATTTAATATTACGAGCATGTCGTGGTGAATTAGTCGAACGCGTACCCATATGGATAATGCGTCAAGCGGGTCGTTATTTACCTGAATATTTATCTATTCGAAGTCAACATTCATTTTTTGATGTTTGTCGAACACCATCCATATGTTGTGAAGTGACACTTCAACCATTACGACGTTTTGATCTTGATGCTGCAATTATTTTTAGTGATATTCTTGTTGTACCACAAGCACTTGGTATGCAAGTTGATATGGTTGCCAAAGAAGGACCACGTTTTGCTCATCCACTTAATGTACCAGCTGATATAAAAACTTCAATTGATCGAACAAAACAAGCAAGTGTTGAATTGAAATATGTTTATGATGCAATTACTTTAACAAGACATTCAATTGATGGTCGATGTCCATTAATTGGATTTAGTGGAGCACCATGGACATTGATGTCTTATATGGTTGAAGGTAATGTTTTTTATTTTATTTTTTATTTCTTAATATTTTTGTTGTTGTTGTTGTTTTTTTTCTTCTTTTAATTAAGGAAAAGGTAGTGAAACACATTCAAAAGCAAAAAAATGGTTGTATACATATATTGAAGAATCTCATGATCTTCTTCAATTTTTAACACATTTTATTATTGATCATCTTGTAGAACAAGTTTGTGCTGGGGCTCAACTTCTTCAATTATTTGAATCTCATTGTGGATGTTTAAATCATGATTTATTTGTTCGTTTTTCTCTTCCTTATTTGCGTCAAATTGCAAAAGGAGTTCGTGAAACATTATCACGTCGTCAAATTCCACATGTACCACTTATTATATTTGCTAAAGATGCTCATTATGCTTTAGATGAATTATGTTCATCATCATTTGATGTTGTTGGTCTTGATTGGTCAATAACACGAAAACAAATTCGAACATTACGGGAAAAATATCCGAATGTAACTTTACAAGGAAATCTTGATCCATGTGCACTTTATGCATCTCAACATGATTTAGAAAGAATGATTAAACAAATGCTTGAAATATTTGGACCAAAAAATTATATTGCTAATTTAGGTCATGGCATTTATCCAGATGCTAATATTGATAATGTTAAATATTTCGTTGATACTGTTCATCGAATTTCAAAAGATATGATTAAAAATGAAACAATACCAAAGATGATCAATTCAAATAAATAATTAAAGCATTGTTTTTCTCAATGTTAACAATTAGGTTTTGTTTTTTTTTTTAAAAGAAATGATTTAATTAATAAACATCATTTAGATTTTACTCTGAAAATTACACTGAATATTTATTTTTTTCCTATGAGAATAAAAAATAAAAATAGAATGAATATAATCTATGAATATGTGTTACATTCAGCAAAATATGAAGAACTTCAATAAGTCTGAAGAAAACAAGATGAATTAATTTATTTCATACGATTTCATTTATTTTGTTAAGAAACATTTTTTTTGGATGTTTGTTGAAATTAATTGTGATCGATTTATATTCTTCATATTGATGAATCAATTAGTGATAAAATGACAATATTAGTTTC
Organism: Rotaria sp. Silwood2; assembly: GCA_905329745.1. NCBI lineage: Eukaryota > Metazoa > Rotifera > Eurotatoria > Philodinida > Philodinidae > Rotaria > Rotaria sp. Silwood2. The sequence goes on from CAJNSZ010000049.1 coordinate 409,856, forward strand.
GTTTATTTAGAGAAATTTATTTGTTTATAACGATTCTAAATAATAGTAGCGGATCTAGCATTTTGGAACAGGAGATGATGATCATGATCACCAAGCGCTTCTTGAAGTTCATTTGAGATCGTATTGGTTCATTTTTTACCTAAGGGTATGATTACAAGTGCGAGTCTTCAATTCAACTACACTTACACACTCACACTCATTAATTGAGTGTACAATTCATTTCCTATAGAATAAAGTATCAAAAGTCAATGATCTATTTCTTTTGATATAAAGTATTGCTTTTTAATGGATCAATTTGAGAGTAATTCAATAGAAAAATTCATATGCAGTTACTGTGATACACGACATTTGATATTTTATATCACGCGTTATCTTTGAAAATTTAAAATTCTCTACTATGAAAATTACAGATATCACATTGTTTTGTGATTTCTTTCCATCAAGTAGAGGATTATACTTACAAAAGATTCCAAAGAAAAACAAACAATTAAAGAAAATATTCTTCAAGAAGAACAGAGAACATTTCAGTTCGAGTAATATTGATAAATTCATCATATATCAACAAAAAGAAAAAAACAAGAATAAAGCAACATCTTTATCAGTAATTTGCATAATATAAGCAGACAAGATGACCTTTTTTTATGTTTTCTAAGCTTAATGGAACGAAATCTGCATGTTAGAATTACTGATGTTATTGAATGAAGACGATTACATTATACTAATATAATTCTCTTTTGAAAAGTGTTTGCAACAAAGCGAAACATCATTTTAGATATAAGATATTAGTCTCTGTTGAATACTAATTTGTTGTATCCGGCTACTAACGTCATTATTAATTTATTTTGAATATGATTATATACATTGATTGACAGTTATTTACATTCTCGTTCTTGGAATTTATTCTGAAAAATGCAATCAATCTTAATCTTTTGGAATTTTTTAAGTGGCTTATAGCAATTGTGACTACGTTTGACGAAATTATGAGATTAAAAGTCATTGCAAAATTGTATTTCGATTCTCTTACTCGATATTGCTTAGTTCTGTCTCAAACAATGTAGAAGATTTCTTTTTTCTTTTTCAAGGTGATCTTTCGAATGACTAGCGCAAATTTTTAAATTGAATTTGATTTCTAAGGCAAGTGATAATAAGACAAGAATGAAATGAATGTAACATTCTATCTTAACAAAAGAGATATGCCTATGTCAAGAGTACAGAAATCGAATCTTCTTTTATTATTAACGTCATGTTATTGTTTTTAATTATGTTGAAAAGAAAATAGTCATCTGGATTTTGAAGTATCAATGTGTTTCGTAAAATACTCAACTAAGAAAAACTCATTTTATGTTCAGCACATCTAAATAAAAGATATTCAATAAGTACTCTTACATCAATAAATTGTTTATAGTTTACATTGATGGATATTCAAAACTTAGATAGATTGAAATGAAGAGAAATCAGAAGTTCAAACAACAACATTTACAATAAGTCTAATGAAAAGAATTATTTTTATTTCACTTTTTTTCTACTAAGATATGAAATGTTGACAATATCTTTAAATGAAGCCATATATCTAAAAATTTCCAATATGATCAATGATGATGTTTTTCGAGTAAAACAATTATCAGTAATTGACATTGATTGAAAAAAAACTCTAATGGGATAAATTTTTAATAATCTACAAGAACAAAATATAATATTCTTGGTAAAAAGTTGATTGTTGATAGAGATTTTTGTAAAGAAAATTTTTAATAAACCATCAGATATGATTTATTCAATTTTTTTTTTCTTTCATCTTGAAGATCTTATTACTCGTGATGTGTCTCTAATTATGTTATATTATAATTAGAATCATTCACAACGTTTTAGATATTGATATTGAACATCCTCTTGTCTATCCCATGGGCTATGTATAATTCAATTGCAAAAACTATTTTGTGAATGTACTTAAAAAGTATATGTAGCTGGTCTAAATAAATCGATCCTTTCTACTACTTTAGACGTCAATTGGTCAAAACTATTGCCAATTACACCAAGACACATCCCTAGGTATTCATAATCTTAAGTACCTTAAGCAAAGTCAAAGTGATCTAAGATACTCACGATTTTGAAAACACTATCTTTATTTCTTGCTGAGAAAACGTAAACAAAGTAGAAAAGTAAGTGGAAGCTGTAAATTTGTATTTTGCTTCCATTTCAATTAAAAACGCAGCGCATTTGTGTTAACTTTTTTGTTGATATAATGCTGTTTATTTTATTTAATGCGATATGAAGCACAACATTTATCTAGTTCTTCACGCATGCATTGAACTTTCATACTTTGCATGTTTTTCATTGTAACAAAATTTGTACTTTGTGTCGCGATGATCTAGAGAACGACAAGTATCTAGAAATTCGTTCAAACTTTTTTTACAGAGAAATCAATGTCGCGAGGTGATCCAAATGGTTTCATATCTTCAAATATGAGTTTTCGTTCATCTACAGGAAGTTTAGAAAAACAGCGATTTTGACGATTTGATTTCCGTCTTTTACCCCAGATAATTAAAGCTAACCAAATAGTCTCAAGTATACTTCAAATTTCTCGTTTTGTGTTGCAATGATCCCCAGAATGATAGCTTAGTAAATGCTTGTTTAAACGCGGGGTTAAAATATTGATGATGTTTCTTTTCTCTCTTCTCTGGATCCTTCTGTTTGCTATCAAATTGAGTCAAAAAAAGACGAATTTATCAGAACATCTTCAGTCTTTCATTTTGAGATAATTAAAATGAAGTAATCAACAAAAGTTAGGCGCCACTCTTTTTACTCATATGTTAAATAGTTGTGAACACAGCTGACTATAGATAATCAATCATATAGATAGTATTCGCTACGAATAAGTAGATAGGCCTTGATAGAATTGTCATAATGATTTATTTTACAATGTTGTCTTCTCAAATTCACCTGCATACAAAGAATCATTAGAGGGATATCAAAATATGTTTTCAGAATAGGTGTTAAATGATATATCGTAGAAACGATTAGTCGTTTCTTTTAAGATTTCAATTTTTCAGAATAATCGATATTCGTGCTTCGTACCGCATTGCTTATTCGAGAAAAACTCGAATATCATCTAGTTTACTTTTATCATCCCTGATTGTTATTCAATCGATTCTTTCTACTATCGAGTTCATATTTTGGCTATGAGTAGAACTCAGTGAAACTAAGAAAGTCCTAAAAGGGTTCGGAACAATGGCGTATCTGGGCCGAGATCCGATGATCACATAGATGTAAAGAAATGGGATTTATTTCATATTTTTCGATTCTTTTTCTTCACTCGAAGAAACGAAGACTTCAAAAATTTTTTACATAGACATTTCCTTGGTTACTGAGAGGCTAGTCTCACTATATTAAATGAAAACTTCCTGTGAAAAATTTCAGGTCTTAGCTTCTCGAAGTCAAGAAAAAAATTCGAAAAATAAGTAACAAATCCATTTCCATATACCTATGTGATAATCAGATCTCTGTCCAGATAAGCCGTGGATCCGAACACTTTTACGATTTTCTTAGATTCATTCAATGCTACTCATCGTCAAAACATGGACTAGAACGGCATTCCACACTTGGGGATAATTTCCTCATACGACACATTTATACTGTGATAGTTAATTCTTTTTAATTTCTCAATGACGAAAAAAAATGTGCAAAGCAGATAAAGGCAAATATCTATTCACAAGATTGTTTAAAAATAAAAAACAAAGATCACAGCCTCGATATCGAATCCAAAAATATGAAATAGATTGGTAAAATAATATACTTTATCAGTCACCATTGACGATAGATGAGTATACTATAGAGTGGATGTATGAAGAATGCGAACGATTTCGCGCACTTTAATCAATACATTTATCACATACAAACAAAAAATTTGACTTGTCTTTTTTTTTCTTAAGATTTTACTTCTTTTCATAGAATGTTTTAATTATTTTTGTTAAAATAATATATTTCTAACAGACATGGCTGGATCTTGTAACTTGAATTGGGAAGAACCAAATTTAACAACTTATCCAGGAAATCCATATCCATTAGGTGCATTTTATGATGGTCATGGAATTAATTTTGCATTATACTCAGAATCTGCTACTCGTGTATATTTATGTTTATTCCGACCAGCTCCTGATGTGCCACATGAATTAATTGAATATGCTCGAATTAGAATGAGAGGTAATCATTTCCTTTTTCAAGTATTGTCTCCAAATTTTATCTAAATATTGTTTTAGAACGAACTCATCATATATGGCATATTTATTTACCTGATTTTGAACCTGGTCAAATCTATGCTTATCGTGTTGATGGTCCTTATGATCCAAAAAATGGTCATCGTTTCAATGTAAATAAACTTTTAATGGATCCATATGCACGAGCTATTACTGGTATATTAGAATGGGATGATTCATTATTTGGTTATGATATTCAAGATGAATCTCCAGATAAAGATTTAACATTTAGTACTGTAGATAGTGCACCATTTATGCCAAAATGTATTGTTATTGACTCAGAAAATTTCAATTGGGGTGGTGATACTCCACCAAATACTTCTTTTCATGAAACAATCATTTATGAATTACATGTAAAAGGCTTTACGAAATTAAATTTAGATATTCCAGAAGAAATACGTGGAACATATGCTGGTATTGCACATCAAACAACAATTGAATATTTTAAAAAACTTGGAATAACAGCTGTTGAACTAATGCCTGTACAACATTTTGTGACCGATCGTTATTTAAAAGACCGAGGTTTAACAAATTATTGGGGTTATCATACACTTGGATTTTTTGCTCCAGATGTTCGTTACTCATCATCTGGAACATATGGAGAACAAGTTCTTGAATTTAAACGAATGGTTAAAAGGCTACATAAAGCTGGTATTGAAGTTATTCTTGATGTTGTTTATAATCATACTGGTGAAGGAAATCAACTTGGACCAACATTATCATTCAAAGGAATTGATAATAAAAGTTATTATCGTCTTAATGAAAACGATAAAAGATTTTATTTTGATTATACTGGTACTGGAAATACACTTAATTGTCGATTACCAAATGTATTAAGATTAATTATGGATAGTCTTCGATATTGGATATTAGATATGCATGTTGATGGTTTTAGGTAATTCATTTTCTATTAAACACTTTCGTAAAAAAAAAACTAGTCATCGTAAATGTTTACTATGTTCAATCTAAGTTGAGAATGAGACAGATTTATATAGTGATGTATTATTAAGAATGAAATTGAAGTACTTTCGAACCATTAGTTAATAGTAAAAAAACTCGATTGATAACTAGATGATAATGAATGATTTTAATTATTTATTTGTTAGATTTGATTTGGCAGCAACACTTGCTCGTGAATTACATGCAGTTGATCGTTTAAGTGCATTTTTTGATATAATTCATCAAGATCCAGTTATTGGTCGAGTTAAATTACTTGCTGAACCATGGGATTTAGGTGAAGATGGATATCAAGTAGGTAAATTTCCACCTGGTTGGGCTGAATGGAATGGAAAATATCGTGATTGTGTTAGAGATTATTGGCGCGGTGAAGCTAGTATGCTTTCAGAATTTGCTGAACGTTTTACTGGAAGTTCAGATTTATATTTTGAAGAACGTCGAGGGCCAACAGCTTCAATTAACTTTTTAACAGCACATGATGGTTTTACATTAAATGATTTAGTTTCATATAATGAAAAACATAATCATGAAAATGGTGAAGATAATTGTGATGGTGAAAGTTATAATCGTTCATGGAATTGTGGTGTTGAAGGTCCAACAGATGATGAAAATATTAATAAATTTCGTGATTGTCAAAAACGAAATTTTTTAACAACATTATTTTTATCTCAAGGAATTCCAATGTTAGTTGCAGGTTAGTTATACGAAATTCTCTTTTTATTTACTAGTAGAGATAAGTAATTAACAAGCTACTATATCTTAGATTATGTATTTTAATGTAACAGAAGTATAGATTAATGTTTATTTATATTATTTAGTTGAATGATATAAGATAATGCACATACTAAAGGTAATCGAAAAATAGTAGCGGGGGTATTTTAATCTCTGATGAATATCTTAAAGAAACTTTCCCTCTATTGTTTGATTTTAAAAACAATGCTGCATTTTTTGTGTGATATTTGATCATGCTTTAACAAATATGATAATAATAAAATTTTAATAAGATCTCTCTGTTACCGTGGGTGATGATGATATTAGATCATATTTTGTCTTGGAACTGTATGCTTTCTTGATGTTCTGTAACGCCTAGTCACCGATACATATTAGAGTATTGAAAGAGTAGTGGTGAAAAAACAAAAAATAAACGAAAAAAAGTTCATAAAATGATGGAAGTAATGACCGTGATTACCCACACATTATTGAGTTTGTTGAATCCATTAATTGAAGATTTTTTGTACGGTTTTTTTATTTGAAGAGTTCATGAAGTTGGATACAGCTAGAGGTTATCGGGTTGCAAAATGTTTGGACCCGGACCCGACTAATTAAAATTTTTTGGACCAGTACCCGACCCAGACCCGCACTGGCTAGAGAAGTTTTTGAACTCAAAGCTCAGGGGTCAGTTTTTTATGGGTTTGGACTTGAACCGAACTCGTAAAACTCTGTTCAATTTTCTAATATAAATCTGATTGTTGCTCGAGAATATGCTATACGTTTGACTTGTTTTTTCTTGTTCGATGGATAGCAGTGTCTACATATTGTTTAAACAGTCACATATCATCGCCGTAGGAATAGAATTATAATTGGTTCTCATCTCACGTTAATAGCTTATGGTGGAAGAAACAATGCATATAAAACAAGTGATGATCATGATTGTTGTTTGAATATTATTGAAAGTATAGACAATAGTGAAGAACCAGATAATATTTGGTTTGATTTATAGATTTATGATTGCAACCATGTTTAGATATTATAGTCAGGAAGAACTTTATTGTTTTTTCTTCTATTTTTTAAATATATGTTTAACATTTTTGGAGTAAGATGAACAAGAATTGAAAGAAATTTTAAAATTTATCTAATATGAATCTAAGTTTTTTCAATGTGGAACTGACCAATAAAAATCTTCAGATCCGGACCTGATGGAATCTAGATATAGCACGATTCTGAATCGTTTGAATTAGCTGCATTTTGTTCAATTAAGTCGAACAACCAAAACTCACATGATATCAGATTTGGAAAATTACTGAAGTGAAAACTTGATCAACTTTTTTCTTTGTTTGGTTTTTGTCCTATTACCACTACTTTTTACATACTCTAATTTTGTATCGATGACTAGGCATTGCAGACGGTGAGAAATAGAACATCAAGAAAGGATACAGTTTCAAGATGAAATTTAATCTAATATTATCGTCACTCATGATAACAAGTAGACCTTATAAAAATTTTATTATTATCATATTAGTTAAAGAATGATCAAATACCATAGAAAAAGAGAGCATTGTTTTTACTATTATATAATATAGAGAGGAAGTTTTGTTTTATAAGAAATTAGAGTACTTCCGCTATTAATTTCGGATTGACTTAAGTGTATTACAAGATGCTGACAGTTCTAAATGCACTGAGAATAAAATAAAGCTTTCATCTTCTAGATTTGTACTTTTCAATGAAAAATAAGTTGCTCATGCCAGTTTCATGAACATAAACAGTATTCGATTAAAAGGATTAGCAATCAATGTGTAAACTCTTTAAAGAAGCCTTTAGTTTAAACTATCTTAAGTGACACATTCAACAGTTTCTTATGCATAGAAGCTTAGCATGAATTTAGAATTAAATATGACTTCATTTTAGGTGATGAACTAAGTCGAACACAACAAGGTAATAATAATGCATATTGTCAAGATAATGAAATATCTTGGTTGAATTGGAAAAAAGCTGACCAAGCATTGTTACAATTTACACAAAAATTAATTCAATTACGTCGCCAACATCCTGTTTTTCGTCGTCGAACATGGTTTCGTGGTCGACCTGTAAAACCTGATGAGATTGAAGATATAGCTTGGTTTAAATTTGATGGTAAACATATGCAATACGAAGATTGGCAACATGATTATGCCAAATCATTTGGAGTTTTTATCAATGGACGAGGAATGCAAGCTCGTTCATCATTAGGTGTACGGCTTACTGATGATAGTTTTTATATAATATTTAATGCTTATCAGGGTTGTATTGATTATAAATTACCTGGAGAAGAATATGCTAAAGATTGGACATTAATCTTAGATACGAGTGAAGATACAATTATTAATGAAGGTGATGAAGGAAGAATCTATCAAGCCAGTGAAGCAATAACAGTACATGACAATTCTATTTTACTTTTGCATCATGTTATTCCAAAAGATGAACATACTACAGTACCTATGGTTTAGTATTTTATTTCTGTAGTATAATTTTTTATGTAAGCTGTGCTTCTTTTTTGTTAAAAATGTTGTAGTATGTATGCTATTAGTTTTTTGTAGACAAGCCGCATTTTTTGTAGACAAGCCGCATTTTTTGAATAAAAATTGAATCGTTGAATGTAGATAGTATGATAGATGTATATATGAACAATTTCAGATAGAACAGAGCCATGTTCGTATCTTGTAAAAGTTAAAGTTGAATCTTGAAAGTATGAGATAGATATTACCAGTGATCTTTAGTGTATAAAAATGACATTAGTGTTTCACTTGCGTGTTTTTCATTTGCGCATTGATATGATGATTTATGTATGTATGATCAGACTAGAGTTTATTATTGATTGGCAAGAATTGGCAATATCCGTAGTCTGGAATAAATGAATTATGATTTCAAACGCAAAAAAAAATACTTCACTAAAGTTACATACACATTTCGTAAATACTCCATTTCTTCTCTTTTTCATTATATTCACTTGTTGTTTTACAATAAATGCCAACAAAAGAAATAGCATTCAAGCAATTGATAATTTTGAATTTGAAACATTTGTCCGAACTCATCTGGTTACCGATCTTGTCGATGGATTATTTTTCAAACTTTGTATTAGATATTACAGAAGTCTTTTTTTTACAATGTAATCAGCACATTGTTAGTTGTTGGCAACACACTATTGCATAAGTGATCAAGATAGCTTCCATTTATTTCTATATCTTAATGTATTATTACCATCGTCACCAAGTGAAATGAAAACTGGTATTTTAAGCGAACTGAACATTTTCGAGAACAATGCAAACAAGCAAATGCGCAATAATAAAACTAATGGAATAAATTCAGGCACAGATATAGTATGTATTAGGATATAAATAACAAACGAACTAGACTTTATGAATCCAACTATTCGTATAAAAACGCATGAACCACAAGAAAAGTGATGTTGTTTGGCTCTCATTAAAGCTATAATTTGAGTGCAAGTGTTCTACTATAATGCTTAACATATTTAGGATCATGTGCAAAATTATAGCTTTTTATGTCTCATGAACGGTTGTCTTTTCTCATTTTCTTTCAGATTAGTGACACATTATTTCTGATATGAGCATGAACTCTCACGAGAACATGTTTGCAATATGGTATTACATGTATGCACAATTCTTGAATTCACGAAAAAATCAAACGTATGATAAAACTAGTCTGACTTACGTCGATTTAAACCCAGATCAGCTTCTTTATTAGGATTGAACTGTCTAACGTTGTGTGCAATCTGCATCGTGGTAAGAGAGTTCAAACTCATATGGAAAATGGTATGTAACTAGTCTGAAAAAAGTGGAAAAATACAACGATACACAAGACATAAAAAGACTGAAAATTTGCTCATAATCCTATATATGTTTAAGTATTATAATAGAACAGTTGTACTCAAAATGTGCATTTTAGAAGATGGGTGCGAAAAAAAAACTTTTTTAGTGCCTCATATATTCATAAACTTGTAGTATTCAATGTTTTTTTATCTTCGAAAATATTATTGGAAAATGTTTTTCAACAGCAGAAACTAATCGAAATATTTGTCAGCAAATTATAGTAAAATAAGAAAGAAACTTTTTATCCTCTTATGTCCAATATCCTTTTCTTATAATAAAACACTTGTTCTGTTTTTATTCATTTATTAAGCAGCCCCTCCCTTCTAGAACAGGACTTTCATGCCAAGACATAGTATTGAGCTGAGGTTTTGTGCACATAATGAAGCTGTCCAGTTACGTACCTAAAAAAAAAGTTCAGCTTCGTATCTCAGTTTTTTTGTAGTTATAACAATTTTGGTCTTTACATAACATTCATTTTTGAGATCTTCTCAAGTCTTCAACACTGAAAAAATCAATTCTTTTTATTTTATAGACGACACGTGGGCCTAGTAACTTTTGGGACTCTTTTCTCAGATGTTCTTCGTCTTTTAGAATTCAGACATGCATGAAGTGAAAAACTTTTCGATGCAAGAGAGAAATTTTATGAACATAAACAAGTCAGGTCGATCACCCTCAGTCGTACATGGCTGTGTACCGTTGCCGTAAACAATGACCACGAAAAAGCGTCGTTACCGTCTGCCATAACTAGACGGTGACTGTAAAAAAGGTCGGAGAGCATTGTAAGCGATCGAATACGACAGTTACAAATGGTTCAGTAAAAGATTGGTGTTTTTCATCTCATTTAAGACGCACAGCTGAGCTGCGAACATTCTAGAATGGAAACCCAGTGAAGATTAAATGGTTGTGTTTCTTAGTTTTTTATCTTTTCGTAATAGAAACGATACTTAAAAACATTGATAAAGTTCGCAATAATGACTTTATGAAGGTTTAGTAGATATTTTCCACACTTCTTCTATATTCACCAAGGACTGAAAATCTATTGATATCATGCTTAGATAAATTCTTAAAAGACTGCATGTAAGATATCTAGGTAGATCTGGAACGACCGTATACAAGATGCTGATGTAAATATCGAAAGCTTGCATCTATGACATCAAGAGACATTTAAAAAGTTTGCAGGTATCCAGTCGTTCATAAGTAAACGAGTAACAAGAAAACTATTGAGATCGGTGCGTAAGTACATATTTACTACTTCATAAACATGTCTATGTATATTACGAAAGTTTAATGTGTGAATAATAAGGTCACAATCGATGTGCATCTTCTATTCGTTCATTGATGGGAGAGCATTCGGTCACTATGCGATTAGACGTTCTGACCTCATCACCCATAATAGCTGCTAAGTCACTCTGTCATCTATTTATTCTTTCTTCTCTCGTATATAAGCTCGTGTTATGTATGAAGTGGACAGAACTGTAGTGATAGAGTAGTGGAATGGCTATCATTTTTCACAAAACGTAGTTCCCTGAATCAATCCCTAAATCAAGTCCACATTTGTGGACAATCAAACAATTAACGCAGTTCTGGTGACCAAGTGGGAACTTTAATATAGAGACTTTTTGAATAAGGGCTTATTTAATAAAAGAGATATTATTTACATCTAGACGTCTCAAAGCTTCCGACTGAGGAACGGAATTGGTTCGATCATCCGTCTCTTCTGAACAAAGAACTGGCACTGGTTACCAGATTTTCTTTGAAAAGAGTAGAATCTGGTCACCAGACTTGTTTTGAAAATAACGGAAACTAGTCATCAATTCAGCTTCTTCTCAAATGAATTCTGGTCACTAGATTATGTTCTTTTCAAAGCAACTCTGGTGACTAGTGCCAGTTCTTTTTTCAGAAGAGACGGATGATCGAANATCGATCGATAGTGAGGTACACTGATTTCACCCAGTTAGTGGTGCGAAGCAATGACTGTTTTGTTTGGTCGTTTTGGTATAGGTGTATTATTTTTTAAACCGTTGTCGACAATCGGCGGATACGTTATTCGGTAATATCTAGCGTGTACAGTACATAACAATGGTTTATGGTATGCTTGTTTACGGTCTCCGTATTGCTACAGTGCTCTTCAATGGGCATTGTTCGTAGTTATTACTTCCAATCGTCTTAATGCGGCGTAACCGATGCTAAACAATTGGCAAAAGAAAGTGCCGTAAACTGCTCATAAATATGTCGTCTCACGTTGGTTCGCAAGGAACTTATACGGTGCCGTTTCGTTACATTAGTCGTTTATGATCGACTTTTACGGGTGTCATGTACACTGACTGTAATATTCCGGGAGGCATCGTTTATAGTTGTTGTAGAAGTCTGGCGAAAACGATTACTCTTATCCGCCATAACTACTGGGCATATGGCCGCGTACAACCGAGCATAACTGACCTGGGTATTCACCATTTACTTATATGGCTTATATGTTTCAATATGATTCAACACATGGACGTTTCCCAGGTGAAGTTTCTCATAAAAATAACAAACTTATTGTTAATGGAGAAGAAATCAGCGTCTTTAACGAGTGAATATTCTAAATCAATAAATTCTGATGTCTCATTTTATCTTATTTTTTTTAGACAAGAATTAGTGAAAATTCCATGGGGTCAACTTGGTATGCGTTTTTTTTCTTGACCTTGAATGATAAGTAATTAATTGGTTTCTATTTTTTCTAAAAAGGTGCTGAATATGTTGTTGAATCAACCAGTGTATTTACAACAATTAATAAATGTCAATCACATTTACAAGCAGGTGCTAAGAAAGTTATAATTGCAGCACCATCAGCTGATGCTCCCATGTTCGTTATGGGAGTTAATGAAGACAAATATACAGAAAATGAAGCCGTTCTTTCAATTGCATCATGTACAACAAATTGTTTAGCACCACTTGCTAAAGTTATTCATGAAAAATTTGGTATTATTGAAGCTTTAATGACAACTGTACATTCGTATACTCCTACGCAAAACACTGTTGATGATCCATTAAATGAAGTATTGAATTAATCAAGAAAAAAAAAGATTTTTATTTGTATTTTATTTCTATAGAATTGGCGAAGTGGGCGTGGAGCTGTACAAAATATAATTCCATCATCAACTGATGCAGCTAAAGCTGTATGTTTATTTTTTATTTTGAATATAGTTATAAGAAATTTAATTTTTATCTAATTAGGTTGGAAAACTTATTCCTGATTTAAATGGAAAATTAACTGGTATGGCTTTTCATGTTCCAACATCAAATGTTTCAGTTGTTGATCTCACTGCTCGATTAAACAAAGGCGTAAGACATCTGTTTTGTTTTCTTTTATTCGATTTATAAAATTAAATTTATTTTTTAGGTTACATATGAAGAAATTTGTGCTGCAATTAAAGAAGCTGCTAATGATTCATTAAAAGGTATTTTGGCTTATACTGATGATGAAGTTGTTTCAACAGATTTTATTGGTGATAAACATTCATCCATTTTTGATGCTAAAGCTGGTATTTCGCACAATGATAATTTTGTTAAACTTGTTTCATGGTATGTTTTCATTTATTTTTTATTTTTTTTTGTATAATATATAATATTTTCTTTTAAGGTACGACAATGAATATGGTTATTCAAATCGTGCCATCGATCTTATCAAATATATTGTTGAAAAAAAAGATTATGGAAGATAAGCTTAAATGAAAACGATCCTTATCATGATTACGAACATGAATATATTAGTTTTATCTACTTTGACTTTCTTTTATTCAATCTTTAACTTTAGCGAAAAAATATTTTTTTCTCAATAACTTTTACGTCTATTTTGCTAGTTATTTTCATTTACATATGATAAGAAATAAAAGAAGTCATACTTTTTTCTTTAAATATATTTCCATGTAGACTTGTCTTGCATGATTAAATATAATTAACAATGTACATGAAAAAAATGCTGTGCAGTTTTTCGATAGAATTTAGATTGAAACAGGAAAGAAATGGACCGTAAAACGATTGAAGATCGTTGTCGGTTTGCGAATCAATGAATTGTATTAAAAATAAATTAAATATAGATATTATCTGCATAAAATTCATTTCAGACACGAAATGTGAGAAGTCCAGCTAACGTTACTTATTCCTGTAAAAACGGGTGAATAATGCTGAAACTGAACTTCATTTATATTGTATCGATCACGTTATTTGTAAAGAATGAAATGAATATACTGTATTTACAAAATCTTATTATATGTCAAGCACTTTGTTTATTTCAAAGCAGTAATTTATTCCAAACTTAACCAAATTCTTATGTCAATTATAACATGTACAAGAATAGTATACAACACGGCAATGATCAATTTCGAACTCAATTTTCAGTTAGGTATAAAAATAACTAATGATGTATTGTTGTGATTAAATTCAAATAAAAAATAAATAGATCGATATTCTTCTTGTTGTTGAATGATGAATCGACACCAATAGAGAGATACAGTTGACTTGCTAAAAGATTACTTTTGAACGAATAATATTCAGGTTCTTGAAGATTTCTTTTAGTTGTTTAACTAAAATTTCAGACTGTTTTCTGTAGCAATTTCAAATTGGCAGTCAGAATTATAATTTCTTACAGGTTTTTTTACGAATAGTTTTGAAGTGCAATTGTGTGTTTAATCACACTACATCCGGTAGTTATACGATTTCAGTAGCATTTGAAATATGAATATGTTATCATGAGGATAAATTTTAAAAGGACATCTTATAATTAAGTATTTAAACCATATTTTCAGTAAGGTTTTGTATTAACTGATACATGATAAAACAAACTTATTTGCCTGTGAAAAAAACTTTTTGGACAAAATGAAAAAAATAAAAAGTTTACAACGCTATATGAATGAACTGATTGATCCTGTTTCGACGATTATCTCTACGGAATGCTATATGGATATTGCAGATCAAATGATTGATAAAGAATATTCAGTATAGAACGATAAATCTTTCTTTCTAACATAAAATTTTTCATCTATTTCTTGTATATTTAATAAAATTAATCAATAAAAAGATATTTTAGAAGTAGTTTATCAAAAGAAAAGACTTTTTCAATGATCATTTTGACTGGTTGAAAGTAGATATTCGTCGAGAACTCTCCATTGGATGAGACAACATTCAATATCAAGAACATTTTTAGTATTTTTTTTTATTATGATAATAGTACACTTTTCTCTGATTACATATCATCTCACGATTTTTTGGACGAAGATTTAATAAAAAACTTCATCATATTTTTGTTGTTGATAGCTTTTCTTTATAGGTACACTTTTTCGTCTTTCAGTCGAGTTTGTACACTGAAGCGGGGAATACAATGCATAACGTCCACTACATGGGCGTTACGTGCAACAATAGTAAATTTGTTGTAGCAACATAATGTATCAACATTATATCCCAGGTGTAATCATGCGCTGTTTTTCTAGCAAATTAGTCAATATTTTTTTGGTTTTCTTTTTACAAACAAGTGTTTCTTATCAACTATACTATCTGCATTTACTTGAATTTTGTACAATAGTAAACTTCATAAAAGCGATAGATAATACAGATCACATAATACAGTGAACGATAGAAGGGTATTTCCATGGGTATTCAACCACAAAAAACACGAAGATCTCAGAAAATGTTTTGATGTATCACAGTTTGTAGAGCTTTTTTCGCTGATCATTTTGGTAAAAAAAAGTTTATACTTTCGTCAACAAATGACGGTGATTGGGTCAAAATACTGAAAAACGTGAAATGGCTTTGGCTACTTGACTTTTTTCAGTATTTTGACTCTATCACCGTCATTTGTTGTCGAAAGACGAACTTTTTTTTTATCANAGTTTGAGCTTTTTAAAATAAATATTTTTCTTTGTAAATTCCACCTATATTTTCGATCGTCATTGCTTTCAATACATGATCTTTTGGATAATTTATTTCGTCAATAATTAAAGCTTTTTGACAATAATCAAGTGCTTTGTCAAAATTACCTTCATCTTTATAGATTAAACCAATATTATTTAATGATATAGCTATATGTGGATGATTATTTGGTAATTTTTTTCGACGAATTTCATAAGCATGTTGATACTTTTCTAATGCTAATTTTAATTGACCTTTATCTGCCATGAAATTACCAATTTGATTGTGAATCGAAGCGATATCTTCATGATCAGATGATAAACAATCAAGTAAAATATCAAAATATATTTCTGATTGTTTTGATTGATTAAGTTCAGTAAAAAGATGACCAAAGAATATTAAAAAAGAATTTTCATTTCTAAATTTTTTTATTGATTGAAAATATGTTTGAAGTTTGTTTCGAATTGGATTATTATAGATGAGATCTATTTTCCATAATTCTAGAGAAATATCAAATTCAATTGAATTTATTTTGAAAATCGTATCAATATTAAATATTAATTCTTGTGTTTCAGAAATTTCTACAAATGTTATTTCTTGAAATGTTGGATTTATTTCAAATTGAAAAAGAATCGATTGATATTCGTCAGATAATATTTTACTTTTTGCTAATGCAATGGAATTATTTTTATTAAACGATGTCGAAAGAAAACCATTCGGTGAAATATAATAACCAATATGTTTGTTTAATTCATCTAATTGAATTTTTAATATTTTTTGTCCATAATATAGTTTTAAAATTTTTTTATTTTGATATTTTTTTTTGTTTAATTGAATTTGATGATAAAGATCAATAATAAAATATTGAAATAAATAAATCAATTGAATATTTTTTGTTCGTAAAGCTTGATTTAATAGTTTACGAATAAAATATTTTTCATTAAATAATTTAATAGATTTTTCTTTTGTGTAATCGTTTTTAAATTGATTTATTTCATTTTTATAAAACTTATGTATCTCATATATTTTATTAATGATTTGTTCATTAGCAGGTATTTGCTTAAGTATATCAATAAGAAATTGATACCAAAGAAATGATGCTGAAGTTTTTGATAAATCATTTGTATAATATTTATTTTGATTGAATAGATAAAAAGATAAAACGCGTTTTTCAATAATATCTATTATTTGTTGAATTGATTTAATTAATAAATCATAATCAGAATATATTTGAATAACTTTTTTATATTCATTCATTAATTCCATTTGGTTTTCTTCATTTATATTTGAACAGAAAATAAATACAGAAATTAATAAAGGATGTGAATGAATTTGAGAAAGAATCGTTTGAGCTAAAGTTGTTGAAACTATGAGAATTATTTGTTTATCTGTAATTGATTTTATTAATGTTATACATCGATTAAGATCCGTATGAAACTGAGTAGTTGAATTTAATTCATTTAATTGTGATTGAATATGAGGAGAACAATGCGAAGTATCAAGCCAAATTAATTTTATATTTTCATTGTTTTCGTTAACTTCATTTGAATTAATATTAGATGATTCTCTAGACATATTTCAAATACGAATAATTATATTTGATTTATGTCATCAATAGTGACGAAAATTTTATTTCTGAAACGTGTTTTATTATTTATTAGAATGAAAGAGAACGTGTAAAGAAATCAAGCTTTTTTTTTTGCCAATGTCTACAATCATTTTTTCTCGTTCTGTTTAACAACTGATGTTATTGCTATCCTTCAAATGTTGCCACAACAAATCTTTCTATAGTATTCATTTCATTAATTTACTATTACAAATCCATTATTAAACGTTTTTCCATAGAGATGGAACTTATTATAAAAAGAAAAACAGGTATAGCAAGAAATTCTATATTGAATTAAAACATGAAATAAGTCACAACTCAATATGTGTTTGAAGCATGCGATAGAATATGACGTCTACACATTATTTTTGTTTTGTTCAACTTTGTTATAAAATAAAGCAATGTCACAATAAATTTTTTACGATGACTTCAAAATAAAAATGACACAGTTGAATTAACAAAACAAAATATCGTCATAGGAATAGAATAACAAGTATATGCATTACAGTTGTATGACTATGCATAGTCAATTAACATTAGCTTTTGTAAAAGATCTTCGTCACGATTTAAATGCATTTTATTGACCCTTTGTTTTTTTGAATATAAGTAGAGATTAAAAAAATGCGTGATATAGCATCTGAATTGATAGTCAAATCGTGTTATATTCTCTTGTCGTATTGAAAACGAAAATCAAGAATATATGTTAACATATAATGTGCATTAAATATGTGATATAAATACATGAATTCGTTTATTAGGAAATAGTAGAGTACTTTTATCTATTGGTAATGAAGTTGATTGAGGTTTGAGTCTTCGTTTTGAAAGTTTTCAATGTTCTGCACTTGATTTTATATATTTACATAGTTATACAATAATACAATGTTGTTTTCTTAGAAATTTAAAAAAAAAGCTATTCGATTAGGATAAGAATATCAAAAAAAGCTTTTATGGAAAACTTTGATGCACGATGTATAACGTTATGCAAGGTAACCATAGCCTATTCCAAAGCATGTAATAGGTCAGGTTAGTGTTAGGATAAGACAATTTTTTTAAATAGGGTAAACAGTACGAAATAGCTTATTCTACATATTTCTAATGAAGTGATACACCACTGGGGTTGAGATAAGATATATACACTTTTATATGCATAAACTATGTGTAGCCTGTAACCCAGACAGAGGGCATTGAATAGTAGTGATTACATCGATACAGTAGTATATATTTTCATTCGAAGAAAAAAAAATAAAACATTAAATTGTTTTATTATGCTTATTGTAACATAGCATAATTGAAATTTTATAATATGTAATTGGATATTAAAGATCAAATAAAAATATACTACTTTGTATGATAAGTTTTCTCCTAAAATTTTTGAAGAATTAAATAAAATTAGACTTATTTGTATACAAATGCAAAATATAATAAACGATATCACTTTTGTGTTGTCACAAAATAAAAACATCCAATAAATTCTATCACGTGATCTAAAACAGTTTTTCTGGTAAAATCATTTACTTTAAATCTATCAAGTAGAGCTTCTTTAATATTGCATAAATTATTCGTACTTGTTGTTTCTAAAATGCTATACTTAATCATATTGACAATTCATAGAAATATGGTTTCATTCGATGATATAGTCAATTTTTCATATTGTTTTAATGAAATAAGGAATTTTAAAAAATTGTACACAAACCATATTACAAAGTTTACCGCTCAAGCGTTCAGTTCAAGTTCGATTAATTTTACTATCCATGATGAGTTTTAAATGATCTATCGATATGATCTATATACAAATTATTGGTCTAAAACTACTTGTAGGATACTATTTTGTGTGTCAAAAATGAAACAGCTTTTTTTCCATATAAATATTTCATTTAACATTATTGTTTCAGGTTTTAAATAGCTATCCAATTTTGTAGCATTTAAAAAATTTGACTGAAGTGAAATAAAAAAGAAACCTCCTATTTCTCTACTTTTTATATCGACATCAGAAATACTTAGAGTTGCTTGTTGAAACCCTACCTTGATCCACTCTAGAGATTATCCATGTAAAAATTTAAGCGAAAAAAGTAGCTTAATATAACTTATTCTAAGGCACTTATAAATAGCTTACAATGGAAAAAATTTTCACATGGGTAAAGAAAAATCAACAAGAAAGAATAGGAAAGTTAGCATCAGAGTAACATCTACTGATGCTAACATATTATAGATCGCAAAAGCTCTGACGAGGGAACATTCCCAAGTGATTCCCTCTGTTTTGATTCATTCATATCTCATTCGATAGAGTATATTGAAATAAGAAAAAGCCTAAAAGGATTCGTGCCCACGGCATACCCATGGAAATTTTTTTATCAAAAAACCGCTCAAAACCGCGGTTTTTTTCATTCGACCGTGGTTTCGATTGGATAACCGCGGTTGATGGCGGTTTTTTAACCGCGATTTTCTGAAACCGCGTNAGTGCTTATTCAGGAGATTTAGGTATTATACCATTTTTTATTACTCTAAATGAAATTTATGACGGTAAAGAAGTAAAAAAAAACTATAGTGACAATGACGTTAATAAATTAATTAAAGATGAATATGATGGACATCATGGAAAAATAACTTTATTAACGAAAGAATTTGGACATGGTGTTGGTTTTCAATCAGAAACAAAAGTTAATGGAAAAGATCGTATTCATATTATTCAAACATTTTTTTTCTGAAATGTATAGAACATCTTCAAGAATCTGAATTAGTAGAAGAACAAATTTCTAAATATTAAGATATAACAACGGATATAAAACTTATAATGAATTAGATAGTCGATGAAACGAAAAAATTAATTCTTTTTGTCAAAATAAATTAAAATAAATTGAAAAAAATCAAGAAATTCATAATCATACATTAACCTTCTTTCAAGAAGCGATAAAAACTGGATTTAATTATGAAAATCGTGATGTTCTTATTAACAATATTATAAAATTAAGATCATAAATTAGTCAACGTTTTTTTTGATAGAGTTCACTAATTCATTGTCAAAAAAGACATGCAGAAAAACATTTATTCATTAATTTCATTTTCGAAATTAATAAAGAAATAAATATAAAACTATAGTTTTATGAAAAATATACTATCAAAACAAATAATATTATTGATTTCCTTGTTTTGTTGAATAGTAATTTTTTTACTTCGATAGTTCTAAAACGAATATATTTATGAGTATTTTCTAATACTCTTTAATAAACTGTGTATCATGCTTTATTATTGTATCAAAGAAATAGTAATGTCTATGAGTGGAATAATGTTATATATGCGCACTATTTGTCAATAAAAAATTATAACAATCTTGGTTTTTTTTTGTTCATAATTAATTGATCAAAATAGCAAATTAGTGAGTCCAATCAACAATTATATGTATTCATGGATAGACTTTACATTGATGATTAATTAATTACTGAAAACCGACTACAATCGATTAACATCAAGTCATTTATATATTAATGTAATGTGATAGAAACGGTGAAAAAAGTATTTTTGATTCAAAATGCAAATTTAAATTAACAATTATGTATTATCACGTAATTAATGTCAATACATTAATACTTTAAGGATAAAAAAAATTATCTATTAAATTAAAAGCTACAGAATCTTCAATTAAAAATTCTCATACAGATGGCTTTAGATTAGCATAAACAAATTTCGTAGTTAATCAATGGATATATAAATAATAATCTCAGTATGTTGCTCACTAATTGTTATAATCGTTTTACATTCTGTATTTTTAAGGTCAAAATGTTAATGTATGGTTCAGTTACGTGACAATCATAATTTCTTATTCAAAATGAAATAGACCTATCAAAATATTTAACGTCGCGCTTGTTGAGTCAGTAGTAAATATTACATAATATGTACTTTTCCGCTCTGTGATATTGGCGCTTACTTTTTCAATCTATTATTCGTATCCTCTTGTTTTAAATAATAATTTTTTTTACTTTCAAATGCTTTTCTTTGTTGCACTTAGAGTTTATCACATCCAGCATACTGTTCATAAATTTGCTATTTTTTTTTTGGTCCGCACAACTCTTTCGGAGTTAACATATAGCATTCACATCTTATCTTTACCATCAATATGCCGACATCAACCACGTAAGGTAACAAAGCCCTAACAGATAATTGTTGCTTTCTAATAGTCACAAATTGTCGATGAAATTCTATCTCATATTTATTTCTGTAGTTCAGAGATATTCATGGTTGTCCAAAAACTCTGGCTACGGTATTTAAAGAACGCCATTCAATAAAGTAATCTATTCAGAAATGAAAAACCATAATACACCATGTTGTAGAGCTTTTCTAGGCACGTTGAATGGCATATAATAACACATTTTTTCATAGAATTTTGAAGGAGCTAGAATCAATTTCCCGGTCAATAATTACATCCTCACACTCAAGCATGTTAAATTAATGTCTTTGACACGTTAGAACATTTTTTCTCTCCCCTTCCGCCCATCAATAATGCAACATATATATTAGAAGATGCTTCCTCCTAAAATTCATGTTTTAAGATAGCCCCTGGAGTTTATTGATTTGTTTTAGTGTTCAAGATTATAATTACATCCAGATTCAATACGAAAAATATTTTCTTGAAAATCAGTCTATAGGAAAGATCTATCTATTAAGATTGAGTTTCTTTGTTAAATATATCTCGTGGAATCATTTTAAAAGTCTTTTACTACTTACTCTAGAAACATCTTTCAATTTCTAAGCATGAAAAACACGTTTCTATGGTCATAGAGTCCAATAAACAGAGTGTATCTTTTCGCATATAATATATGAAGAGTTTTTTGCACAATAGTAATCGATTAAGTAAAATATTGATGTATATTCATGCAAAAGTATTTTCATCTTTGATTTAATTCTAGAAAGTCAGAAGCTTCCGCACCGCAAAATAGTTTTCAATAACTAAACAAAACCTAACTTCATGGTTTTATATGTGAGTAGTTCTTTAGAGTTTTCATATTATGCGGTATATCTTTACAGTAAGTTCTACGACAATTAGGAAATCAAAATTTAACGTTGATTGTAGCTTGGGTGTGTGAGTGTGGATGTAAAGCTATTTTGTGTCGCATTCATATCTACACCCGCGGTCAAAGCCTTCGGTGATCCATCGTCCGTCATCATCACATCAAGATGATGAGAAAAACGAAGGAAAGAGAAAAGAGGGAAAGGCATGCGCAAGTATGTGTGTGCAAACGTATCGGAGGTATAAGAATGAATCCGATCACGATCCATGCGTAAAAAGGAAAAATTTGTTGACATTAGTCATCAACGTATTTGATTTTATTCATTCTTGCATTCTATTTCATCATCTATGTCAATATATTGCGCTGTAGAGAATGTGTATAGGAATTCAACATCGACTTGGCGATTATTCAAAAGCAAACTATAGCAAAAAAAGAAAATGACTCATAGACACGATTACATAAGAGTTGCGAAAGACTTTTTATATTTTAACATATACTTGGTAAGTACGATGCACCACAATATTTGTTATATCGGCAGTACGGTTGAATAACCATTACTTAATATCAATGACATTATTTTCTTTTAAATCAACAAACAAAATAACACAAAATTTGTATCTTGGAGATGTAAAAATTGCTCGAAGTAAATATTTTCTCGAAAATAATAATATTCATGGCATAGTTAATGCCACTACTAACGAGCCAAACGCCTATCCTGAATTATATGATTATTTGCGTATAAATATTGACGATGAACCAAGCGAGCAAATTCATCCATTTTTTCAAATTGTCTTCGAATTCATACGATGGCATCATAGCCTTGGTCATAGTGTATTAATTCATTGTCAAATGGGTATCTCACGAAGTGCAACCCTCGTCATTGCATATTTGATGATTGATGGACATAAGACACTTGGCGAAGCTTTTCAACAAGTCAAGAGTGTGCGAGAACAAATCGATCCTAATGAGGGTTTTATGAAACAATTACGTGAACTTGAAATATCATTGTTTGGCGAAACAATGACTCTGGAACGTATTACGTTTCAAGATCTTAGTATCGATGAACCACCTAAAGTTGTTATGGATCGTGTGCTTATGGTTCTCGAAGACTTCGTTACAGCTTTTGCTGATGATGCATCTCCGCAGACACTCGACCTGCTCAAAGATAAACTTCTTAGATTAGCTGACAAAGTTAAACGTAATAATGTCACTGATTTATTGTCCAATGGTATTTACAGATGTCTACGAATGTTCGGAGATGATGAGTCATTAGATCAAGAAGCAAGAGTTGGTTTAAAACAAGCATTTTCTGTATTGTGTACTTTCTATAATGTTGATATCAATGATTGTCTCAATAATTTGACTAACAGTGAAGATTGGAAAGATCTCTGCATTGATGTACCATTAGTTTATCGATGGATCAATCATCTACGAGACCAAAATTCTTCTGTGGACATATCATAAACCGAATTGAATCGAATAAGCAATTTTGAAATAAAAAGACATTGATTCGAACAAATAATTATTAAAAACCTTATATGGATAATTAAAATTTGTGCGAGTCACAAAACAATAACAAGTTCCTTTTTCACCATATACTGGAGTTACTGGCGCAAACAATCTTCAGCAGATGCACTTTACTTACATGCAATTTTAAAAGAGAATAAATTTGTTCAACTTTTTTTTACCTTTATAGTACCCATCAAACCTGACTAGTGCCTTCTTTTAACATAATTTATTATATTTATTTTCGATATTCTTTCAATGTTGAAAACTGATCAGGTCAAATACCGAGACCAAATCAGACTTCGGTTGGTTGGGTATCTATCAGATCACTTCAGAATAGTTCGCTCTTAATCTACGATCAAGATCGTAAGAGTTGTTTATATGGAGCCATGCCTTTAAAAGAAAATAGTAAATGAATAGTCACTACACAGAATACGACAAGTGTAGGGTACCCTGCAGAGTTTTCTCTAGGAAAATTACAGATTCTGGTAACCATAAAAGTATTTGTTCAGTTAGCGTACTTTTATGAGTATCCTATTCAGTGCCTTCATACGTCAAATTACTGAAAATTTTTGAAATACTCATATTACGTACCCTACTAACACCTTTTCAATACATGGAGACCCTGAAATCAGTGCTTTCTCTATGTGAGACTCTCATTCACTCAATCCATTAGAAAATAATCTGAAATTTTGCCACAATTAAAACCATCATTTCGACTTCACATGTATGCAGTTACATCACAGTTCAATTATGTAAAGAAGAGAAGAAGATAAAAATATTGTTAAGTTCTACATTTCTCTTGATAAAGTTGAGAATATTTGTTTTAAAATACTGACTGCATGCAAATCATTTCATCATTAAATTTTGATTGCTTTCATACATTTCTACTATCAACGTACAAAGTTCTTGCATGTATAAATAGTTTTGATGTTGTGATTAGAACGCTATTTCTCGTCATTACAAGATTTCTCTGTGATAGTTTTTAAAAGAGACTGGGCTACAGTTGGACTATACATACTGAAAATTTTAGCTTGTTCTGTTCAGATCTTTCAATAATTCCATTACTAGTCCTATTGTGCGTCATTATTTAAAATTTATCCTCGATATTTTTCTATGTATTACTGAAAAACATAGGTAACGATAACTTTCTTTTGAAGGTCGTAAGCTTCCACTTCGATTGCCTTATTTTAAAAGTCCGATAGTAGATATATTGCTCAGTAATATAGATGTTATATTTGACGACGTTAAATCAGATTTTATATCCGATTGGCACATAACAAATATAGATTTATATTCTCTTTATAAAATTCAATTCTTATAGTTTTTTCTTCAAATTGACATAAATACTTTTTGATGTTAGTTTATCTATAGAATACATTCAAACGATGTTCGCAACGAAACAATGCATTTTTGAAACATTCACTTGTTACGATCTCTATAAAATGCTATGAGATGACATATATTCATTTGTAAGACTATTTTCCAAATTATGACATGAGAAAATCAAAAGAAAGTTTCTTATATGGTTAGTTGGGAATACAAACTGAGATTATAGAGCAACTTAATTCAAATGTTCGAATTGATGTTCATTAGCATCGATGCACATCTGAAATCTTTTGGAAACTGATTCATAAAGTTTCTTACACACACCAGAATCTATTGTTGAGAACGCTGTCATGATTGATTGTTCAAGACTGGATAAGGTTTGAGGCTTGTTTTTATAAATAATATCTTTGAATGTAATCCCACAAACTTACTGAAAAGTTTTCGTCTAACCAATCTCAAACATCAAAAACATAATACATTGATCCATCATAATGCGTAAAGAAGATTAATTCATTACTTAGTAAATCACAAAATATTGGCTGGAAACAATCCTTCAATATTTTAAAATAAAATTGGCAAGTCACTGTATTCTTGAAGAAGGAAAATCCGATTACATCCTAAGACCAAGGTCCAGTCCATACAGTAAGTCCTTCTGCTTCCATTGTTTGTTTTCATGTAATATTTGGATTTTGCGTTTTAGATACGTTGCACTCAAGATTTTGAAATATTTAATTCTGAACTCATTTGTCGAAACAACGTTCAAGGTTCTTTTTCCAAAATCAATCAAACTTTATCCATTGCAGTTTGACTAGTAAATGATATTGCTCTACCAAGTGATGGATTAATATGGAGTTTCGAATCAGTCAATTCAAAGTTTTTCATCAATAGTCTTATCGTATTGAGATGCCCAGGATTGTTATTTATTTCTTTAGATCATAATCTTTGCACATTGATTAGATATTTAAGTCGATACATGTGTTTCATGAGTGTCATTATTTGTGTATCAGAAAGCATAAATAGACAGATAAAAGTTTACAAATATATTCTGGAATCATTCTACAAAATTTTATAGAGGCCGTGTCCATGTTTCTCGTATTAAAAAGATTTAAAGTAAATGTCTATCATTGGTAAAAATTTCAGCTCGTTTGGACCGACGTCTAGCCAATATATTAAAATTTCCTATCCTTGTGTTACTTATAGAGCATATTCATGTCCAGTCTTTTAGCTTTTTTAATATATTGTTGGATACATTGTAATGAACCATTGACGAAGATATGTATTTTCATCTTTTTTTGAAATGAGTTTTTAGGGAGAAAATTTCTTTTTTCTTTCAAAGAGCTACTTTTTCTGACAAGTGGATCAATATTTGATAATCAACAAATTACTAATTTTTTATTTCACATTAGGTTTTTTACGCTGAATCTCACAAACAAAAGTTTAGAAAATTTAGCGAGAATGAAAAGAAAAATGACCTATTTTTTTCCTAAAACTCATTTCAAAAAGATAAAAGAAGATTCTTGAATAAATCGTCATTCTTTACCTAATCCAATATCAAAGAAAGAAAGAAAAAGATTATTGCTTTAATACTGTATTTTTCGTATCAAAGGAATTCACTTCAACAAAACAAACAGATATACATCTCTTTGTTAAGCAACATTAAATAAATTAATAATCAAAATATCGTTTACTTTTGATTGTTACTGTGTTTCTTCCTACTTTAGATAAATATTAGAATTTACTAGAAAATTTTTAACAAGTATAAAGTTAAAGTGAAGATAGATAGACAAAATGCTGTTTGATACATGAATATATGCAAACAATGTTATTTCAATTGCATCCGATTGAAACTTGTTTTTATCTTGTGAAGTATTTATTATTAATTCACATCTGAGGGTATGGATGTAGTTTTAAGTTTACATGAATATTTTATTGCGGTATAAGCCGAATCGAGTCGTAATTCATGATAATGAGAAAACAAAAACATTAAAATAAATTAGTTCTTGTTTACATTGAGTTTATTTCAAGTATAGGTATCCAATCTTTGATTTGACGAAAATCTTTCTTATTGATGAAAGCGAGAAGAATTATTTTTCTTTTATAAACAATAATTTTCATCAATGTGTAATGCTAGAAGTACTAAGAAGATGTGCGCTCTTAGTCGTATCTAAACTCATATCTGACATAAATCTCAGTCGAAATTAGTTCTATTTCCTTCAGTACCATTATTGATTCTAAATTTTCCCTATCAAACAGTCACCTATGAACAGACTTTTTTTATTTCACTGATTATGTTTTTGAACTTATTAAACAACACTGAAATTAAAACAATAAACTACAAGATTTAATTTGGTATGATTATAAGGGTTTAAGAACAGAACAATCGCAGACATCCATTTGTACATTCATATCTATCTATATTCTTCACTTTTAATTCTATATATATAACAAATGTCTTCGAGGTTCAGTCCCATTTGGTCGACAGGTCCTTAATTGATCCCTTTTTGTCAACAGAAATTTTCTTCCTGTTTCGTCGACAAAAATTTTCTTCCCGTTTAGTCGACAACTTTTCCTCTCTTTCATATAGCGCATTTTAATAATTAACAGTTTGGCCGACTAGTTAAGAGACAACTGATAAAGAATCACAAGACTTATTGTACAATTTTAATGTTTAACCTAGGTACATGAATACTGCACTTCGTTAATTTTTTAAATAACATCAGACGATGAAAGTGAACTAGAATCAGATGCAAGAAAATAGTACAAAAAATTTATGATATTTTTCTTATTGGTGTCGAATTCTCATATATTTGTTCTTTTAAATATGTTATAAACAATTTTTGTTGGACTTTTGGTTCATGATTATCTTGAGCAGTTACAACAGGAATTTGATCACTTTTCTGAGTAAGACGTCCTGGACATTCGTTTCGATTCTTATAACGACAGAAAGTATTGACATTACGAATATCATCACGTAAGTATCGATAATCATTGAAAATCAAACATTTTGTGTCTTTTTGGGTTTCAATTATCGTATACATTTTCATTCAAATATATGGAATATAAGTACAGATAGAAACAAAGAATATACAAATTATTGTGGTGGTTTGTTTTCTTTCATTATGATTCATCCACTTTATGTATTCGATATTATCTTTTCTAATAAAAGGTAATCATACTAGTCTTACTGATGTATCGTTATTCGATTACATCGGTTACATCGTCACCTATAAAACACTAATCGTGATCTATATTTACAATAATCTTTCATCTTTTAAAATAAGTGAATACTCATTATGCAAGTGACCAGATTACCCTTAACTAGTCGACTAAATTATGAATTATTAAAATGCGGTACATGAAAGAGAGGAAAAGTTGTCGACAAAACGGGAAGAAAATTTTTGTCGACCAAACAGGATGAAAAATTCTGTCGACCAAACAGGACAAAAATTTTTGTCGACGAAACGGGAGGAAAATTTCTGTCGACGAAAAGGGACCAATTAAGGACTTGTCGACCAAACGGGAGGATACGGATCAAAACTAATCAAATAAATGAATACAATGAAGAAATAGTTCGTTCTGATATTGTTTTTTTTCGGTTGTAAGGAAAGATTTCGAGATAGAAACACTATTGAAGATTATGTGACAAATGAATAAGTCAATATATTAAAACTCTATTCAAATACTTTAATTATATTGAATCGAATATTTATACCTTATAGTTCTATTGAATATGATATATGAAATGACAACTTCTATCCAATGAATTATTCAAACTTTTTGGATCACTTGATTTTTTTTCGATCATGNTTTATGTTTCGCCCATAAGTAGGACCAGGTGAGACTAGAAGGCACCCAAAAGGATACGGGCCCATGGGCCTTCCTTGCAGAGTTATGGTCATTTTACTGAATTTCGTCTCATGCAAGGTATGTACCAAAAACAATTCGATGACGAAGTTTCGATCTGACATTCTACCCATGAATAGCTCTCAAGGTCTATAGAATATCCTAAAAGTTTCAGCGAAAATAGATGTTTTCTTCCAGAGATAATGAAGATACAAGAAAACTCTACTTTTCTTACGACTCTGTGAAATAAGCGTGTTTTTTGTAGATTCATTATCTCTGGAAAGGAACATCCATTTTCGCTGAAACTTTTAGGATATTCTATAGACCTTGAGCGCTATACATGGGTAGAATGTCAGGTCGAAACTTCTTCATCGAATTGTTTTTGGTTCATACCTTGCATGAGACGAAATTCAGTAAAATGACCATAACTCTGCAAGGAAGGCCCATGGGCCCGTATCCTTTTGGGTGCTTTCTAGTCTCACCTGGTCCTACTTATGGGCGAAACATCAAATCAAAAGCGGTGAATCACTTCGGGCGGTTCCCTCGTAAGTTACAAATTTTAATGAAGAAATGTTTTTTCGTAAGTGTATTGATATCTAATTGCTTTTAGGCATTAATCGGAATTTGTAAGTCATTAACATAAAACTTGATAATGTTTTATTGTTACAGACTATTTTCCAACATATACTGAAGACTTTTTCGAAAGGAATAATTAAAAAATTCGTTGAGAAGGTTACATGCATCAAAACCTTACTCACAAGTATGCCCTCGTAAAATTATACTAGATATTTATTACGTAATGAAGAAAAATATACTAGATGAAAAACCAAAATTGATAAATATATGAGTGGGCGGCTGGTTCATCATCAAATTCTTTTTTCCTGTGTTGATTTTTCAAATAAAATGCTTTTAAGTTTTAATTATTGAATTATAACAATATTGCAGAAAACAACACGATTTTTTATTGTTGAATTATATTAGCGCTATTTGTATTGAAGAAAAAAAATATCACATTATTTAAAGCATGTAATTATTATCTTTTTATTATCATAATTATCTTTCCAAATTCACTTATCACATTTTTATTTATGAATTGCATGTTCATTTATACACTATTGAAGAATAATCTCAGTATGCTAAATAATTTAATAATATTTGTCATTTTAACATTAAGCCATACGGTTAATTTGAATCGTAGTAACTAGAAAATCTTTATAACTTTCTATATGGTTGTTAGAACAATAGTCAGTAGATAGCCATTTGTACCATATTACTATATGCTCGTTTAAGGCCCCCCTCCCCCTCAAAAATCAACTTTGTTATTTTTCGTCCGATTTCAACCAACTCTTTCAGAGAATGTGAGTCTAGGCTAGAATAGGCTATGGGTGAAATATCTCCCCCAAATCCCAGTATACTAATGAGTTACAGTCAATTTAGTGGTAAAAAGTACTCTGTACGCGGGCAGGGTTTTCGTCGTGAGAACTAGGAGCTAACAGGCCGAGGTGGTGTCTAGGTTGTAGAGTGCCCCTAGAGCTAGGTCGTGACAGAGCTTGATTTTTTAATTTTCTTTCCTTTGTTTTTTAAAAAACCTTTTTCCAACAATTCTTGAACTCATGACCAAAAACTCACGGATCAAAATGAAAGATCTACGGTTTTTATTTCAGCAAACGAGAAATTCAAAAATCCGGCTGTGACACGACCAAGCCCCACCTGTCTACTATACAGTAAAAAAAGACCTATCACTTCTGTATCGAGTCATTATGAAGAAAAGCCTGCCTGCGTAAACGGTACTGTCGAAAAAAGCGGTTTTGAGAAAAATGAAAAATAAGTTTTTAAAAACCTTATTTTTTCAATATGGAGGTTCAGAAAAACCTATGCAATATCCTTAAATCTCATCATAAAATCAATCAACTTTATTGCATTCGAGAGTAAATACATTGCTCTATCTAATGAGTGATAAATCACAAAATCGATAAATTTGACCAAAATTGACTTTTTTTAAGGGGGGGGGGGGGGCAGTTAAATCATAGATAAACAAGCGGCAAACACAGGTGAACTGTCATTTCTGAAATCCTATCCTTAACATCTACAGGATAAAATGAGAAACGTTTTTAGTGATTAATTAACCTTGAGAAATAGTTACTGTCTAGTCAAGATTCATCGTACTATATATTTTATATAATGTAAAAAAGCTGAACAAAGATATGTAGATTACACATTTGAGT
Source organism: Rotaria sp. Silwood2 (assembly GCA_905329745.1). Lineage (NCBI taxonomy): Eukaryota > Metazoa > Rotifera > Eurotatoria > Philodinida > Philodinidae > Rotaria > Rotaria sp. Silwood2. The sequence goes on from CAJNSZ010000049.1 coordinate 441,044, forward strand.
CATTAATGACTGTACTGGCAAATTTTCTAGAGTCAGATGAGGAAAACATTAAATAAAATAAACATGTTTTTTTTTTCTGCTTGATGTAACCTTTTTACTGTTCGATATTCTAAAGACATTTTCTTTACACACCGTCTGAAGAAATTTCCTCCCTATCCATTTGTTCAATTAGTTTTCATAAATCTCAAGGTATAATGTAGTGGTGATGAATTTTCAGGGACCTCGATCAGCATTGCCCACTTACCCCATTTGAGATACAAAACATAACAGTACAAGCTTTAGCTTGATTCAGACCAAAACATATTTATAAGTGTTCTATGTAATGATTTATGAAATTTTTTTTACCACTAGACACATGAAAAATCTACTCTTTAAAATCAAAATATTTCAAATATCGGTATGCAAAATCCTAATTGTCAACCAATACTTGTCGGAGAGCTATAATAAAACAATTCATATGCATTTATCGCGTCTAGGTTCATATGTAATCTCAGCTAAATCTACTGAAATCAGTTGAACAAAATATCTATGACATCACAATAATGCTTCCACATAATTATGATCTAGATAATGTTTCAGATACTCCACTCAACAATTGTAAAGCTTTTTCTTTCTTTTGTGTGAAAAACAAATAGTGCCAGAATCATTTATTCATTCTAAGTGAGGAAGTAGGTTAGTATGATGGAGATCTTTAGAAATGTATTATCACTATATTGTATAAGCAGATTTTTGGAAACTAATTATACAGGAAAGTAAAGGAGAAATTTCTCTATATGATTTGTGAAGAAAATATCTTTAGAAAATTGAAAACTAAAAATGATAAATACCTTAGAAAAAAAATATGCTTGTTCCATTATACGTCTATCTCATATGACAATATCACATTTGCTTTCATGTTAAGACTTGTTATGAATAGAGAAAAATTTCCAAATAGAATGACCTTAAAAACTAATTATTTATCAGCTATACTATATCTTGAGTTTCTCTTGACATAGGAAACAAAATCAATAAGAAAAACTTTGTTCTACCAGAAATTAACGTATAATAAGAATTGATGTTAATATCAACTTCTAAAATGCATATTGAATCATTAAAATAAAACTAACCAAGCTGAATTCAATTATTAGAAAAGAAAGTTGCTCTGTTAAAACTTAATGTGATACATCCTTTAATTACAATATGCTCACAGATTGCTTAAAGCAATGATGAAATGTCATGAAGAGTTTTATCATGATAAAGTGAGTTTCAAATATTACAAATTAGTTTTAATTGAATATTCAGAATATGTTTGCAAAGAAAATGAATATTTGATCGGTGGACCTGATTTCCTTTTTCTATGAATGACACGAACGTTTATTTATAGAAACTAATTATCTATTGTTCTTCATTCATTTCAACGCTAAGTTTTCATTTGAACAAGAACTACTTCTGCTAGATATCTTCTAATTTGATGCATTTCCGTCGTTGTTAGAAAACTTAAATACTATCCTATCGTTTTTAACGTATTATAGATATTGAATGTTTCTCTTTTCTTGCATCAAACAAAAAAAGAATATAGAATTATGCAACTGAAATATTTCTTTTAATTCGACAATAAAAACACGAACATTTACCGTAATACAACATCGATTTGAATACATTAGTTTTTATTGTTCCTAGATAAATAAGTGGATTTAAAATCATTGAAGTTTTGGCAATAAATGCACATATTGTCATTAATACTGATTGTTGACTGATATATTTTACATTAAATAAATAAAATAAAGCCACAATAGCATATGGTGTCCAACTAAGTAAATATTCACTAACTAAAAATATTGTTGCCAAAGCAAAACGTCGATCAGCTTTTAAACGATTTAATCGCATAAGATAAGTCATTTGAGAGGTACGTGTTGCTCGAGAAACAGTTAATCGAGAGCTTATATTTATTGAATTTGCTGCTACAGGAAAACCAATTTTTTCGCATTTTGTTGTTGAACTACTCTTTGACGATGAACTACATGAAGTTGATTGATGTTTTTGATAAGATACATTTAAAAAAAGATTGGATTTTGATACATTTGTTGCACCATAAAGTAAAGATCGAATTTTACAATAAACATATATATTAATAATTAGTAACACAACTAATGGAATAAAATAAATACATGCAAAAGCTAAAATAAAATAAATACGTGAACTAAGTGATCGATCAAACCAATCTAATCCACAATGAAAACCAATTCCTTCAGGTGTATATTTATTCCAATTAAATAATGGTGGTAATGCAAAAACAAGACCAAACAACCAACAAACTATAGCAGCCCAATATGAATGTCGACTAATAAATCGATTTTGTATATTCGTTTCAAAAACTGTCGCATAGCGTATAATTGATATCATCATTAACGTAAACATATGAACACAACCATTCAAATATGAAACAAAACCTTCTAATTGACAATAAAATGGTGAACACAATCGATGACAAGATAAACATTGAATAAATACTGATGGCATTATCACAATAATTTCTGATATTGATGATAAAACCATTGATAATACTAACGAATAATGACGAAATCGAAGATGTCGATGATACGATGACCAATAAATGAAACGAATATTAAATGCTATTGAAATCATTGATACAAATATTATAATCGATCCTATTATACGACTAATTAAGCATTCGAAATTATTTACTTGACGAAATGAAGTACCAACACATAGTGTCAAATTTGAAGCCATTATCTTAAAAATGGCAGCAAAGATAAAGTGAGTTTGTTAATATTTAAAGATGGATTTCTTTTTTAGAAAGGATAATGTAACTTTTCTTAATTTTTTTTCTTTCTTAAAATAGCATAATAGACGTGAGAAAAATTCTATTGTCAACTAAATAAACTTACATTAATTGATCAATTTGATAAAATGCACGCACTCATATACATGACTGGCAAAAAATAAAAGGAGATTAGTACTATATGTCATGAGTTTCTGCTAGGTGAAAAACCTGATTTTCATATAAACAAAAGGATCATTTTCATACAAAATTTTCCCCATATATTTTAGATATATGATTACTCGTATTCTATTAATTACTTCCTAACTAATACAAATTTTGTCACAGAGTATATTTGATGTTAAAGTAACGGTTCGTCAATAAATATATAATGCGCTTAATATCAAAATAAATCCGCTCATTCTTTTGCTAAATTATGAAAAATATCATTGACGTGTTCTATGGCAAAATTTTTTGCTCTGCATCTATGTTTAGTTTTTTATCAGCTTTTGATTATCTATTTTTGTTACTTCTATATATTTTCTTCTCCAGCTATTTTCACTATGATGACATTCTATAATCGCTCTTGTTCCGTAATATTGAAAATGTTTGCTCCATTTATTTCTTCTTATTACTTCGATGCAAATTTATACATTTAAGTTAAGGTTAACTTAACATATTTTCATAAAACTCTATTTTGTTTTGAAACATGACTATAAGAATCGTTTTGCGAGCTTAAATTTTGTGAAGAATTTTATGTTTAGAGAGTGATGAATGAAGAATTTTAGTAACACGGAAAATAGGGGTGATTACGGTCTCAAAGTGCGTTTTGAAGTTCATTAAATATCATATCAACTCATTTTTGAGCCTTTTCTATTGAAAAAAAGGGAAAAGTTTCGGAAGTGAGAGCCCATCACGTTTAATACTGTCTTCAGAACAGTTTAATGTATTCATTACCGACACCAGTATATAATTAGCTTATACTTTGATGAAAAAATGATATAGAGTATATCGAAAGCGTTTCTGTCTAGAATTCGCTCGTATAGAAAAAAAAACAGTAAAACTTCATCTTATTCTAAATCTATGACGAACTAAAAAGAACTACCCATATAGACTATGAAAAATACTCGTTTTCTCTACTTTCATCTGCTTTCTTTTTATTATGGAAGTAATTTCTCTACAAAACTAAACGATTAAGAAAAATTGTTATGAATAGTATAATGTTAAGTTTGAGATTACAAACTAGTTCATTTCTACCTTGAATTAATTTCTATTTTAATTTAATGTTTTTATAGATTTTATCTGGTATCCTATTTGAATTTTGTTCTTGTACTGAGAGAATAAAGTATAATAATAACATAGCTTTAAATGTTCTCAGTGATACTATTTTTCAATACAAGCAAGGAAAAACTAATTTTAACCTGTTTCTATAATCAACATAAATGAAAACTAGATGCAATTTTTCTAATACTTATGTAAATCAAAAAAAGTTTTAACGTCAAACAATTTGTTTTCTTTTGGTTATCGAAGGGGTTCATGCTATTACTAAGAAAATAGACAAGTATTTTAAAAAGAAAAAAAAAACTATTTTATTTCTCTCTCTGAGAAAGGTTAATAAATGTCAGAATAATTGACCTAAGTACAAAAAATACTGTAACTCAGTTTTCATCATGCCAGGAAATACGTGTCATCAATCTGAAACTGTGCCATCGTTAGTAATGCTTATGTCACATAATCTAAGCAAGACATTGATCAATCGCCTACGTTTTGACCGAAAGACTGTCTGCTAACTTTTCAACTTACGAAAGATCATAGAGACATCTAGAGATTTTTAAATCCTTGCGTTTTAATTAAGAATAAATCAATTAATCGAAGATATAAGCGCATGCGAAATATATGTGCATGTTTCTATGTTGAGTTTTTCGAATTTGTGTTGATGATACAAATAATATTATTTTTGATAATTTAGAATAAAAAAAGACAATTGCCTATTTCAATGGAACAAATTACATTTACAAAAAATATGCTGATAACTGGAAGGACACATTGTCTCAAAGCATTATGACTTATTGTAGATTTTTTGGCAAAATTATTATAAATAAATCTTAAGAGCTTAACATAACTTTTATATTATTGGATTTTTCAACAATTATTTTTATTCAAAATTATTCCGTTCTAATAAAAATAATCTTTAATATATGCTTAGTATTTACTTTTTTGTGGGCACTTAATCAATCAGCTAATTAAGGAATATTAAAGGTCTCACGTTTCAAATAAATCTTATTCGTAAACAATTATTCGTGTGAAGCAAGATTTTATTGTATGCTAATATTTGACTTTTCTTCATCTACGCAATACTCTTATACATAATGATGACATGTAAATATTTATGCATGAAAATGCTTAGAAGAACATCGAAGTAAGACCGAAAAAACTTCATAAGTAAATTATTGAAAATTTATTAAAATTTTCCAGATTTTTTGCAAATGATGTTCAATAGTACATAAGACTTTTCACTTTAGTCTAAATAGAATTATATTTCAGAGAAGAATAATTAAATATCCTTAGCATTATTCGTGCTTTTATTCTCTGCAGGAGTTTAAGGTAAGTATCTTCTGCAGACTACTGTGTGCATATCCGAATGAAACAAACTTCAACAATACAAATTATTAATAATATGATATCGCATGATAGACAATAAACATCAAACATGAATTCGCGTTTCATAACAAACTGATACACATGAAAAAGAAAGAGATTATAGATGAACAATAGATCAGATTTGTAATGTTATCTGATACCATAATATACTGAATAATCTATGCACTTACAAAAATTGTATTTTTATTCAGAATAAAAACGTCCATAAAATCTCTCGAAGTATATACATGATAAAGAATTAATAGTGTTTTGTTTTTCAAAAAACACGAGGCAATGAAGTATTATATTAAAATATTCATTTATATTTAAAATCCTTTCCATGACAATGTTTTATGTTCTTTGAATTTTTAACTATTGGATGATATGGTTTGCATAATCTATTCGTTTATGTATCGATGAAACTTTCTCTTCTGAATTTTTTATGATCATTGTACGTGTAAAAGTGCTGGGTCACATCGTTCTTGCTCGTTATAGAATACATTTCATTGACAGCAAACAACATATGTGTCAAGATCGTTTTTGGACAATGTCTTCTCTAAATTTTCTAGTAGTTTTTTATCAAAATCAAAGGTTTAATTAATATGTTCTAGCGCATGATGCACTATATCAATATTGCTTAAATTCCTACCTATTCAGAGAAAATTATGGGAGACCAGAATTTCGGCCCACGGAATTTTCGGCCCGGACTTTCGGCCCATCCTTAGAATGACCTCATTGACCCCTAAAAAACAATTTAATTTTTTAATTAATTGCTAGATATCGTAGTGCTGAGCAGGACGGCATAGTGCTGAGCAGGATGACGTAGTGCTGAGCAAGACGACCTGGTGCTGAGTAGAACGGCGTGGCGCTCAGTGGCATGGCGCAATGTTGAGCAGAATGTCATGGGTGTGGGTGTAGGTGTAAGCTTGTGGGGTGCTAGTGTGGGTGTAGGCGTATGTGGTATGTTAGTATCTTTTTTGCGTTGATCGACGTCCACAACTATGCCCACGCCGTCCTGCTCAGCAACACGTCTTCATGCTCAGCACTACGATATCTAGCAACTAATTAAAAAAATTAAATTGTTTTTTAGGGGTCAATGAGATCATTCTAAGGATGGGCCGAAATTCCTCTAGGACTTTCGGCCCGGCCCGAAAATTCCGTGGGCCGAAATTCACGTAACCCAAAATTATCTGGTTCGGCTTTTTTTATACACATTCAAAGATGAATTAACATAAGCAAATCAAATCCGATTTCAACTTCGTACTATTTTAATATGATTTCCATAAAAAATTGTCGAGACTAAAACTATTGTACATTTATAGAGGAGCAATTCTCAATGATAATTGTGTAATTTATAATAAACACTCCAGATTCTTTCCAATGTTCTTGAAAGATTGAATTTTCATTCATGTAATTTTTAGATGTTGAAGATGGTCAGATTGACAAAGAAATTTAAGTTTTATGGAATACTTATCAGTGAAACGATATGTTTATTTCATCGATCTTTATGCTATGAAAGTATCAGTTATAAAAGATACAGAAAATAATCCAATTTTGTGTATATTTACTTATATCAGTAAGAAGTAAAGCAAAAACTCGATTCAAATTTGTTGTTTTCATTGTCTGATATGATTATAATGGTCATATTCTCGACTGAGATGAATTATTTCAGAACTTTTCATTCGTATATGCCAAAAAATGATGTTGACAATCATAATCTTCTCATATTCATTGAAACTTCATCTTCATAAGGAAGAACACGTTGAATGGTCATGTCAGCTAGAATTTTATTTGATGATTAAGTACAATTAATATCAATTTTAAATAACGCATATTATTGTTCATTATCTTGACTTTATCTTGATGACATGCCTATCTGTGGATCAAGTCTATAAAATATTTGAGCTACTTAGAAGTCACAAGATGAAGAAAAGAATCTTTTTGTTGCTGTAAAATGTCAAGCAGCAAAGCATTTTCTTCACTTCATCACGATGCAAAGTTAAACATCAATAAATACATTTTGAAATTGTTGATTAAATGTATTTTCAGAATTTTTACATAAATCTATAACAAACATGATGAAATATATATAAAATAAAAATACTTCTAATACGTAAAACTTTATGTATTATAAACATAAGAGAAACATGATTGCGTATAATATTGAATTGTATCACTTAAAAAATATATACAGATATATTTTTTTGAATTTATCAATTATTCTTGATTCGCTTAGATTGTTTTGATAAAATGAGCAACATTCATTGATCGTTTGTTATCGATTATCAATATTATCAAACAAATCTTTGATTTTATTATTATAAACATTTTATTTAAATCATGTGAAATATCATTTAGTTATTTTTAAAGATCTGACATTATAAAAAGGATTTGAATTTAATAGTTAAATCTCGAAAAACTCTTTCGTTTTGATCAAACTTATTGAAAATATCTTCAATTTGTCGAGCAATTTTATGTTTATCATCAGAAATCACTTGTTGAAGTTTAATCTCTATGAAATGCTATTCTTTAACAACACTCACTATTGTTAAATGATGATGATGATGTTTTTCACTACTAATCGATTTATTGTTATCATTATTCAAATCAATGATTAAAGTACAATGTATTTGTTTACATTGATAAATTCTATCGAAAATTTCTAGTTTATAAAGCACAACTGTAATATGATAATATTTTCTTATATTTGACACTAAATATTTAGGTCGCATTAATTTTGATATGTAAAATGAGATTTTCACGAATAAGTAAATAAAAATAACTGATCAACGAGACATTTCTCTTTGTTTTCGGTAACATGAGATTAAACCAAGTTAGAACAAAAATTCACAATTTCGAATGAAGTGTTCAAAAGGAACATTCTCAATGTAAATATGGTTGCGAAAATATTTCATTTGTTTCAATATGAAATCAAGGATTACCATAATATATATTTTATATAGAAGAATTTTATATGCAAAACAGTTTGGAGAATTTATGATTGTTATTCTAAAAGAAACTTTTGATTTATGAAATTTATTATCTATCGTGGTAGAACGCTGTGTGCAAGGCTTGTGTTTCATAATGGCTGTAACTTTAAGCGTCTCATCAAATTGATCGTTTTGTAATTGTATTCGTCAGACCGTTCACAGTTACATGTATTACAAAGTTTAATATAAATCTTGCTCTATTTTTGAGCTAAGATCAAGTAGAATTAAATATTACGCTATATAATACGACCTGATTTTTTAAAATTATTATTTTCACTTAGGTTTATATTAAGATCTTATCAATGTAATTGAGAGAAATAATTATCATCACAGCAGACTCCTACGCAATAGAAGAGATTACTTTTTTAAGTACAATATTTTATTGTTGATGGATGCAAAAGATCCGTGAAAAAATTCAACATTCTTATAGAGTCTCACATGTTTTGAAATATCGTTGATAAATTATTCAATACTCAGAAATCTTTACTTCTTGTTTAATTTAAAGAAATGATTTTGGATGATAGTGACTTTAATCACTAGATTAGTTATATGTGAAACAAGCACGAACAAATAAGACAATTGAGCATCATATGAGAAAGAACCAATAAAACATTAATATATCTTAAATGAATGAAGATCGTGTTGTCTATGTATACAGCTGCTGAATTTTGATAAGCTCAATCAATTTCGATTAACATTTTAATAATTTGAAAATAATGATATACAAAGAAGTAGTTTTTCTCATATAAAGCATGTGGGTGTGACTATGGTTTCTATACATACCGACACTCGCACTCCACTACCATATGCCTTACCTATTTATTAATGTTGCTGTTTTTTTTTGTGTTTATATTAGATTTAATTAATTTACTACTCAAATATCTGAATTTGTGGTTCTCAAAACGTATTTTTTTTCCAATAATAAATTAAACTTAATCTTTCTGATTCATCGATCAAATAAAAATTATAGCGAATGCCTAATCGAATTTGTAAATGATATGAGCAACGCTCGAAAATGAAATAGAAAAGTCTTCAGTTTGATAATTCACTAAAAAATATTTCCTTTTGAACTCTTTGAAAATATTCAACCTATAATAACCAATTTTTATAGCCGACGATCATCAATAGACTATTGAATTTTAAATTAAAAGGCTTTATCTATTGATAATAACTTTAAATTTGCTTCAATTAATTTCGAATACTTTTTTGTTGATAGAAAACAAAATTAATTATATTTATTATCATTTAGATAAAATCTGATTCATCTTTAGCAATTAATTTCAAAATTGGCATATGCAAAATCAGTTCCGGATTAAGATAGATAATCTATAGAAAACATAACGAGTAATCATCCGATTGAAAAGAGAAAGATTAATTAAAAATTAAAAAATGTTATTGCAATAATACATGAAAAAAACGTCAGATGTTGAATAAGCAAAATATTTCAGAATATTATCATTATATTTAATAATCAATGCAACAATGAATCCATCTATTGAATTGTCTTGACTAGAGTGATCCACACTAATTTAGTCTGATCATACAGAATACTATGATTCTTTATTTGGTATCGATCAAAAATATGCACATTACTAATGAGCTAGAAAATATAATAATGTCTGTGGTCAACTGTACATCCAAAATTCATCGAAAGATTTCATTATGCTTGAAAATTGTTTTTTTTTTAGATAAACACCAACAATAAAATTTAATATGCCTGGAAGAAAAGAAAGTCGAGACTTTTTAATTAAAATCTCTAAAGCCAATATAAATTTATAAGAGATTACAACAGTAATAATCTTTTTACTTTTTCTGAAGTAAGATTTTTCATTTCTACAAGTAAAATACCAAAATCAAGCTAAACTATTAAATAAAATCTATATGATGATTGATTAGAACTTGTTAAAATATTGCTGCTGTTAAAAGTTTCAATTGACTAGTGACCTATTAGAAAAAAATGTTTTAAATCTTAATTTAACCTTGAATATTAATTTACTTCATAAGTAACTTTATCCAATTTTGAAATAACATCTAAATTTAGATTATTTTCTATAGTCTAGATTAATGAATGCTACTAGATATAATTTCATTGTAATGTATGTTTCTTTCAGGGCTCTCTTTACTATTGTTTTTGGTCTAATATTAATATTATGTTCTTCAACCAAAGACTAATTATATACTAAATATTATTGTTCGTATTTCATAAATGAATACAAAAGGTAATTTAATATAACGTGAACCTTGTTTCGTGCTTAAATGACGTGTTAATATTGCTCGAATAACATTTTGTAAAATAAAGATGGTTAAACTTAACTGTTTGACATACACATGAATTGATCACGATGTATTAGCATATTTGCAGGGTGCGTAAAAATGTTTTTCCAGTGAAGTAACACTGTGATTTTAAATAATATCAACAAAGAATTTCATACCAAATGAAAGCGCATTAAAAATTGGATTTACCAATACTAAATAGTAAGGATTATGACAAATTTTAAGTTTAGAATTTAGGAAATTCCTAAAATTTCTTTCATGAGACCGTTCAAATGAGACCTCATTTAAAATGATGAATATAACAAAGTACTGGATATTTGGGCAAGAAATATTCGGAAAATAGTCAAATATACAACTGGAGAAAACTCCTATCAAAGATGAAACATAATCGTTATGATTAAAAAGCTTTGAAACAAACATATTTCATATATTTTAGTACACATGGACACAAACACTGATCTATATAAAATTATTTTATGTTCTTATTCGTCTCATCTTCTTGCTGTAACAACGCTAATGATCGTCAGTATGATTATTTATTATATTCATCATCTTATGCGAGATCTGATTTGAACTGTCCTATGAAAGGAATTTTTCTCTGCCAATATGACATTAAATTTTAGGAACTTTCTGAATTCTATATTGAAAAGTTGCCCTAGTCCTTACTATTTAACATTGATAAATCCCATTTTTAATGTACTTTCATTTGGTATAAAATTCGTTACTAATGTTATTTAAAATCACAGCATTACTTCCCTGAAAAGATACTTTTACGCATTCTGTAGATATCAAAGTAATAACTAAACCATGTAATTATGAATGAATAACAAGTTATAAATCAATATTTTACTAATCTTTAAAAATTAAAGTTGTCTATTTGAATTTTCTTCAAAGATTGTATAGATATTATATATATATAAATACAGTAAAATCTCCCAATGTGGACACCTCCATACTGGGAACACTCCCGGTCCGCCCGAGCATTTTTTGCTGGAAAGGAACCTCTCAAATGTGGACATCTCTCTATTCTGGACTGTGGACACTTGAAAGATCCCTTGGGTGTCCACTATAGAGAGGTTTTACTCTATGTATATAACGAGAGCATCGTTCACTTTTGTGATATTGGTGTCTCTTAAAATTTGACAGGAAGAACGGCATCTCTTATTTATTATCTTCTTTGAAGAGTAATAAAAGTCTGCCAATGAATGACATATCGGATTTGTCTACTTATCAGTTGGATGCCATCAATAAATCTAAAGTCTTTGTAGTAAAGTCGTTTTTATTATACTCAATAGAGTGAAAAATGATTTTAATACTCATATAATAATTTCTCTTTTTCTCAAATGAAGAATTCAATCTTGGAACCATTCTTTATCGTGAGTTATTATTATTTTTATTATTTAAAAATAAAACGAATTTTTATTTGCTGTTTACGACTGGTATAAACGAAAATGGATAACTAGATATGCAAGAGAATATTGAACTCAGTCTCATTGCTTAGTTATTAGAAAAAAGAAAAGAAAAGTTCACATTTAACTGATGACGATTTCTATTAGTATCTACAGACTATTAGAATCAAATTTCAATCGACATTCTTGTTTGTACTAAATAAAGAACGTTACTGAAAGATAATTTCAGGTAAATCATAAGCACAATAAATCTGAGTTGGTACTGAAATGAATTCTCTCAAAATTAAGTTTGATTTTTTTTATTGAAATTTTTATTTTGACTTTAACTTAAATAGAAATTTATTTGATAAATTAACAATAGTGAGTGAAAATCTATTCATTTTTTGTTTATATGAAATATTTTTCAAACTTCTTTGAAAATTTTATTAATAATCATTATGTTTCCATGTAACAAGCAAAGAAAACAATAATGAAAATAAATCTGAGAATAAATAGAAATAAGAAGAAAACAATATTTTCATTTTTGAATATTTATTTTCTTCTTTCAATTTACAACGGAGATAGGAACAAAATAAATGAAGTTTAGTAATTGTTCATGAATGAAACGAAAAATAGTCTATAGAATTGATTTACTTTGTAATTCTGCATGATAGAAACCACCCACTAGTCACAACAACTATATAAATTAAATTAATGTATCATAGAATTATTCTGAACATGAGAAAAATAGACTCAGGTGAGAATATCATGTATGTTAGGACAAACAAAAAAATTCTGTGAACCGGAATCGAATCAACAACCGAAGGGTTACTATCATGACTTTGTCTATAGTCTTCTACTCTTGCGCTCAACTACCGCGAGTTTGTATAAATCCAACAATAAAACTAATATTATCTATAAACAAAATACATTCTTATAACTACATTTTTATTCAAGAGAACATCATTTTATTTTTAACGACAAACAATTTTCTGAAAACAACAATGACCAAAACATGCATCTTGAAAAAAAATCAGTAGTTTCCTATTGATTATTAATCATAGGTTGAATTCTATTATGGCGAACAACAAATAAATGACGAAAATATAATCTTAATTGATGATTAAATAAAAAAAGATCAATCATATTCCCAAGTAAACTTAATGCTGGTAAAATCGAAAGAAATCGGTATATAATTGGTGATAGTTCACTATTAAAATCAATACATACAAGTATATAAATAGGCGACCAACCACTTAGAAATATAACAAATATAAGAATCATATGTTTGAGAAGACGAACATCTCGGTTATTCATAATAACTGTCCGTAATGCTGCGTTAACTCGAATACGTCTTGATGATTGACGAGCATAAATAAATATGAGAATATTGATTAATGCAAAAATAACTGTTGGAAATATAACAACTATTACTTGAACATAAAGTTCGAGAAAAAATGTTTGACCAAACATCTTAACACATATCTTAAAAAGAACTATGTAATTATAATTAATTTATATCGTTTTCCAATTCACTAACCTCTCTGTGGGATGATATTAAAAGTGGTATTGATACAATTAAAGTAATTAACCATGTTATTCCAATACATACTAATGCCCATCGTTGTGATTTAAACATAATTCTATTCGAATACCTAATAATACAAAAACGATTAATTGACACTGTACATAAAGAATAGATAACTAAGCAATTGAGTATTGTTTCAATAGAACTAGCAATCGAACATCGTTCTTGACTTATAATATTATATGAAGCACCGTTACGTAAATTTAACATATATACTATTGTCCAAAAGACAGCTGAGCCAATAAAAGCTAAACATACGTGAACTGTCATCATATTAATTGGTGAATGAAAACGGGATAAAAAACATAGAGGTAATGCATAAACACAAGCGAAAACAATAAGTAAGATAAATAGAACAAGTTTGACGAAAATTAAGATTTTCAATGCAAGTTCTTCGTGGTTGAACATTTTGTGATTATTCAAAAAATAATTGATGATGTGCGTTTTGTTTTTAAAACATTTCTTATATATCTGCTCATTGCATGCGATAAAATGAAGGTTTTGATAAGTTTATTAAGAGCAATATTTAATCTGACAGGTGAAGAAAAAAAAATATTTATGACAATTATGCGAGATTAAAATGTTACTAAACAATCAACGATCACAGAAACATTATGCCTTTTTGGTTTTTTTATGGTAAAAAATTGTGTTTTCTTTCCAACGATGTATAAAGAAGCTCATTGTTGATCAAAATTTATTTTAAAATTATCATGAACTTGGTCTTGTTTTATTTCAGTAAAGCAATAACAGCTGATCAGTCAAAGAAATTTTTATTATGATCAAAATTAAGGAGTGTTTTGAATATGAGCAATAAATCAAAAGATCATTCTATTTTAAGCTACGTTTAAATATTGATTTTTCATAGAGAATGATCATTAAGGATCGAACTCCCAAATTGATACTAAAATCACCTAAAAATTTCCATTGTATCAATAGATATTTATTCTTTTACTTAAATTATATTTAATCAATGAAAATTTTCGCTTTTTTGCAAATTGTTTAATCATTTTTATATTTATTGTGATATTTATAACAATGATAGAAAAAAGTGATCATCGAAAAATTCAAATTTCATGGTTCCTAATAAACCTTTTAAGCTTAATTAGGTCTGTCAAATTAGCTTTTGTATTTTCTTGCCGTGTAAATGTTGAGGTATATAGATGGCGTTTTATTAATATCCAAAAGAAAAGATTGTCATGCTTCAACCTTCGTTTATATCTTTTTTAATACCCTCAAAATTGTTCCTATTTAAAGACACGAATAGAATAAAGTTCAAACCTTGCATTTAACTGTCACGTGACGAAAGCTAGCAGCTAAATGCATGATATTTTTCGTTGCACATTATTATTACCGTCAATTCATCATTGACGACAGTAAATCTTTCACGAAAAAAAACATCATTTATACACGCAAAAGTATTAATAAATACTAAGAAACAAACGTTAACTAACGACGTGACTGTACGTTATGGAATTTCATTCTTTTTTTCGAAAATCACAGTTTGGGTCAAAACAAAAGCAAAATAGTTGAATGCCACCAGATATGTATTACCAGCATGAAATTCTGCATCAAATAGTATATTTTTCACTAAATTTCAACGACAAAAAGTTTTTCAACTTGTTCGACCAGAGCAGTTTTCGAGAAAAATGCAAGTTGAAGTTTTGACTAACTAACTACTCCATTTTGTTCAGAATTTGATGCTAATTCCAAATATATACATACTTATGACCAAAAAAAAGTGCGAAACACTTAATGGTTTACAAATATTAGAAAAATCTGATATAAAGGTCCAAGCAGACCATTAGGCTTGTCGACCTACTTGCCTGTCACAGGCATAGGCTACACTTTTTAGGCCTATGTTGTATTTTCACATAATGAAATTTTATCTCATAAATGGAAGATGTTGCTAGGATTAAAGTGTAGTAAAGTCATTTTATCAAAGAACTGAATAATTAGTCTGTCTTAATTGTGATCGGTTGAAATTAAGGTTAATCATGACTGTAAATCTTATCGTTGGTCTGTATTCTGTGTTCTTGTTTAACTTCGTTGCTTTTCTATTTTTGATTGTGGTGGTACTTATATTCAAAAATTTTCAACGATATTTTTTCGTTAAGTGACTGACGTTAATCTTTCATCTCCAATCGTTATTGATGCTTCATCATCTCATTCACAACTAAGTCTGAAATTTACAACAACAATTGAAAATTTAATAATTACTATTGATGATCGTCATGAAGCTAAATACTGAATATTAATGAAACTAAATGTGAATTTCTTTTTCTCATTAGAAACAAAGTTCTTTCGTAAACGTTTCCTTCAGCTTCTATTATCCATTTCAGAATATGGTGCCCTCCACTGCTTTTTGAATAACTCAAGAGCAAACAGCTAGAGACCTGTGGTTTTCACCAATCGAAAGAAAAGACAGGGGAACGCCTTTTTTTCCAATGTTGTATATGACGAAATCATTTTAAAATCAGTCATATTTGCAAAACATAAAAAAAAAAGTATAAAAACGTCTTATCATTCAGATGAAATCTTGACAAAAAGTAAGAAAATATGCTTAAGAATTAAAAGAAATCCATAGTTTTCGTGCGATTGAATAGATCATTTGGTTTGTTCTACATTAGGATGTTGGAAGATAATCATATTCAAATTATACCTTGAACTGTGTCATTATCAGTGTACTCGCTTGAAAAATAAATAGAAAGGTCTTCACAGACCAGACCGGCAAAAACGCAGCCTGTTTGGACCTCTGATTGGATACTTATGAAATTCTGCGACACAGTTTTTTTTTTAAATAACGGATGCAAATATTAAATCAACTTGCGCTCAAAATGGAAATATTCGGTCAAACTTGTTAAGCTCTATCTAAAAATATCGCTTCTGTTGAAAAAACTACTTACATAAACGAGCAAAATATACTATAAGCGAGTTTCATTACAGAATTTCATCAAAAATAGAAATTGTTCTTGAACATATTATCTTGGCTCGTAGACATCTAGGATTTGTGCGAAGAATTAAGTGTTGCCAGAGTACTTCTTATTCGATTGATTAAGAACTATATAGTTGAAAAATTAATTTCTGCTGATTGATTCTTGTTTGATGATGTATCCCACAACCATCTTTTACGCAAACTTTTGAGTTGTTCACTATAAGAAAGATTTTCGAGTATTCAGGGCACTCACAATGGTGCTGACGAATAGAAACATGTCTATTTCAAATACTATCGATCGTTCTTTTTTCAATGTTAGACTCAGCTTTCTTCACTTTTAAGCTCAAACTGTTTTCATGTATGGATGATCGATGAATGAACATGCCGCGAATTAGAAAAGAATACTAATTAGAATGAAATTAATGGAATATTATATAATTTTCTGTCAAATATAATAATGAAAACTTTTTTTTTTCATAAATAAAAGAAAATTATATTATTTTAATTTTATCTTAATACAAAACTTGTATTTCTTGTTATGAAAATTCGATACAATGCCTTGAAAAAGATGAAAAACATAATAATTTTAATTGAGTCAAATAAATTTTCTCTATTAGCAAAAGTCAAAAGCAAACAGTAGTGTTTCTAAATTATAAAGTCTTTATCTAAAAATATACAAACAGAACTTTTGAGTCAGTCTAACCATAAAAGAATTTGGTATAAATATGAAAACTTTATCACATTTGAATTGATCATGAGATCAAAATGAAAGACTAAAATAGATTCTAGTCTTCATATATTTTGTAAGACAATGCTATCAAAAACACAATAAGTCTGTGCATAAGTTGTTTTTTAGCATGAGAAGAATTACCATAGGATTGCCATTGAAAACGAAATTTTTTGAAACAAGTCTCTCATATAATGTTAATTATCTAACTTTTGCTACATTACCCAAAAAGGAAGTATAAGTTTACACTGAGAAAAATATCCTTCCACGAAGTCACATGTTTGTCAGAGACTTAAGAGGTCACTGCCATGGATAAAACCGAAAATAAGGGCGTCGAACACGTGCTTATAGAACATTTGTTTTTTGTTTTCTGTACAAGATCGCTGCTCACAAACATGATTAGATGATTCAGCTGAAGCTCGAAAAGAAAATGAATTGATAACCTGTTACTTTTAGGGATTATGATGAACTTTGATATATCAATACGATAGTGTAACGTCTGATTATTGTATTCATATTTGTAGAAGACAACAACTATTAGTTGTTTTGTTTATATAGAACATCTATTCATGAAAAATTATCATATCCATGAACAAAGTCTTCCGTCTGCTTCATCGAATTTGGTTTTCTTGAAAATAAACATTGACAATAATTTTTCTCTATAAACGTAGATTCAGTGATCAACATTGTAAGCCATATTTGTGGTGAATTCTTAGCTTTTTTTGAACGTTTTTTCTACCATTTTTTTTTAGGACAACAAACTGCATAGTATAATTGAAAACCAACATGAGGTCTTTGACAACGACTGAATGATAGCCAATATATTGTAGAAAGAATTATCACACTTTTTCTCGAACAACAACCAGTCGTCAATACTCTTTGGCGAAAATCTGTATCAGCCTATGAAAAGATAATATATATTCAGCATTCGATGTTCAAGTTTTTGATAGATAACATGAAAAGCTTGGTTAATTTGTTTCCATTTATCAAAAGTCAACTTCATATAAATAATATCTAACGATATTCTCTAAAAAAAACAGTAACATCAGTACTCAACAATAGAATGGGATTAACCCTGTCACGATGTTAACTAAACATACTAGAAGTTTGAATGTAGAAGTATAGAAGCCATTCATAACACATGTTTAAATACTTACTAGAAATAGTTTTCTTCTTTTTGGATACGAATTTCCGCAGAATTTCGAAGCTTACGAGGAAAAATTGTACAAATGTAAGATCATTTCTCAACAACAATGTCGAAGATCCAAAAAATGTCCACTTTATGAAAAGTCCCACGAATA
This sequence comes from Rotaria sp. Silwood2, assembly GCA_905329745.1. Lineage (NCBI taxonomy): Eukaryota > Metazoa > Rotifera > Eurotatoria > Philodinida > Philodinidae > Rotaria > Rotaria sp. Silwood2. The sequence goes on from CAJNSZ010000049.1 coordinate 459,645, forward strand.
TATGTGGGACTTTATATATCTCATGAAATATCATATATATATATGTATCAGTAGCTAAAGGAAAAGCAAAACATGAATAAGCTATCAGCGGATATTTCCTTTCTCCAGCTGACTTTTCTGCTCTGTAATTTTTTTATTTTTACATGATTTTATTCTTACATATGAATAGAAAATATATTNTTTTTATCCGTTTTTTGAGACTTTGGACACATTTGGATGCTTTTAGAAATCTACAGAACCTTTTTGAGGGGTTCTGCAAACCTCCTTTTTTTTTCAGAGCAGTCAACATCACTAATCGGCGTTCTTGGACCCATTCTTTCCAGGTTCTTGTTCAAGACGGTAGCAAGATTCTTGACAGAATAGACAAATCTTGTCTGTTCAGCCAAGAATCATGTAGACCGAATCTTGGCTGGCAGGGCAAGATTTGTCTGTTCTGTCAAGAATCTTGCATTCTTGAAAATCAGGTAAATTTCTTGCTGTTAAATCAAGAAAAGACTCTTGCCTGATCTCCAAGAAGAAAAAGAATCTTGGCTGACCGATCAAGAAAGTCAAGAATCTGGAAAGAATGATGGCAAGAACGTCGACTAGTGATGTTGTCGGATGAGTGATCCGAGGCAGACAGCTGTTAGTGACATCTTCGCGATCATTCCGAAGCTAGTAATGTCGAGATTTAGACACATCATCTAGTGAATACCTATCAAACAGCGTAGCTACTCAGTGATGGCAGCCTAGATTTCTTCGAAGTTCCACAAGATCCTCTCGGATCAATTAATGCATAATCAAGACAACTCATGAATATGTTCTGCATATTCTGTAGAACACCCACCATATCAAACAGGCAAAAATTAAATAATTAATATGTATAATATGAGGTTTCGTTTAAGCACTTATTACCATTATTGAAAATCGTCTTTTCTTATCTCTAACTCTTCTTGAAAATTGTGGTTATCATCAGAGACCGTGCAAAGAGGTCAGATCAGGAAAGGACTATTTCCAAAAATGAAAGAAACGTGTGATACAAAAGAAAAGCGTTCCGACTCAGTCGAAACTAAGTAACCGTAGTGTAAATTTTTTGTTACAGTTAGAAATGCAGAAAAATATTGCCGTTTTACTCGAACTTTACACTAAATTCGAAATCTTGAATACGTGTATAAATTTACATAGAACTCGAACAATTTACTGCATAACCAGCATTAGTACAGACACATAAAATATTCTCTCTGGTCTTGCAGTTCTTTACAGCAGGAACGTTTTCACATTTATCTCAGAACAATTTTTGGATCTTTCTCCCTGTAAAAGATGGCCACGCTCGCGACGACTGTAAACCAAAGCACTGACTAGCGAATTTTATCAGAATCCTCAAAGTTATATTGAGTTTTTCAAAAATAGATAAATTGAATTTGTCATGAAAGGTGACTGAGATTTTAGTTATGTTTGCAGACTCTAGTGATCGCATAAATCATGAGGTCATTTCCACCTTTATCACAGAATTTAAAAAATCTTTTCTAGTTCACTAATTATCGACAAGGATTGTAAAACTCGCGCGTTTACTTGAGAAAGTCGAAGAATGATTCTGAACTAGGTTGTCAGAAAAACTCCAGATATTTTAGAATATCTTCGCTTGTTACAGAAAGTAGTCAAGGTTTTTCGTAATTTCAAACGCTATTCCATTGGTGAAATAGTACCATTGCATAAAATCATTGCAAAGTCAAAAAAGTATAGCGCAAAGCTTCCGAAACAAAAGAAAGAGATAGCCAAGAAACTGCCATAATTTGGAGAAATAGAGCTCTGATGGCTAATTCAGAATGAGAGAATAATGTAGCTTACATTCCTACCAATTGGTGCAAGATATAAACCTAATTTCCTTACACTTGGAGAAAGCTCACCAGATATTTTCTTTATAATGGAAGGAAGCTCGTCAGTAAATTTTTACAAAATAAGAGGCAGCTTATCATTAACTTTCCAAAACTGATGGAAAGCTATCATCAAAATTTTTAAAACCAGGAGGAGCTATCCTTTTCCACTCTCTGATCACGTCGACCCTGAATATCATAGATATTTATATTTGTAAACTTATTGTTGTTTTGTTTTGTACATGACAATAATCGCTAAAGTAATACTTAACTTATAATAACATATTGATTAAAGTCGTATTTAATTTGATAGAACGAACTTGATGTTCTATTATTGGTTATATATATAACTATTCATAATTTCTCTATCGTTTTTTGTGTAAAAATAACCTAAGTTGCATATTTTTCAATCTCTTAACATAAATTCTGCATTAATAATATTTATTCTAATGCATAAAATTGCTTATAATTCTTAGTATGATTAATTTTCAAAGAACTAAATTCTAGCTATTATATCAAACATAAATTCAATATCATGTATAAAACTGCATACTTCGTTTTATTGATTGTGATGTTGTCTTATTCGATCGTATCCATTAATGGTTATTGTCTCTTGGAAAAGGATATCATAGAATAAAAGTATGGAAGTGAAATTCAGTCAATCCAACGGTAGAATCATTTATAATTCAATAATAGATCTTGTGCGATCTATTATGAATTATACGAAAACGTATGAAATATTGCAGACTCTGGAAAACTTACATCAAGTTTTACGGTAATATTCTTACAAAATCCTATTGTTTTGCAGGATCGTATACGTTCTTTTGAAAAAATCATACGAGATTGTACAGATAATAAATTCGTACAAGAGTATTACAGTAAGACTTGATGTATCTTTTTTCAAACGTTTTCGACAGTTTTGATTGTTTGATTCAATTTAGAAAATATTTCAAAACATTTGCCTACTAAATTGTTATTACACAGAACAAATATTATGATTTTTCAATTTTACAAATCATCCATTGATCATTTTAACTATAGACATCGTCCGTTTATTTTATTTTTTCTTTAAAATGACTTCTTCGTATGAACTCAAGGAAGAAAAAAGGTTCTTTTCACCTTTGTCGACAGACATATTATCAAGGAAAAGACAAAGCAAAAATTCACGTCACCAACCAATCGAAAAAACGCAGTACGAACGCCCCTCTACTGACAACAAATAAAAAGAGAGCATAGTAAGGTCAAAATGGTTGTTTGTACTAAATAGGCAGTTTATATGAATAAAGGTATTTAACTTAAATGAAAAACAATGACTCTCACATTTTAGTTAAACAAGTATTATTTGAGGTATGAGTTGTTTTCAGAAAAAAATTGGCGCCTATTTATGTGGAATATCCAACTCTTTTCTTTTTTACAAAACAATATAGCGCTATTTTATTTATGAATATTGCATTAAATGAAACAGTTTTTAAATTTCTTAGCTTTTTCAATATTTTTCTTCTTCCTCCACGAAATAATTAGGATAGTATATGACGAGTTTAATTATATCATCTCGATGATGGAATATACTTGTGTATTTCTTCCGGTTGAGTACGTCGTTTTTTCACTTACAAATAATTAGTGACATACAACAGTCATTTTTATTAATTATTAGAATTTATTTTTATTACTATCTCAAAAATAATAATTATTTCTTGTTGATAAGAAAACAACATTCACAACTATTCACTTCTCGTCTGCCAGTATCTAAGGAAGTTAAGACAGAGCATTTTCTATTTTTGTTTTTAAAATATAGTTTACTTGCGCAGACTTTTATCATTCTGCAAAGTAAACATTAGCTAAATTATTAATACAAACTTCGTGACAATTTTTTTGTGATAAAAATGAATTTTAAAAAATAGAAATAAATTATAATTTTTATACTTTGTATGTCTTCATTCATATATATCAACATTTCGGACGATAATAAAGGAGCATCAACTTGACTATAGAAAAAAAAAAGACTTTCGAATAATTATTTTCTCTAGTTTTTGTTTCGGACAACTATTATATATATAATATAGAAAAAGTTTGTTGAATCATCTTTGCATATATTTCACAATGAAATTAGTTGTCTCGATTGATCATTTTTATTTTAGTATTTTTTTAAGATGAATTACATTCATATGAATATTAAAATGTTCCTGTATAAATAATGCTGTAAAGATACTATTAAATGACTATTATCTGTATTATTCTCACTACAATAAACAAATAATTACATGTCTGAAAGCCAGACAAGAAAATCCATTAAATCTGAAATTTTGTCAAGTATTTAGTGATAATGTATATGTTATCATTTATGGCGCACTTTCTTGTAGATAACGTAAAACGTAGTTTCGTAGCAATGTTATTTTTTACAAATATATCTATTGCATATTGTTACAAATAATTTCTGCTTTTTTTCCTAAGATTATGTGAATTGAATATGGAAATACGATGATCATGTGTTATGTGTCATCTTGCCTAATCTTTGATGATGGATATGAGTTCAAAATTGATTCACAGTACAGATAAAATATCCATCATCAACGAGATCAAATAAAAGTTTAGCTATAATGTTCAAATAAATCATCTTACATATAAATTAATACTGAAAGTATCAACAACATGATTATAGTTTTTTGAAATTTTTTTCTTGTGGATCAACCTGTAAAGTACGTTCAATTTTTCGAATACAATCTTGTCGATCAGACAGCATGTTGATAGAATTGATTTGTATTTCATACAGCAATTTCTATTGCCTAAAATATGTCTTTTTATGTTTATGTATAAACTTTATCTTATCAAGAGCATGGTATATATATAAGCTGAACAAAAATATTGTTTATTGTATCTTTCCTAAGTAATACACGGGTGGATAGGATCGTCGAAACCTTGCAATGGCCAAGAGAAACAAAAAACAAAATTTTGGTGAGATAAAACATCGTTATTGTATACATTTCGAAAGTGAAAAAATGTGTCCAGTTAGTTTTTGTTCAGCCTGTTCAGAGGTTATGTTGTTTATACGTAAACGGTTAATAGAAACTACATAAATGCTCTTGTTTTTTATTGTATATAGCCTATGGTGCAACTGTTCACATTGAAACTGTTGCCCGATAATTGGTCCTGTTTGCATACGTCTGACGGGACATTACTTTCGATTATGATATATGCTCATAATGTATTCATTTATAGAAATAGATGATTATTCAATACAGTTTTCATGGCTTAGTAACTTGATTTCACTTGATTTATTACATTTTTTCTTGATTCTATCAAATATGTTGTAGAAATATTGAGACAAATGACGTGTTCAAATCTGATTGATTGGTTACAAACCTTTCGACAAATTCTGTATGGATCGATAGGATTCCAATTCGATTCTGTCTTAAGAAGTATAAATATTAGCAAATTTCCAATAAAGAAAAAGGTAATTTACTATCGTCTTTTAGAAGCTTCTCCTGTGTGCCTTTGGTACAAGTATTCAACAATGAACTATGCCAGTAACCCAAGTTATCATCACCTAATAGACGATGTTACTGAGAAAGCTAAAACAACGCTTAACATTCATTAGACAAACAAGCTTCTTTGTTGAAAAAAAATATGGGATATCCATATTGAATTAACACCTCTCGATTATTTCCAGTTTTATTATAACAAACAATAAGAGGTACAGTCGAATTTTGATAGACAATATTATAATACCATCGGATTTTGTGATGGGAAACTCCATTTTTCTTATTTTCGTTCAAATTTTCTCAAAAATCTAAATGAAGAAAAAGAAAGATGAGAAATTACCTGATTTAGTAACTTAAAATATAAATCGAAAAGTATCTTTTTCAATATTACTATCTGAATTTTCATAAGAGAATATTTTAATCATAGGCTGACACTTGTATAAGAAGATATTCGAAGAACGAATGCTTTTTTTAAAGATATATTTAGTGGTGAAACCTGCGCTTGGTCCTACCCTACGAATTTTTTCTGACTCTATAACTAGATATATTAGAAATCAATCGCGTCAGTAATCACATTAATTGAATTATTTGTAGTGACCAGTAAGAGTCAATAGTATTTATTTTTTATCAATATCGAATACACAAGACGAATCTTTTATGAATTTTTTCTTTTGCTTGTCTTTCTTTTGCATAAGTTGCTTTAAAAAGTTAATGTATATCTATAGTATATAAATTCTAAACAAATGAAAGATTGATAAATAGAAAGTATACTGACTAGTAGCGGCTCCAGGATTTCAGTTCAGGGTGGGCTCATCATGGGTTTAGCCCACCCTAACCTACCCAAAGTGTTCTTTTTACATAGCTTTCAAAATCTCTCAGGGTGGGCTCGATGTAAATCAGGATGGGCTGAGCCCACCCTGGCCCACCCCTGGCGCCGCCACTAATACTGACTTGAAATAAAAAGTTAATAATAGTATAACAATAACTAACGTTGTAGATATTAATTAAAGATAATTCTTGGAGAATGATCTATCCACTGATGTGTATTATATATTAGATTTAAAGTATTCGAATCATTGTTTTTTTTTTTCGAAAGAAATATGCATATAAAAAAAGTAAAGAAATGTATTGTTGACTTTTTATTTTGTCAATACATTATGAATCAAAATGAAAGCTCCATCGATAGTATTCGAAAATAAATGACACACTTTATCATATGATACTTACAATATTTAATAAAATATTTTATATCGATATATCATCTTCCTGAATTATCTTTATTAAGAATTAAAAAACTATTTTTATTCGAAAATGAACGCAATTGTTTTCACACTTTGTTTGTTATTTAAATTCTACAAATAACTATATTAACTGGGTAGTATCATTGCTGTATCAAAACGACAGAACAGAAAAAATGTTTTCGAAAGTTTATCTAGTGTCTATGGAAGGAAAGAAAAAGAAAAATAACGGAGGGTAAGAAAGTGCACTGTGAGACACAGAACAAAAGAAAACAAAAAAATGTACTCCTTATTCACACTTTATGTCTTTCGTACAACGGTTTAATGTAAGTAGTTTGATAATAATCCATAATAACACGGAAAGCATCGAATTCATTGATATCTTAGATGAAGAAGTTTTTGGAAAAAGTTTGTTTTGGATATAAACTAATAGCATAATCTTATCAAACTAATCAACATGATGAATATAAAAAGTGTAGTAGAAATAAATATTGATCAGTACTTGTATTTTTTATCTCGGAAATTTTCTTTTTTTTTTGTTAGCTAATCAAACCAATATTTTATAAGTTTATTTATTTTTCATTGCTGTAGCTGAATGAATATATATATCATGGAATCTACCCTACCTTCAATCGTATTGTTGTTATCTATATAACAAATCTACTTTTTCCTAATAAATAGGTATCTTTCATGCTTATTGTGTTTTTGTTCTTTTTTTTGTTACTAACTAAAATATATGATATTTTTATTTTAGGAGAACATAATGTTAAGAAAAATAAAAGCAATGTTCATCATTTAATAGTATCAATTGGTACTAAAATAAAATTTTGATTACTTGTATTGCTGACATTTTTGCCATAAAAAGAATATGTTATGACGCAAAACAATACCAATATATCTGTATGGCTCAATGAATTAATACCATAGTATTACTTCTTCGTACTTTAATATGGAAAAGTTCAGCATGCCCTTTTCTGTATGAGTACCCAGAACTGTCTCAGGCTATAGAATAGATAGAATTTTAAAAAAAACTGACTGGCACATATATGGATATAACCACTACGCTGTTGCTTCTGAAACATAATACCAAAGATATTACATTGCAGCAAAAAATCATAAACCTAGACAAAAGAAAAACGTTTTCTCTATCTTTCAATTTTTGTTACTCGGAAACTAATCGAAAAACTTCTTTGTTTATTCCATAATCATGACATCTAGAGGATAATCATTATTCCGTGTCACAGTAGGATAGACTTTGTGCAAGCAAAGTCATTAATAACAAAGAGATATTTTCATATTAAGATCATGGAATTTTTTTAATTGATCTTTTCTATCTATCCTTAAAATTGATCATATTCAGACAAGTTGTCAATTTGTATTCTAGAATTTTACTGTGAATTTAATACAATATCAAATCCAAACGGTGTTTAACTATGTCATCTTCATTAGAACATACCAATGGCGATACGACTGTAAAGACACAGTTGAAAAAATCATCTAACTTAAGTATTTGTCGAATATGTGGTGACAAAGCACGCTTTATTAATTATGGTGCACTTTCTTGTCAATCATGTAAAACATTCTTTCGTCGTAATGGATTTCATCCACAAGTTTGCATTAAAAATAATAATTACTTTAATAAAAGCCTCTTGGCAATCTATTTTTAATAGACTGATCGTCCGTGTGTTTTTAATACACATTGTGAAATTAATATGCAAACACGACATACTTGTGCAGCTTGTCGTCTTGCTAAATGTCTTATGATGGGTATGAGTCCAGATTTGATTCGTAAAGAAGATTGCAAAAGAACAAAAAACTTATCATCATTAAAACAGAACGATGTTGAGCAAGTTGTATCCAAACCAATAACAGTTAGTACAAAAAATAACATTTTTGTTTGTACTCAAAAAAGTATGTAACAGTAATAAAAGTAACATGAAATTCTACTAAATATATTCAGACGTTGACATCTTTTTTTCTAAAGTATACAATTATTCCTTATGGAAATGTTCCATCTAATCCACTCGATAACTAATGATATGAATAATTGTCTGGAACAACGTATATATCTGAATTTTTTATTTAGTATCTTTATTTCGGTGTGCAATTTCAAAAATGGATTTCTTCTAATATCATCTAATTAAATTGATAAAATAAAAAGAAATTCAATGAAATTCTTTTTTATATCTGGATATGGATGAATAGGAGTAAAATTTCATAAAAATGTTGCTTGCATTATCTTACGATACTATAAAACAATTTGACATATTAAAAATACTAAGGCTTGAACAGATAAATCTCTTTCTTTCATTTAGACTACACAAATAATTACATTGAATTTTCCTCAGGGTGATCGAGCTCATTTTATCAATTCCGATTGGACATTAATCTCGAATATTGTACATGCTCATGATAAATATAGTATCGATTCACAAGTACGTCTTGCTATCGATAGTCTATCAACATATCCTGTTGCAATGCATTGTAACATGATAAATCCACTTGGAATTGTTCGACAACTATATAAATCAATACTATCATTTATTAGTTCTTCACCTGATTTTCGAATATTAACTCTTAATGAACAAATTTCACTTGTCGAACGAAATTTACATGGTATTATCGGCTTAAGTGAAACTTTCTTGTTTCGTAATACAGGCATTCTTCATAATCCATCATGTATGGAAGCATTTACAATCGTTTATGAATCAGACATGATGTTAATAGCAAAAAATTTGAATGAAAGATTAGATTCTGATTCAACAGTAGTAAAACTAATTCTTTTCATATTAGGTTTCTCGTCGAATTGTTTAATTTTGAATGTAAATGAAAAAATAGAAGATGATCGTCTATCATATGGAACATTCCGTCTCTTAGGAAGTCAAAATGTTTATGTAGAACTTTTATGGAAATATATGATTTATCGATATGGTTATTACGATTCAGTACTTCGATTTTCTCGGCTTATACAGATGTTTTTATGTGTCCTAGAAAATTTGTCGATCGTCCATAATTCCAATGAAGCTCATCGAAAAATGGCTAATAATGCCATCGCAGAAATCAAACTATCACTTACTATGAATGTTAATGAACAAACTCTATTATGGGGAAAGATATAATCATCCTCTTATAAGAAGATATCTTTCCATTCTTTTCGTTTTCTGTAAATTCAAGAAAATTATTAAAAATAAATCGATGTTTAGTCCATAGTCATTATGATGACTTAATAATTTTTATTTAAATAAGCACATTATTCGTTGTATTTATTGATACATTCTGAAGATCAGTTCGAAAGGCATCAGAGTCTTAGTCTTAACCCTTTGACTACGGGATTATTTTTATATAGTAAAAGTTTTTATAATTTCAAATTAATATTTATTTTGCACAAAAATATTATTCAATACATTCATATGAAGTATTGCTTCTTGACTTGGCTCTCCTCACAGCATTAGCACAAGCGTAATATTTCGTTAGATTCACCTGACTTGCTGTTGATGCAGTGCACGAAGGAAAATGTCGCGCTATGAGTCAGAGTAGACTTTCAGAAGGTGGTCGACTGGTGTCCTTGATGACCTTTTATGTCAAAAAGTACACTTTGTATAATTTATTAAATACGATCAACTGATCAGAATCCTTCCTATAGATGGCACTCTTGAACGGTTTTCGTAACATGAAATATTCTTTCGGGAGCGATGACTCTTTCTCAAGAAATGTCGTCTAATTGGCTCATGTTCTTATTCATTAAATTAAGTGCTGATTGCCAGAAATATTAAGGGACAACCAATAATCATCACTATATACGGATAATCTTAACCGTAGAAATATCCTAAGCGCAAATACTCATGCAATTGATATCATTAAATAATCAGCAGATTGTAGTTTTTCAAGTTACTCAGATCCCAAAATGCCAGGACGCGAACTCACATCGTCCGTATTCAATGGGTTAAAAGATTGAAAAATAAAAGAGTAAATTGTCACAATATTTTCATATATGAAATATTCATTAAGTTGAATTAATTGATAAATGTTTAAGAATAGAAAGTGCTAATGAAAAGTTGTCATGTTGATAAAATTCAACAATGTTCTACGCTTCTTTTTGAATACATATCAGAAACTTGAACACAACAGTAAACCAACCGTTGAAGTTATTTGAATTTTCTATAGATGTCACATAGGACTTTGCAAACATTTTCAATTGTTTTTTTAACAAAGAAATTAGCTATCGTTATGTAAGCATCGGTAATATTCTGTTCAATAGTCTCTTACTGTCTTTTTCATGTCTAAAAATATCTACTATCATATTCGTCAAATTCGTAGACACAAAGTTTCGATAAAGTTTAAGCAAAAACAATCAAAATCAAGATCAACAATATAGATATTTGAAAAACATTGGCACAAATGTTTTTGATAAAGAGTACTCGTGAATGTGCTAAGTTCAGGATACTCTGCTATCGATATGTCACAGAACCCTTGGGATACTTTTGAATTTTTAGCACTAAGATAGCTCGGTGAACATTGATAATTACCTATGTACTGGAACAATATTCTCAACAGGGCATCCAAAAAGATCCTGTGACATGGTGAGAACGGAGCATCCGAAAAGGCACCCTACTGGCAATGGACCCATTACACGGGTACCTTGAAGTCAGTACATTCACTAAAGTGACTTCTCTTTATAATACAAAATATTTTATGAAGGATTTTCTCTTTTTTTGAAATATGTTCATCGAAAAACACATGTACTTCAGAAAGCATTTGTAATGATCTTTTCTTTGAACACTGAAGAATGTCTCTGTATATACAATTAAATTACACCTTACGTTAGTACATGTTTAATTTTAAGAATACATTGTTATAAAATAATAATTTTTCCATGCATAAATTATTACAGAAAAACTTGATAATCTAATTTTTTATGCAATACATTCCTGGACAAGTTTTTCCCTCTCTACTGCTTCTTTTCGTATGGAACCTCTTTGGTCTCAAGTAAATGTTTGTTACAAGACTAACTTAAATACTGTCTATTAGTATAATGTATAATTAATTACGACCTATTTCAATACAAAATTGACGTCATTAAATATAATCGGTCAACACTACAAATGAGTTGGCGGATAGAATACTTCATGGTTGAATTATCTCTTTTTTTTGTATTATGCGAATGTTTCACTAGTTTTAATTTATCTGTATTTATGTAATCGACTATACCGTATTGCCAGAGATGCTTCGATTCGGGGACGAAGGAAGTTTAATGATCCGAACCAGTAAAACAGTTGTCAAATCCAAAGAAAAAAAAGAGATAACCCAATCGTGAAATATTCAGTCAATGAAATCATTTGTAGTGTTGCTCAACCGTATTAAATGACGTATATTTTTCATGGAAGCAAATTCTTATCAATCATACACTACAATAAAGTACTGAAGCCATCCTTATAACTAACATTCACTTGAGACCAAACAGGTTCTAGACGAACAAATGAGGGTGCGTGTGTGTGTGTGGAAAGTAGAGACCTGCGGAGGACTCCGAAACCCGATTCCAACTCCGACTCCGACTCCGTCGGAGTCGGAGTCGGGTTTGCTGAAAAAAATTTTTCGGGTTCGGAGTCGGAGTCAGTTACAAGTTCGACTCCGATATTTTTTTTTTCGATTTACCAAAACTTAATTTTTAACATTAGTAAATAGAAAAATAAAGCGTAATATATGTCACATAGATTTATATCACTTGTAGGACAGAAAGATGAGCGAATCACTTTCCAGTTATAACACTCGAATGATCAAGTGAGATGAAAACATAACAACATTAGTCAAAAAAGATATATTAATGTCATTCAAAGTACTANCGATTTTTGTGATTTATGATTTTGTTTTTTATGCTGTTTTGGAGTTATCCATTCTCCTTTATTAATTTCTTCTTCAGATGATGTTTCGGGGTTGCTATTTTCATATGTGCTAGTTAATACTGAGTTTCTTTTACGTGGAAGCATCTCTTGGCTTCCGTTTTTGCTCAAAGTTATATCGATTTTGATATAATATTTGTAAATTGAATAAAATTGATATATTGAAAAAAGCAGCCGAAAATTAGCGATTAGAATTTGTTCTATTTCAACACAATTCTGAAAATTATTTTTTTCCTGTGCAAAGAAGATATTTCTAGGTTTTCTTTTAAATAAATACAAACTCATTAATTTACTTTCGTTTAATTGATTGATATTCAGAATATAAAATTAAATGGTTAAATACCATTGTTTATTTATAAATTAGATAAGCACATAGATAAGATGATATAAAAAAAAATAGACAACAATAACATTGCCCACGAGTACAACAGATGTGAAAAGCGATTATATAATATTGCAAGACTACATATATAGAGTAAGAGATATTGTAGAATATTTCTTCATATCAAATGGGTGAAGCTTGTTGATTTGCACTTGAACCAAATCGACTGTTAAGTTTACTGACTATAGCTGCCAATGCCATAACATCAGTCATATCAAGTACACCATTACCATTTCGATCAACAGCTTTAAATAAAGCTTTAGATACATCTAAACGTATCAAAACATTATAAATAAATAAATAAATGATTTAATCATAATAAGAAATACGAACGTGGTGAAACAGAACCAAGTCCTAATCCTTGAAGAAGAAGTTGAATATCTTCGATAGTAATTTTACCATCACCATTTTTATCAAGTGCTTTAAGGAAACTTTGCAACTGTTGAGCATTTTCATAAGTTGTACCTGATTTTAAGTATTAGTATCACATAAAAGGAAGATAATTTAATTACATACCAATAGTGTCAAAAATATTGCCCCCACCGCTAGTGCCACTACCACCAGTTCCTTTGCCACCGGAGAACGTTTTATAAACTTTCATTGCATTATTAATCATATCAGTCGAACTAGCGCCACCACCGCTACTAGCACTTTGTCCTTCTCCTCCACTGCCACTTTTATTACCCGAAAACATTTTGTAGGCATTCATTGCTCCACCGAATAAATCACCAGAACCTTTGCTTTGTCCTTTGCTACTGCCACCACTGAACTAAACAAAACAGCAACATGGAAATATTGATAGATCTTTATCGTCTCGAAGAAAAACTAGATTTCTGTTTCAAATATACCTGATTGAGAAATGATGATCCCATTGATATGAAATCAGGTTGTTGCCCACCGGCTGCTTGTTGACCACTTGCATTATTAACATTACTTTCTGTAGCAGCTTCTTGATTAACCTTATTTCGAAATTGATTCACGAACGAACCGACATCATTGATACCCACTTGTCGAAGCATATCGTCTAGTTTACCATTTTCCAGTTGTTCACGGCCAAAATTCATAAGATTCATTATATCGTTTTATCTCTGAAAAACAATATTGAAAAAACAAATTATCTAATCATTATAATTTAATTTTTTTATCCATTCATAATATTAAATAGATGAACTTAGACAAAAAGAATGAATGCATTATAGAGAATTACATCCCATTATTTATCTCTCATATGTACTTTGAATTGTTTATCTCTAATTGATTTATTTATCATAAAAACGAATAAATCTTTTTAATTTAAGCTTCTATTCATTTTACAAAAGGAAAGGATTGCTCCGAATGTAAAATCTTTTGACAGAAAGACAATATACATCTACGTCTCGAAATATCTTTTAATCAACTAATACTGAAGTCAATAAAACAATTACTTCGACATTTGCTTTCTGATTCAAAAACAAATAACGCAATAAATAGTACCAATTGTAATTGAAAAAATAAACATTCAGATTTTATTCAAATTACTTACGATTCTACCTCGAATTATCAATAAATATAACTCAACATCATCAGAAGAATTAATAACAAAAATTTGAAAAGGTTACACGGTCTAACAACTGGTTCATAATAAATCAACCTCCCATGTCACAAAAACCGGATCAGTTTTAGCGGTAAACCGAAAAAACCGCGGTGAGCCGCCGGTTTTCACTACATGGGCTCTCAATATTTAGCATATTTCTCATGAGACTTTCAACATTATGGAACAGTTCCTTCTTCTGATTGGTTCATTGTTAGATCCTCTACAAATTTGCATGTTGCACTTAAATGGAACAGTATATCTTAGTTATTTTGACTCAATGAATACGAATGGATTCAGAATACGTCACTCTCAAAGCTTTTTGCACTTGTTTTTGTAAGTGATTTTATCAGTCTTTCTTTTGACTATACAATATTCTTCTCAACTATCGGCTCGACACTAGCTCTAATCAAGTCTTCAAAAGAATTGAAGACTTACCTATTTGGGCAAATGACTATTAATGATACTCAATAGGATAGAAATTAGCACAACTCCTTTGAAACGTTGTGCATATGGTTACCTTTATCATTGTTGCGGTTTTGATTTCATAAAAGAGAGCATTACTTTTTGTTTTTGAAGAACAATCAATATTCTTCTATGAATAATCAAAAGAGCAAGAATGTCAAAAATGACCATATGTGCAAAGTTTCAAAGGAATTATGCCAAATTCTATCTTATTGATTAACAATAATGATCATTTGCTTAAATATATCGGTAAGCTTTCAATAGTTCTGAATACTTCATTAGCGCTAGTTTCGGGTAGATAATTGAGAGAAATGTCGTGTCCTTACAAGAAAAGCTGATAAAATTACTACTAAAAGCATAGATAAAAAGCTTGATAAGAAAAAGAATTTAAAAAAAAATGACGTATTCTGAATCTATTCGTTTCATTTGATCTAAACAAATAAGGTATGCTGCTTCGTTTAAGTGGAAAATATAAATTTGTAGAAAATCCAATGATAAATCTATGAATAAAAGTTATCCCATTATGTTGAAAGGCTCCTGAGAACTATGCAAAATACTGAGAGATTCATTCGTTATGGACTACTCGTTAACAGGAAAATGTACAGAAAGAAAGAAAGCAGCTTCCACTTTTTTTCTACACATTTTTGTATTAGTACGTGTAACTTTCTATGTTTATCATTGACTCTTCTGATAATACTGAATGATTCTCTTTGAAAGCTCAAGATAAATTCAAAAATAATTATAGTAAAATCTAAGTCTTTTTTCATTGCAGTTAGGTATTATTTATTTCGTTATTTATTTTCAGCGGCTACATCAATTGATTTTCTTTAAAAAAATGCATGATGATAACGACGTACTTCATTTAAAAACATAAGAAAAGATAATGGAAAATATTCAAAATCACATAAGCACTTATCTTGTAAAGTACTCTACGCATTCTCTTGTAGTTGACATAGAAAAACATAAGGAAGAAAACAATTATATCATATGTATTTAGATCTAAAACGAAATACGATTTAAATAATCTATGGATAAACTAATATGTAAAGATTATTTTATGATATTGGTCGAAACTTCTGTTTGTCCATCTTTACAATAATGATTTCTTTATTTAAAGACAGATATGTTTCCTTATTTTGGGATCCATTGATTAATAGTGTCCTATTTATAAATCGATACAAACAAAAACAATCTTTGTAGCGATCTTGATTTTTCTGGTTTCTTGTTTGGAACCATTCTGATTTGTTTTTGTTTTGTCGAATGATTCTGATCCTCTTCTCGATTTTTATAATGCTTTTTCAAAAAGCGACGAATATAAAAAAAAAGATACAAGATTATTCGCCAGAAAAAAGCAAATCAGAAGCCACTAGGATATATGAAGAAAGAAAGAAATGATAAAAACTTTTATCTTCTAATAATAGGTTTATCTAAGGAAAAATTTCGTAACAAATCCATACTATTCTGCTAAATTCCTTGATCCAGTCTATCAAATTTTTAATACTTTGTCTGAACTATTTACAACACACACAATAGCGAATATTATAATTTGTTTATACCAAACAATTTCCTTACGCAACTAAAAATTTATAGAACTTAGTAAAACAACGTTGAATCTATTCATCTATGCGTTAAGAATATTAAATATTAATATTTTGAACATTTGAGAATGAAAAAAAAAAAGAAATTTTGTATCGAAGCTAATGATGAAAAATGTTACCTAATCGATGACTTAATTAAATGTAACATGACACGATCAAAAAAGAATCCATATGAAATGTAGAAGGAAAAGAAAAGAGCATTAGATCTTAAGTGGTTGAATACTCATTGATAGTTTTCTCTTTTCAAATGTAAAATATTTACGGTAGTTTGATTTGCTGTATATACAACATCATTACAAAAAAGAACTATTTACCAAAGATGTCGCCAGCGTTAGGCTCAAAAAAACCTGGTAATATAATCAAACATTTGTCAACATAATACATCTTTCTAGTTTTGAATTATTATAAAGGATGATCAAAGTCTTTGAAAGAAACAACTATCAGTAATTTAACTTAGTTACCCAAGATTATAATCATCATTGAAATAATATATAATATAGGTAAACAAAATAAATCATCCAATTTACGTAACAACAAAAGGAACGTTAGCAGCAGATTCGAGTAATCTTTGTTCACATGCACTTCTAGACATGGTTTCGATCTTTCTGTCCGTTATTTGCTTGATTTTGAATGTATATGATATTTTAGGACTAGCTTGATATTTTCTTCAGTTCGAACAAATTTCTTCTCGTTTCATGATCAAGGTGTAAAACAGAAAAACTAAAATAGAGTGAGCCGGTTTACTTCAATTCTTTTTTATCTGAATTAATTAGAATAAAAATGCGCAAGAAAAATATAAGCTGTTGTTGTACAGCGTCGAATATGATACTAAATTTTTGCTTCGTATTGTAAACTCTGCCATACTTATCTTCTATCTTCCTTCTATATGCATGCATCTTCTCGTTGTGTTCTTTTTTCCAAATACATACATGCATATCATTATACAAATACAATTCTCTCTTCATGTTTCTCCCTCTTCAACCAAAGGTTCATTGATGCTACTGGATGTATACAAGAGAAACGTAATCGATTGAAATAATGTAGTTTTTTAGAAGAGAACAGACTTTTGTCGCTGTGATCTGTTGTCCCTATTCATCGTGTTTCTTGCAAGTTCCATTGATTGTCAGCCACTTCCCACAAAAGTCACATTTCTCTGTCGATTCCTCTTTCAAGCTACTCTATCTTTCACTGATTTTCTGTTTTCAAGAAGATTTTTTGTTGTCAAGTATTCTGTGAAATATTTTTTGAATAAAAGATCGACAGAAACATACTAAATAATTTTACAATGGAATCATTGGAGGTATAAATGATATCTAACTAAAATAAACCACTATATATATGTGATATTCGATAGATTCACAAATCTAATTCTTGTTTTCTTTGCATGAGGAGATGAATTTTTACATGAGACTTAAATGGGCATATTTCATAAAATCAATAGTCATATGATAAACACTTCCTCTCGTCAAAATTGCTCGCCCTCGTAAATGAAAATTGTATTTTGAAAAAAAATGAAGTACAATTTACATTGTGAAGATCACAATATCGATCAGAACTGCTATTTGTTGAAAGTCATTTACTAACCGAAACGAATAGAATTCATAGACGCATTAATTTACATATATTAGTCTTCTCTCCTATTGTTAATAACATTATACAGTAAAAACTACACAAAAACATCAAATTTACCATGATGAATTCGCTTCATATTTTCTCTAATTATATCACACATTGTCAATATCTAAGAAAAATGCATCCGTCATTTATTTACGTCTCTCTGAATTTCATTGATTTGTTTTTTTGGTAGACCTGTCAGATTAGCATTAGTATTAAAACTAACTTTAATCCTTCGGGTATTATTTGAATTAGAGTTAATTAGTGCCAAGCTGTTAACATTACATTACCATCATTTTTATTTCTAATACATATAGTACCTACGACTCTATCTTCAAGAGTCCATCTTCGAAAGCTTCCCATAATAGAACAATATTGTTCGACATTGGATGCTTCTCAGCTTAGAGTATCCAAGATCTGGTTGATACTAATCTACGTTTTAGAATTAAAAATAGTACTAATTTAATCCTAACAGCTTGTCATTACTAAATTCTAATGGAAATAATACCAAAGCATTAAGACTAATATTAATACGAAACTCCTATAGTATTTGGATTTAACGCAATAAATTTTAATGTGGCTAATTTAGCGACAATAGGCGTTATGAGGAAAAATATGTAAATAAGAAGCAGAACATTTCTAATCTCTTCAATAGTGATGACTGCTGCTATAAAAATCCATTCGTAATTAATTAAGAAACACTAGAGCTCTCGCTTGGTACTCGACTTCTTGACAACTTGTCAATGCTTCCATGGAAAATCGAAAATATCATACTAATCGATAAATCTCACTGTATTGTATATCACTTAATTCTCTTCTCAATCATTACAACTCCTAAAATAAATATTTGCTTGTAATTCTGTAGTTTTAGTTGAAATCAGATTTTTCAATTTAAATTTGTGAATTTTAGCAGTGGTTTTGCGTGATAGAAATTTTTTAAAGGTATATACAACGCAGTATATTCCGTACACTACATTGCATAGTTCCAACTCTTGGACAAATCAGTAGACAAATATTTTCCCAACGAACGCTAAAGTCCTTCATAACTTAGCCAATGTCAAGACTCATAAAAAATAATCAACACAGATATTATGAAGATGCACTCAACATTCTCTATTTTGGAAAGGACTTCATTTTTTGTCCACTGGTCGCCTTGGGCCTATCACTATTCGATAGAAAATCAAATTCTGCATTTTACACAATGATTAGAAATCCGCACAAGTCCAGCACCGAATGTTAACCTGACCTGCTGATCGAGTAAGATCTCAAACTTAATATTTTGGCTCCAAATTCTAACTATTGTCCGATACCTGCTTGAAAATATTACTATTTGATAGGCAATTGGATTCTGCATAAAACACAACCAATGAGAGAATCAACCGAGATCCAGCAGCGAATATGAGCAAGGATTATTCTAATTCGCCACTATCTTTTCCGGTGTAAAATTTAATTACCTTAAGTTAATTAAATGAAGTTCTTATGAGAAGAAAGTATTATTTATTTTAGAAATATCAACGATTGATAAAACGAATTTTTCCCTATCTTAGCTGGGTGAATCTGTTTCAGACACCCCAATGGCATACTTGATCAAGGTCAGACGAAAGAGTACGATGAACAGATGTATCAATTGAACAGATCATTATCAAAGCCATTGAATGTGGAGAAAATGATTATGAATCTGTTGTTTCATCATCATCTACAACTGTTACGTATTATATCGACAAGTTTGTCAATTGAAAAATTAGAAAAAAATGACACTAGTAGCAAAACTAAGAAGCAACCAACTGAAGAAATTTGTGATCATGCAAGAGCAGGTACTATACGTTACGATCAATGAGAGCCAAAGAATGGATGCAATTCAAATAGTGAACGTAAGTCTATCGTCTTTGATTCATGACTGTGGATAATTAATCTAAACTCCCAGAGATATTCACGAGCACGTGACTATATGTGTGTAAGAAAAATACACCAACTTATTTTATTTGATATGACCCTCGGTTTACTCGAGGGAAAAGGTGAACTTCTACTTGAAATTATTGATTGTAACGTATATCACGATTATAAAGGATGTCTAATAAGTTTTGATCTCTTTCAAATAATGCTCTGTTCTCATATATTTTTTCAGTAGAATAGACTGATATTTGCAGCACATATACTAGACATCTAAGTCTATTCACGTCAGAATTTGAACTTCCTATCTCTTAATAGTCTCAGAGACACAAGAAACATAACATTCATAGGAAATGAATCGTTCATAAAGAGTAACTGTTAGTTTTCTGCGTATCAGTCCTGTGTTGTATTGTTTGTCATTTTTTTAGAGGTACTAATTTGGTACCGGTTTTTCAAGGTAATCAGAATAACAAACATCGAACAATAGCTGTGATGAATATTATTGAGTCGTTTTTGAACAAGCGCATTGACCTTGAAGTTGGTGATGTAAAATTTGCTGATATTTGGCCAAATGAGAGAGTTTGGGATGCAATTAGACAAAAAATTGAAAGGAGAAATATTTGAAAATAAATCAGAATTAGAATATCTAGTAGTGCAAAAAAGAAAAAAGCTCATCGTAGCAAAATGCAAGCAAATAACAGAAACATTACCGAGTCCATTGAAGCAAGACATAGATCAAGATGGAGGGTCGATACACAAACATTGACATACGTTTTCTTCTTGTTATGATTAAATAATTTCGATTTGCAAGTCTCGTTCTATCCAATGGTTTTTTATTTAACATCCCAATAAAAAGGCGAAGAATCTTTACAAATAATCCAAAAACTCCTTTGAATTTTTATGTACCTTGTACCTGTGTGACTAAGTAGGAAATGAAATTCAAGAAAAGAATATTACTCGAAAGGTATCAAAACTTATTAGACACCCTTTATATGAAATAACTTTTTTAATCACAAAATATAGAACTCGTTTTCACTCTATTCTGTGATGTTTTGGCTTTAAATAAATTGTTTCAAGAATTTAGAGACAGCAAATAAAAAAAATGACCATTCATTACTCCCCTGTGACGGTACTAATTGTCATCTATGTTATCTTTTTCGTCTTTTTGTGTAGACATTTATCCACATTTGTGATCTCTTTGTCGGAATCATTTTAATTGATTATAATTATAGATTACTCGTTAGGTAGCATATTTTATTGATTATTCACTCTTCATCGCACATATTTTTCTTCACTGTTATAGTTCTTGATAACTGTCTCATTCCGTCGCTCAACTCTATACTTTACTCATATTTCTCTTGTCTTCTACCTTTTCTCGTTTCTTATTATCTTCTTCGTCGTCTTGTTAATATTTTATTCAATAAATTGCTAGGTCTTCATTCAGTCACAACTAGTTATCATTTCATCATCTAATTATTTTCCATTTTACTCTTGTACTTGAAACCACATATCTCTTTCCATTTTTCCGCTCCTCATATTTTTTTTTCGATTAAACAACTCTTCTATGTAAGTATTTTCGTCTAAAAAACATATCTATTTGCGATCACATGTATTCAGATCATTTTCCAGTTGAGCACGTATTCCGACTTGAAATTTATTGGCGTAATCGTGCCAGAAAAATTCAGAAAGCAATTTTAAGACGAACAAACTGTTCGTCATCGCAGGGCTGGGCGAGTCTGAGTCATGACTCGGACTTCTGTAAATTTTTTCTTAACTTTCGTCCTAATTGAATATATTGATTCGAATTATTATTTCCGGTGCTTTTCAATACCTATGATTTGTTATGGTCGTAAATGTTAGCCTCCGTGTATTATTGAATACGTGCGTTTCTTCTCGTTTTTTTTTCGGCTAATCTTTGAAAGATGTGCTCATGTATGTAATGAAATGAATTAAAGCTTTACATTGTATCACACGTCATATTATTTCCCATACTGAAGTATAATTATTGAGTGACAATAATTTTGATTACTATAAAACGATAATGTTGATCACGAAATGTTTCCGCCACTCATTTTATATTCTTTATTTCTTAATAAAAGGAATCGGTATATAATGTTCTACTCATTGATACCCGCCCTCTTATTTCGAAGAAAAATAAATTCATACCGATCTCTTAATAAGCTTTCTAGAAAAATGATATATGTTTCTGCTACATTAGTACCAGTTGAAAGTGTTTTTGCAAAGCAGTGTTTTAATGAGAAGGAATTATTCAAGTTTTACAGGAGCTAACATTTATGTTAGCATTTTTTATTTGCTATAAGACATCAATTTAATGATAATAAATAAATTTTACTTGTAAAAGGATTTTTGTTTAGGTGATATTTTTTACTATAATATGGAACTATGAAAAAGAAGAATTGATTTTAGTTCTATTATTTTTTTGATTAATCTAGAGTAATTACAGTACTTTATTTTATGTGTAACCTTTATAAAAAATGAAAAAAATGGCAAAAATAATTTGACTCGACTCGAGAAATCTCTTGACTCATCTAGCCCTGCGTAATCTTATTTGTTGTTTGTAGTAATATTTTGAAGATTTATTTGTCTTGATTTAGTCGCATAATTTCTTCTGTTATTCTGTTAAAAAATGTCTTCTATGTCAGTTAGCATTCATATATATATATATATCGGTCAAATTTATAAAATATCATTGAAGGATAATCTTGAATCAACAAAAACTAATTATTAAATTTATGTTAATCTCTGTGAAAGACCTAAGGGCAAATATGTATAAAATAAAATTCCTTGATTAGAAAAGAGGAAGAAGAAAAGCAAGGACAGAACAAAGTAATCAAATCATAAGAAATGAATGAGAATAGCGAAACATTTATTAATGTATATATATATATATGGTAATAATAGCGAGGATGAATTAGTCTCAATAAAATTCGCATGATTGTTGTGGCGATAAGTTGAAAGATACGAGACGTAAGAGTCATGGACAAGAACTATCTAAATAGCATAAACCGGAAAAGAAATCTGAACAAAATCCTGGCATAAAATTTATGTCTCTTAAATTTTGTAATGTTTTGGTAATTCTTTTCTCTTTTAATTTTAATCTATATAACGAAATTGGTACAATAATATCAAATATTTAGGTAAAATTCAAAATTGACAATATCAACACAATACTTTTAAACGAATGAGAAATATAAGATACACAAGAGACATCATTTTAAATTAATACACAGTAGTTGGTTTTGTAAACATACGATTGCATTTCAATATAAAAAAAACATATATATATATACATTGATCTATTTTTATGAAATCTAAGGCGCTCTGTTTTATTTTTTCAAGAACTTAATCTGTGAACACTTTTTTCGTTTCTCTGTTACATTTTATTCATTTTCAACCTAGTTTCTGTTGGTTTTAATAAAATAAAAGAATGACATCATCATCATCAAAAGATTACGCCAATAATAGCAGAGATGATTGTCAAATTCATGTTGATAAAGAAGGTGAATCATGTGTTATTAAAATTGAAAGTGTTGGTCAAGAAAAAATGCTCAAAGAATTATTAGGTCGTTTTAATAGTTTAAAAAATGAAGTTGATCAATTGTTAGTTGAACAGAAACAACCAAAGGATATAATTAATGCTATACAAGATATGACAACAAAATTTAAACCATTAGAAGATCAATTACAAAAAGTAAATAAACATGTTGGAGATGATCATATACAATTAAATAAATTACATACTGATTTAAATAAAAAATTTGATGATATTAAACAAGATTTAAATAATTTTAAAGAACAACAAAAAAATATAGGACCATCAAAAGATATTATTGATAAAATTCTACAAAAATTAGATAATCTTGGTAGGTAACAATAAAAAATTATTGAAAGAAAAATTTTTGAAATTTTTTTTATAGATAAAACCTTAAAAGTTTCTCATGATGAAGAACAAAAGAATATTTTAACTGATTTACAAAATTTAAAACAACAAATTCCAACAAAAAATGATTTAAAACCTATTATGGATATTGTTCAAACTCTTCAAATTTCTTTTGATAAAGAAAAAACAAAACCTGATATTCTTGCTCGTAAATTAGATTCAATCGATCAAAAATTAAAAGAATCTCATCATGAACATATAGCACTTATGAAAGATATTCAAACAAAAATAGATCCATTACATAAAATAACACCACAAACAAGTGAAACAGTAACAAAAATAAATGATCGTGTTAAAGCTTTACATGCTGATGCTATGAAACCTCATCCGGATATAATGAAAAAATTAGATGATATTAATCATCATGTACAAGATCAACAAAAATCTATTATTGAACCAATAAGACAATTTTTAAATGAAAAATTAAATCCATTTATTGAACAACAAGTAAAAAAAGATGGAGAAGAAAAATTAGGTAAGATTACTAACATTAAATATAACAGTTTTTTTTACCCGATCAACAAAGAATATTTGAAAGAAACAAAAACAAAAAAAAAAGAACAGTGAAAATTATTTTTGTTTTGTCAGGCTCTCCAAATATTACTGAAAGAGATGATGATAGTAATAGTCCAAATCGTGTTCCTTTATGTATAAATGGAATGATACCTGTTTTATTTAAATTATCTGATCCGAATGTGCTTCAAGCACTCACAAGTTTGTGTCGTTTTCATAGAACAGTAAACACTTATTTGTTTTTTTTCTTATTGTTTTCACTAAAATTAGGTGATATTGCAAAAAAATTAACTGATATTCAAACAAAAGTTTCATCATCAGATGAACTTCAACGAAAACAAAATGATTTTATTGGAAATATTTCTAAACAACAAAC
The DNA here is from genome assembly GCA_905329745.1 of Rotaria sp. Silwood2. Taxonomy (NCBI): domain Eukaryota; kingdom Metazoa; phylum Rotifera; class Eurotatoria; order Philodinida; family Philodinidae; genus Rotaria; species Rotaria sp. Silwood2. The sequence goes on from CAJNSZ010000049.1 coordinate 484,481, forward strand.
ACCATTAATTGATGAATTAAAACGTTTAACACCAATATTAGATAAATTAAAACAACAACAACAAAAAGATTCGGAAAATTTCAATCGAGAACTTGATAAATCATTTCAACCAATAACACAAAAATTAAATGATCTATCAAAACAACAAGATTTACTTAAAAATATTGATTCAAAATTAAATCATTTATCACAAAATATTGAAAAAGAAAATGATTTTAAAAAACAATCAAATATACAAAGTAATTTATTATCAATAGGACCTACTAACATTGAGTTTTTTTTTTTTCGGAAAATTCATTGAATTGATTTAAACCATCGAATTCATCTGAATTTATCTACTGATTATATATCATATTTACCACAGCTAGATTAATAAAATTCATGGGGCAAAAACAGATCTTCAAAGATTTTTGAAGATACATTAAAAAACTTATGAGGACTTTTTCTTAAAATTTTTTCTTGAACATGGATCCCATCAATTTCTATAATCTAGTTGTGGTAAAAAGAAAATATGAACCTGATCGATTGAACTCTCGTCGAAAACCAGAAATAGTCCAAAGGAGAGGAAATACCTATAACAGTATCAAAATAAAGTCATAGTTCGGAAGAAAGTCAATCATCAATTTTAATCAATTATTTATCTTCAGTCTGGTTCCATTCGTTTGATGATCAGATATACAACAGAGTTTATAGAAGAATTCCGAAAAAGAAATAAATCCTGGAAACTTCTTATTATTAAATGTTAGAATATTTTTTTTTGATTATCAACGAACTGGTGGAATAATACATCCGAAACGGAATTCTCTAGCTATAATTAAAAGACTTTATTATCATTTATCACGACCCATAAATCAGAACTAGTAGTTATTCCTAAGAGATCTACAATATTTCATAGAACTTCTAAATTCTGATGGGAGTATGACGAAACTGTCAACGAAGTTAAAATCAATTAAAAATTTAATTTTTAGCGGATATTGGTAAAGAAATTTCTCTTCATACTCAACCACTTCAGCAAGCTCTTGATAATTTATCAAAACAACAACAACCATTAATCGAAACTATTCATCAATTACCTAAAAAACTTGATGATATTAATCAATTTCAAATACAATCAAATATAATCAAAGATGTTTATGCTAAACTTGATCCATTAACACAAACCGTTAACGCAATTAAAGATGGTTCATACAAATTAATATTGATGTTGTTTTGTTTTTTTTTTTGTTAATCATTTCTTGGTTTATGTTTAGGTCTTGATCAACAAACACAAAATAAAGATCGAGATAATCAAACTTTAATGCATATTGAAAATAAATTAAATCAAACATTAAATGATTCATCAAAACGATCTGATGTTAGTCAAGATATTGATAAAGCACTTCATCCATTTTCACAAATAATTAAAACATTAAAAGAAAGTATGTTATTTAAAGAATTTTTAAGTTTATTTTATCAAAATAAAAACAAAAAAAAAATCATTTAGATATTGAACAATCTCAAGTTCAACAACAAATAGAAACAAAAAAATTCGATAATCTTGAACAACGTTTATCAAAATCTTTCGAAACAACATCAAAATCATCAGATATGATTAATCCTATTATGGATAAATTAAATGAATTAGTAACAAATTTAAAACAACAAACAAATCCAATTATTAAAAAATTATCTGATGATTTACAATCTATAAAAACACTCGTAGAAAAACAAGCAACATCCGATGATATTTTATCAAAAATAAATGAAATGACACAAAAATTAAAAATTCCTTTAGAAGCATCACTTAAAGATATTCATTCAAAAGTTGAACCACTTCAACAAACTTCAAAAGATGTATTTCTCTTTTTTTGTTTTTTTTTATTCAATAAAATTTTTTTTTTAAATTCTAGTCACTTGATATAAAAAAAAAGAATGATGATATTATTCATAAAATTGATAAACTTATTGATCCTTTACATAAAGTAAATGATCAAATTCAATATATTACTCAAAAACTTGATCAAATTCAACCAAAACAAAATGAAGATCAATCACAAAAAACGTCAACTGATTTAATAAATACATTTAAAAAATTAGATGATCAATTTATTAAACAACAACAAACAAATAAATTATTAAATGATATTCATAATCAATTAACACATTTCAATAATAATTTACCTATGATGAGTAAGATTTATAAACAATTTTATCAAAACAAAAAAACTTCTTTTTTTCTTTTTTTCTTTTTAAACATATTAAAACTGAAATACGATTTTTATTATAGATTCATTGAAAATTTCACTTGACAAATTAAACGAAAATGATAATAATAATGATTCTTCTAATGCAATAAAAAATCTAAATGATCGATTAAAAATTCTTGATGAAACAATAAAAGGTTTACCTGATCAAATATTAACCAAATCATCTAAACGTTCAATTTATGATGATGAAAAAACAAATACTGCTAATCTTCGACAAGTTCCATTAAGTCAATCAGTAGCACAATATTCAAATAATTTAATTACTTCATCAGATGGTCAAATAGCAAATCTATTTACTAATTTATTAACACTTCAAACAGCTATTCAATGTTCAGAAAAATTTTCATGTCAACATATTCCACAATATTTCAAACGAATTGAACAATCTTCATTAGTTCAAAATGATCGAGATTTGCAAGAAGTATGTTATGCACATATTTTAAATAAAAATTCTAAGTAAATATTATACAATTCCAGAGTTATATATTTAATAAATCATTTGAGAGAGTTATTCACTTCATTTTCTATATAGTCGACAATTATTGTTCTCTAGAAATGTGTGCAATGCTGCTGTAAATACTGATAATGAGCGACTCATGTAAGATTTACTGAGACACTGATATCCACGTTCGCTGCAACATTGAGACAGTAACTATATGAAAAATATATCCTTTTTGTAACAGTATGTTGCAATATTTCTGTAAGCACTAGTGTCAATGTGTCAGTGCGCACTAACTGCACTGAGTCGAAAATGTTGATGATCAGTAAACTGAAATTCGAGAATAACCTTGTCGATAATTGTAGATATGAAGAATGAAATTCACTGTGATTTGACCCCTTTCAAAACAAACAACGTGTCACCAGGTCGCCTCTTCATTGGTGTCTGTCCCAGTCCTATTCGCTTTGCAACGATATTGTCTGTTTATTTTTATTTCACTTTCTGTTAAACAAAAGCAAATGGTGTGTCAAAACCTGGTTTATATCTAAAGCTACCACAAAGCTGTAAAAAAAAACTGACAGAAAGTAGGACATTTGAAAAGTAGAAGTTCTCTATTCTTTTCCTCCCCTAATCGAGAACTCTGTTAAAAAGGGAAACAACAAAAATTTCTTTCTTACTTGTATGTCATCCTGCTCCAAGGATATGTCAAAAGTTTGCCCTAGAACTTTTTCAGCTATTTTAAATCTATTATTAATGTGTCGCGAGTCTATTAGTTTGAATTCATTTGATATAAGTCTGTTCGGCAATAAAATCTAAATACTTCGTCGTACTTCAAGATTTGAATATCAATGAAGTACAATGAAGTATTTTGATTTTTCTTCCTTGAATGAAATTGCATATCCGAATTCTTCTCTTGTAAACATCTATCAACGAAATTTATTTTAGAAATTTTTCTATGAAGTTGTTGTATATGTATTTTTTTTTATAATGAAAACTTTCTCATAACATAAAAAGAAACAAAAACAAGAGTTTTCTCTTTTATTTTACATACATGTTTTAATATATAATTTTTCTAGTTAGTAAAATGTGTTAAAGATCGATGCTTAGATAATAATATGACATACAATCCTAATTTACAAACTAGTGATCCAAGTAAAAATTCTACTAATCGAATGAGTCCTTCACATAATGGTATTAATAATAATCCAATCGAACAACATTCCAATAAGAATAGTTCAGAGAATAATATTAATCGAACGAATGGAAATAAAGTTTCATTACCATTTGGATATTTAACAAAATCACGTTATATTTCATTCATGTCAGAAAAATCAATACATGATAATTGGCCTAAATTATCTCAACGAGCAACACCTATTATCGAAGCAATTATAAATCAACCATATGAATTTGATAATGGAACAAGTAAACAAAAAAATAAATAAGTTTTTCGAAATAAAATTTGATTATTTGTTGTTGTTTTCTTTATAAAAGATATTGATCGTCTTATTAAACAAAATAGTCTTGAACAATATGCATTATTAACACGAAATGCAATTGAAAAATCTGATAAAGATTATGATAAAATTTGTTATATGATGGATTCAATTGTTTTTGATAAAATGACAATGATTGGTTGTCGAGAAGCATTAATACGTCCTTGGAATCCATCATTACTTAATCGAGCATCATCGAAAGGATTTTATCCTTTTCTTTCTGTAAATAGATTCTTGTGAAGAAAAAAAAACAAATCTTTTCTTTTCTTTTTCTATTTGAATAGGATACTGGTCGTCAAGTGGAAAGATTTAATGTCAATAAAGATATATCATTATGGATGGTTGAAACAGATGATACAAAACCATATATGCCAACAGAATTTATGCCAAATATTGAACGTTTAAATGATAAATATGATAAAATTCAACAACCACAATATAATGAAATTCGTCTAAAACGACGTGATGATGAAACACGTTGGAATGAACGATATGCATTTACAAAAGATAATCGAATAATTTTATTTGTTAATGATCTTCGATCATATTTTATGGATTATGATACAAAACGAAAATATCAAGTTCATGATGGTGTTCCAATTAATCCTGTTTGTAGAACAGGAATTGCTGGTCGAGGAGATTTACCTTTTTGGGGACCAAATCATTGTGTTGTTGTTGTTTTATTAAGAAATATCAATGATCCTGAAGTTGTTTTAATGCGACATCATGATGATGCTCTAGTTTTACCAAAAGTAAACTTTTATCATTAGAGTTTTATAAAAACATTATCTAGAACAAGTATTGAGGTAGAAATTTCGATCTCGTCATTCCTTCAAACGTGACAGATACGTTAAAAATGAGTCATCAGATATCGTAACCGACATTATTGATATGCAGTCAGTGATCGTATATCAATAATGTCTCATTATAATCGATGAACTACTTTGTTATTACATTTCTAGAGAATTAAGTAAAAATATAGTAAAAAAATGTGCCTTAAAATAGATAGAATAAAACAGATTCCCTGTAATCAGGAATAATTTCAATTCAGTAAAGATTGCACTAACAGTGTTTTTGTTTTAAATTTTCTATCGAATTTTTAATTGAAGGGATTTTATGGTCATGAAGCTCGTTATGATAATCAAATAAAAATAATTCAAGATCCTGTTTCAGGACAAATTCTTCCACCTAATCTATTAGATTATTGGTGGTTACAAGTTGTTAAATTAAATGAAATAAATCCTTCGATAAATAATCTTAAACGTGTTTTAAATGATAAAGAATTAAAAGAAGAATTTGCTGAAATATTTTCACAAAAAGGATGTAATAAAAGTGTTGTATGTGCATATGATTTTTTTCTTTTTCTTATGTTTGTTTTTTTATTGTTGTTAATTAATTAAAAATAGTTTGATAATGGTTATGTTGATCATCCATTGAATACAGATCATGCTTGGATTGAATCAAGTGTATGGAAAATACAATTTAAAGATTGGCGTATACCTGAAATGAAATCAGCAAAATATGCTATTGCTGGTAAATTTATTCTTTTTGATTTTTAAAGATTTTTCTTTTCTATATATATATATAGATGATTTGAAAAATAATAATAATGTATTTCCATTTGTTTGGATGAAATTAATTGATGCAATATTAATTGTACCTCATTTCGATCGAGGTATTCTTGTCGATGTACTTGCTACTGGAATGCCATTATAATTTTCTTAAAACAGAATACCGAACAAATCTTGTTTTATTTTTAGAAATATATTCGATTATTATTGAAATATAGATTAATCATTTTTGTCTCTGTAAAAAAAAAAAAACTTATTTACTATAATTCTTTTTTGATTTTTTTTAAATAAACAATTCGAACGTTTCAATAGATTGAAGAGACTACAATAAGAATAAATAAAATAGCTGGTTAGTGTAACCTCTGTGAAACTGATGTATGAAACTCAATATGTTTTTTAGCCACATTATCTTTTTTTTTTCCAAAATATGTCAAGTGAAAAATCTCTTGCAGACTATAGTTGTTTTTCAAGAGAAGCGATCTATTATTTTAACCAATATATATATATCGCTAAACTCAGCAGCACTGATTTTGATTATTATCTCAAGTTATAACTTGATCAATGTTTTATGTTGATTATATGACGAGTGTGACATTTCATTGCATGACTATCAATTATCCTTGATATCTTTAAATATAAATTTTTATCTGCTTAAAATCAAAAACTAAAGTCTTGTCATTAATGCCATTCGACGTCTCGTTTGGTCACTAGAGAATTCTGAGAAAAGATTCGAACGTCTATCGTCCTTGGTGACTAAGTCTCTAATGAAGAGAGAAGAACCGCAAAACTTCGACTTAAAACATAAACTAATTATTTTCTTTGAAAATATATGTCAGTTCTACAAAATTATTGTTGGATATCATAGAAATCCTCAATTATTTTATAAGCATTAAGTTATCGACATTAAAGTATGATTCATTTTTGAAAATAAATTTCCAAATCGAAATAAATGATAATATAATAACGAACATTAGATATTAATAGTTTTTAGTATTCTTGATTTATTTTCAATATAGACATTCTTCTACTTTTTTAGAATTGATCATGTATGTGATTTTGAAAGAACGTACATAATAAACTTACATGTGTTTTTTTTTATGACTTTATAAATGCAATTATTTACCGATCTATATATCATTACTCTTTTTTTTTTTTTTTTACACTGAAAAATATTTTCTTTGTCGAAAAGATATCATCATCCATATAAATTCATAGTAATAAGCTTTATTTCGATAGAAAATTGGTTGTGTCTAACATTTACATGTAAAACTTTATCACCATCATAAATATTTACTTGAGAGTCATAAAAGCATTCGAAAATGATTGTCTTATCAATGGAATTTCTACGAATACATTGATTTGTTTTTTTAACGTTTAAATCATTAGCAAAATATTATTTATTCGAAAAAAAAAAATTCAATCATTCATACGATCTCATTATTTAACCTTTAATTATATACGTTTTTTTTTTTCATCAATCCATTAATATTCATAATAATTTGATTGATTTAAGAATAATATATTTAATCATGTTTATCTTGAATGGTTAGATAATATTGATGACGCCATCATATCATATAGTTTTCATGTCATTTATCTTGTATGTTGACGGCAAAATTTGATAAATTTTGAGACGTAGTAAAAATTTAAAAAAAAAATAAAAGTTTTACCTTCGAGTAGTTTTGCAACCACCTGTTGATTTTTTCTTTTGACAATTTTTAAAGATTTGAGACAAGAAACTTTTTGTTTCTATATATATATATGCAAATATAATATTTAATGCCCTAATGATTTATATATTTTTCATTGCAATTATTCTTTATCTTTTGCTATAAGTTCTTTGATCTTTTGAGACTTTTTTCATCAAGAATATATTAGTTGGCGGAGTATCAGAATCTTTTTAAATTAATATATGCTTGAATAAACCTGTTATTCTTCTATCAATTTATATCATTTTCGTTTGATTTATCTCATATATTATATGTAAATGTTTGCAATAAAACACGAAAAACTTCATACTTTGTAATTGTGAACATAGCTGAAATTTCAAAAATAGAATTCAAATTTACCTTAAGGTTTAAATTAATTTCATTCAATATTTTTTTTCATACGCGTAATTTTTATGGATCTCGTCTATCTAAAAATCAATTTTACGATTAAAAAAGTTCGAGATTATTGAAATAGAACCATGCAAAAGTTTCGTTCTATCATTACTTGAAATTTATTAAATTTTTTATCAAGATATAAGATCAATGAAATGATAATTATATGATTCTATTAAATCATCAATGTTCAATCCAACCATATAAAAATGTGAAACGTCTAAGATTTCATTGAATTACAGAAAACTAGGCAAAATTATCGAAAAAGATGTAATAAACCTTTAACTCGAATACTCTTGAGTATAACCGAGTTAAGATAGAATTATTGACATTAGTCTGCTTCGCAAAAGTGTTTCATTAATTTTATTTCTTCTTTATCTAAGTGTAAGAAAGTTGTAGAAAGTCAACTTTTTTATCAAAAAAAAAGTACATAATATTTTTTGCATAATTTATTTATCAAGTGTTTTTAGTTGAACATTCATATTGACTTTAAATTATACTAATAAATTTGACTGTGTAAAAGAACATGTTCACAAAATGAAAGTGTACGTGAACTTTCGACTGAATTGATGAAATACGAAAGTTCATGATAAGAAATGTAGTTGTAGGGAATTAAAAACTTATTACGAGTTTTATCAGATAATATATAAATACTTGTTTTATTCCATTTGTTTTTTCAAAAAATAATTGGCTAAATGATCAACACTTGAAACTATCAGGAAAGGTGAAATTTTTAATTTTTTTTTTCATATATATTAGAAAGCTCGAATATATCTTTATACGAATCGTATTGAACAGATTCTTCTTGAACGATGCGGCGACCAAATAAAATAATATTTATTGAAGCTGAAAAAAAATTGTAACTTGAAAATGAACAATTTTAACAAAATTTTGCTCTCTAAAGATATTTTCTTAATCTTGAACAAGTGAAGTTAAATTTTTTGTTAAAAATACAATCAATAGAATTTTAAATCAGCTAACTGTTTATAATTTTGACGTTATAACTTTTGTTAGATAATTTCGACTAACTGTTTCAGTCGTTCAACATTAAGAAATCCTTTATTTAGTACAATTGATATAATTTACAACTAAAGCTTGTAGATGAAATTGTGAGGTATATTTAACAATAAAATAGTTCTCAACAATATTCCAACATTAAATGCGAAAGAAACAAATTTAATGCAAAAATTTTGCCCTACCCGTTGTTAAAACAAAAAAAAATCATTCGGCCAACATTATTAATTTGCCTTGTTTCTCTCTGTTTTTCTTTCGGCTTTTTTTTTCTCTGTTGAATATATGCTCGTGTTAGTGCAATATTGAGTTGTCTGCATATGTTGATTCAACATACATAGTCAGATCAAATTCACCATGACGTCAAGTGTCGTTATTTAGTCTTGCAATGAAAATTCTTCTTATCTATAAATGAATCATTACTATAAATATATAAAATAGAGAGACAGAGAGAAACAACTGTTCAAATGAGCGACGCTTTTTTGTCCGCTATGGATTTCCACTAAAGTGGAAAACGTCTACGAATGAGATGTGGGCGTTCGTTGCCTTCGTTGATTAACATCATCCACATGCGCGAGTGCTTTTTGGTCGATGTAACTAGAGTGAGCGATCTTCTAGTTGTTTTTCTTCGCATCGATTTTTTTATTCATTCTTTATTGCATATATATATATATATACATATGCACATTAAGTAGACAACCGATGAGGACTGCGAACGATTGCGCGATGCAACGGGTTTAATCGAATAGAGAGAAACGATGCCATGTGTGTGTGCGTGTGTGAGAAAGATGCTATCATCATTATAGTGCTCGTCGAGAGAATAAGGAAAACCTCTTTCATTTCCTCTTGTATTCTTCCTTTTTTTTTTATCTTTCGATTGTTTATGGGCTTTGGATGCACAAACGCATGTATACAGTAAACAAAGTTCCATCTATGTTTCTAAGATATATGTGTGCGTCGAGAAAAAAAAAAGAATGGGAATTTTCTCTTTTCTCTATCGTAATAGAATGTCGTCGTTGAAGGCAAAATGGATTGTGCGTGTGAAAGAGAAAAAAAAATATCGATCTAATGAAAGTAAGTTGTGCAATGAAACAGCGACAACTGATGATAGATCGCTTCGGAACAATGTATTTTTTAACTTTCTCGACAACTCTATTTAACTATAGAAATTATGTAAGTAAACTTTCTTTTTTCTCGACAATCTATTTCTATAATTCATTCGATTAGCATTTTTATTTTCGAACTCTTAACATAACAAGAACATAATTCATCTCTTTTGTATTATATCAAGCTTCTTATCAAAAGAATTAATTTAATTTTTAATAGAATTAATATCAATATATATAACCTAGTAAGAAAAAAAAAATTCATTATTATTCTAGATATCAATAAAAAAAAGATCTCGTTCTTTTTTTGCTAATGTTGATATTAAAATGATAGAAAAATCGATAGCGACAAATGTTGTTGATGATTTGTACATATAATGCTGTCTATGATTATCCATCTTAACATATGGCATTCTTGAAGTTACCGAGTTTCTCTCATAGGAATGCCATCATCAAGCATGTAACGATGATGATGACGAACCAGCTAGCCGTAAGAAAAGATCAATATCCGCTCTCTTTCATATATATATATATATATATAAATACAAACACCCGTTCTGATGTAAATGTCACTGAGAATAAAGAAGCAAATCATTGTCACCATCATTAACTAGCATCAACTTCACTAGCAATTGTCGCCGTTCGTTGTCTCATTAATTGTATTGACTTAACTCTGATGGTTGCTATCTATCGTCGTCACAGTAGTATCAATTACTATGTATGCACGCGTCTTCTTTCAACAATATTCTCTATGAGAATATGTTAGGAAAAAAACTGAGTCAGTAAAAAAAAAAAAAAAAAAAAGAGCAGAAGAAAAGAAGAGTATTCAGATTGCATCAATGAAATTGACAATGGAACTATAGAGACGATCAACAGCCTATATATGTTTCAACTCTAATAATGACTTCTTCTTATGTCCTGCTTCTTTCCTATCACCATGCGCACCAACTATGCCAAATAAATCAGCACACATATAAAGACTTTTTCTTTTTTTTTTTTTCTCTATTCTTTTTTTTATATTGACTGATTACTTCTTTTTTTCTCTCGTTCCCTTTTGCTATCTTTCATCGGCGAAAGCAAATAACCGAAAAAATGAGAGAGAGAAACTAAGAGACGACGAGTTTGCCAACACATCACATCACACTGCACACACACACACACACACACACACACATACACAAATCTTATTCTTCGCTCTCTTTCTTTTTATAATGCTGGCATGGCGTGAACATAACATAGTCGATAGGGGAGAGGGGAAGAGAGAGAGAGAGAGAGAGAGAGAGAAAGTGACATTGTGCTGTAAACCCACATACACGCACAACAACACTTTTTCTCTCTGTAGACACATATATCTACAAGGAGAGTCTAATGATTAGGATGAAAATAGAAAGATCACTTTTATATATTTCAATGATACACGCAACATCTTGTATTGTTTTCTTCAATAAAGAACCTTTTAATAATCTGTCTTCATTATAATTAGAAAATCAGGTAGGTTTTATTCATTTTTTTTTCTTCTCAATATTTATTCTTCTTTTGACAATTTAATATGGCACTAATCCAAAAATTCTATATTTAGCAGAAAAGTAAAAATATGTTTGTAGTAACAACGTTATCGATTCGCAATTTTTTTTTCTTCCTTTATATTGACGTAAATCGCGCTTTTGACAGTTGTCTCGCATATGAATCAGCTGGAAGGACCACAAAAAAAAGACCAGAAGACGAATAACAAGAGATGAAGAAAAAAAAAGAACGAGAAAAAAATCGAGTATATATAGACCGACTATCACCAATCAATATTTCCTAAGATCAATAAGCAATTGTGCGAGAAGATGGCCACATCCAAAAAGAAGGCCAAAACAACAACAAGATATTGAAGGTGATTCAGAGAAAGAGAGTATGTAGATATTTGCTCGAAGGCTTAGATGAAGAATAAAAGAGCGATGATTTTGCCACCTACTAGGATTTTGTTGTTTTTTTTTTTGCCGAGAAAAAAGGTCAGAACTCCAAGTTTATATTGATTCTTAGTCAAGGATTTATTCTTTTTCTTTTTATGTTATATTATTTCAGATGTTATTTCTATATACAATATGAAATCGATAAGCGTTGGTAATGCACGCCTGAAATTTTTCTCAAACCTTTGCTCTAGCGTGAATAGGTGAGCAAAGTTTCAGGTGTATTGACCCAACACATTTTCTTCGTATATCAATACATAATTTACTTGTTCAAGTAAGTGTATCCCGATTGCTACCTGATTATGCACGAAGACAAATAATTCTACTAGCATCACCACTTGAACAAATATGCGTGTCAATTAACGTATTCCCATATTAGAAGAAAAACAAAGGAATAAAGGCAATATGTTAGATATTGGTTGATTCCTCATATTATTTCTAACGGCACATATACCAATATATATTTATAGGTGAATGCATATATAGAGTTGTTCTGAAAGAATCTTTCCTCATAGCAAGGACAAACTCAAATGTTAAAAATAGAAAGAGTATACATAACAAGAGTTTGATCATCACATATCCAAAGATAATTAGAAGAAATATATTTTATTGATTTTACCAAATAATACTTCATACATTTACTTTTTTTTTTTTTTAATGATCTTATTATTTAATCATATTCTAGAAAATCAATTCAAATGGCAAGCGTTAAAAAAACAGAATCTAAATATATTTGAACAAATTTTATTCAATTGTCTATCGAAGGATCAATATCCAGCATAGGATCTCATATCTTATTGATTATTCCATCGGTATCGGATGTTCTTTCTTTTTTTTCTTTTTTAGTTTAATTCGATTAAAAGATAAGCAGATTTACTTGTACATGTTCGACTTATTGTGATGTCTGCGATTTAATTTCTTAAAATTTTTCTTTTTCTCTTCTATTTATAAGAAGCAAAAATTAACAATAAGCTATGCCATAACAACAAATAAATAATAATAATAATAAAAAAAAAAAAAACGATGACAGTTATTTGCCTAATCAATAGCTTTTCTTGTTATGTCTTTTCCATTCAAACATCATTTGATTACAGTTCATTCTTATCCTTTTCTTTTGCTTCTTCTTCTTCTTCTTCTTCTTCTTCAGCTTGTTTTTCGTCTTGTTTCTCTTCTACAACGGACGGTGGTGTTGGTGTTGGTTTATAAAGTTCGTCAAGTTGATTTTCTTGACAATATTCTATATAAATAAAATAAAATATATTAATAAAAAAAAAAAAAAAATCTGAAATATTCTTACGATTTAGTTCAACACAAAAAATGTCTGCTAATTGTCGAGATGTTTGTACATTTTTATTTTGTCTTACAAGTAAATCAATAAGACTATCATGATGTTCTTCGAGAATATCATCACACTATAAGAATAAATGAGTAAAATGAGATATCATAACAAGGTCTATTCATTCATAGAATAACCTTCAAGTAAATAAATAAATAGATAGACATTATTTTAAAGGTTTCTAAGTTATTCACCATGGATTTTTCTTCCTCTTATTTATTAAAGATCAATAGAAAAAAAAAACAACAACTTCATATATTCAAAGTTTCTTTTTCTTTCTTTTTTTTTTTTTTTAATTTAAAATCTGTTCTACTAATTCATTGAATTATCTCTGATTATATAAAGAATAAACGTAATGATATTGTATTAATTCATATCAGTTTGCGTGACATATTTATCTATTTCTATTTTCATTGACAAATAATCCATTCAAATGAAAGATAATAGTTCTTTCACAAATCTTTTCATACAAGTAACTATTATTAATTTTTTTCAAAATATAAAACAAAACATAAAAGTTAATTTCTTCTCATTTTCTTTATTCTTTATGACAGATGGAAATCATTTTTCATCATTTGATCATCGTTTTTTTTTTCTCTCTATTTTGTTTAATCGAGATCTTTTTCCGCACGCGTTTACAATCATCATTTGGACACGACTAATATTGACACATTGTCTTCATTTACTCGAGTTTTCTTTTTTTTTTTTTTGACGTCAATCTTATTCTTTCTGTTTTATTTGAACAGAAAAAAAAAGGCAAGAGAGAGAACGACAGATATTTGTCTACTTTTAATTATACGACTACTAGCCGAGAAAGAAATGTCAACAAAGCAAGTCTCATATATATATTTTTTTTTTTTTGATGGTGCCTACCTAATAAATATGCTCAATCGATTCAATAGAGAATGAATGAGGTCACAATTCAGGAAACGGATGTTCAATAACAAACATAGAATAATGAAGATTAGAGAAAAAAGCCAACTGTACTTGTTTTAGGATATAGAATTCAATGTTTTATCTATTAGAAAAATCTTGGAATTTAGAAGTTGATTTGGCTTCTTAATAGGAATAGAATAAAAAGACATTTGTCGAATGACTCTTTGTTTTTAGCACTAATAAAAAGAAACTAGGATATAGTAGTAAATTTTTTTATTTGATTTAATCTAATTCAAGTCTACTAAGAAAAATTCTTCAAAATTTCTATGATATTTGAAATGATTAAAGGCAATCATTTTTAAAACTAATTTAAGAAATACAAAAAATGCGATTATCTGTTTTTTAGTACATTTGGTCATATTTATCATTGGCATCGTAGTGTATTTATTTATCAGTTATTTTAATTTTCATGTTTTTATTTCAATAAAATATTTACAATATCCTCAATTTATTTCTTTCATTTGAAATTGAACCATTTTATTTGTTATAAAATAGTTTGAGAATACGAAAAATTAATGTGATAAACCTCAAAATGAATAATTAGTCTTGATGAGAAGATTCTTCAGTTGAAGAATTAACTCGATCCAACTAATTTATAGTCTATTACATCTGATTTGAATGATTGTCAACGAAGAAAAAAAAAAAATATTGAATTTAAAAAAAAGAAATTCTATGAAACTTACTGCATGTTCATAAAGATTTTTGAGTGGACTTGGTATTATTTCTCGAGCTAAGAAAAACAAAATTTTAATTTCAATGTTTCTCTTTTTGAAAAATTTACCATCATGAATAAATTTTGAACAAACATTTTCGACAACATTTTCAGCATGATATCTTGTTTCAATAATTGGTACCTTTAATACAAAAATATATATTGATAAATAAAAAAACTATAATAAAATAAATATTACATCTTTTAATTTTTGATGTCCATGACCATCAACACGATATGATCCAACTTGAACACGTTCATTTGGATCAACATCATTCATATCACGAAATATTGTTTCACTCATTGATTTACATGCTAAATGAAACAAAAGAAAAACGAAAATATTATAAATAACTACATTAGATTTTATTTTCATACCTGAACAATAAAAATCTTGTTTTTTTCTTTTATTATTATTATCATTAGTTGATGATGTCTCTTGACTTGTAGTTAATTGTATAAATGTAAAGAAGAGAATAAATAAGATATATACAGAAGAATTCATCTGAAAAAAAAAAGAACACAAACGATTAATTATATTTTCATTTCTTACATAATAACATAAACTAGAAGATATTAATTTTTATTCATGCTGACAATTTTATATTGAACACCATTAATAAGTACAATAGCTCCATCAAGACTATTTGGATCAAGTTGTGTATCTGGTGTAGTAGCACTTGTTTTATCTTCATCTGTATTTATTGTTAATACAGGTGTAGAAGAAGTTTTTATTGGTTCTTCAATTGGTTTTGGTTGTATAGAAGGTGTTGAAGTTGAAGTTGAAATTGAATTTGGATTTGAATTTGTTTGAGATGATAATATTTCATCAATAGAAATTCCTGTATGTTGTTTAAATAAATCTTGTAATTGTTCATATTCTTGTTTGAGTTTTCTTATTCGTTCAGTTAATTCTTCATTTTCTTCTTCTAATTTATTTATTGATTCAACTGTGTCATCACGTTCACGACGAGATTTTTCACGAGATTTTTTAACACTATCATTATTTTTTGCACGTAATTGATTATAACGTGGATCTGTATGTGGAACAGAACGACGTTGCATTTTTCTTGTTTCTTTTTTGGTTTTTATCAAGTTCCAATTAATGGACAATTTGAAATAGATAACAAAATGATAGATGAGTTATGTCAAAAAAAAAAAAAAAAAAGAATAAGTATATTTATTGGACTTTTCTTGTTCAAATAAAGTTTGTTCGTTTGATTATGGATATGTAAGTATTAGTTTTAGTTTATAATAATAATCATAATTGAATATTAAAATTGGATGATGACAGACCTCATTTGTATTGGTTTATTATAAGGCATTTTTTTATTGAGCCATTTGTACGAATAGAATTTGTTTTCTTTTGTTTCGTTATTGATAAATATTGTCTGATATTGAAAAATAATTTTCATTTATTTTTAAATTCTTTCGATCAAATATTCATGAGATTAGTTTTCGAAAGAATGTTCATCATTTAGTGACATCTTTCAAATGTAATGTATAATTATAATCAATTTTTGTAGCTTGAAAGTTGAAAAATCATTACCATCTGCAAGTCTATACAATAATTTACGTGATGTAGAATCATTATCACATTCAAACGTGCCAAATCGTAGTACATCAACTATCAATTTTATGAATTCTTATGAAATAGAGAATCCATCTGTTAAACAGTAAACTTTTTTTTCATCGAATACTTTTCCGTAATATATTGTACATAGACCTACGGTAAGTTTAATCTTGCCACCATCAAAGACAAAATCATCAATCGAACAAACGACAAAATTCGATACGATTTCGTCATTTGACGATACAAAAAAACCATCATTAGTTCAATTCAACGAACAGAAAAATAAAGATTTTATTATAAAGAAGTAGGAATATCTATTAAATGAAACAAATTATATGATTAAAATACGTTTTTTTTTTTCATATATAGAGATCAAAATTTGCTATTAGAAGAGCCTAATGATTCATGTATTTGTTGGATATTACACAAATTAATACGATTAATTTGTGTAGCTTTATTCACGTGTCTTATTGGTATGCTTATCTTTACTTTAATCTTCTATGCTTTTGATATTTATTGGCTTGAACAACCGATTATTAATAATTCATCATGGTGGTGGTGGTTTAATGATAATAATAATAGTAATACTAATTTTACTAGATTTGATTCTGATATGATTAGTTTAACACAAACAGTTAATTATGATGATGAATACTGAGTTTCTTATGTTATTAGATTACTTCTTCTTTTTTTTGGTTTGTTTTTCTTTCTTTTATTTACTTTTAAAATAATGTAAAAGACGTCTTGTCACAGGCTGAATACTTTCATGAAAATATTTCATTGAAAAATAACATTTTTAAAAAGTGGAGTATGAGATCTTTCTATCAAATAAAAGTTTAAGAATTTTTGAAAGAGAATAATTTGACCTTTTATATTTCGCTTTTCTATATTTTGAATGAAATATGTTTGCATAAGATATTAATTTATTTTTATTTAAGTAAGTATTATGTTTCAGTTATATGTCAATGTTTGTACGATTATATGTTAATTTAAAGACCAAAAAAAGAAACATTTTTGAATATTTACATTGAATTTATTCACATTAAATAATATTATTAGGCTTTTTTTTTGTTCTAATAATTGAAAATAATTAGAGATATTTTGTTTTTTTTTTGATATAGCTTATAATTAATTTAAAGAAAATGAAATATTAAAGCTTTGATAAGAAGAAAGAAAAAAGTAAATAATAATTTGTAAATTTTAAATCATTATTATAATCATATTACCTTTCTTCGACGAATACTTGAATATTATTAAATGTTCAGATGTCTAATGAACTTATTATTATCAGAAGAATGAGCTAATATATTATCATCATTAGTAGTTGTAGGTACACATTTATTGTCGAAACATATTTCTTATTTGTCGATACATACTCAATATTGATGTCTAAAGAACATAATTCAGTTTATCTTCATCATCAGAAAATATTAAAAAAACGTTAAGAAGAAGTCGAGCGATATTGTTCGGCTATTTTTCATAATTTAAAATACATTATGTAAATGTTGAATAAGATAACCTTTATATCAAGGACGTAATTTATTTTTATATTTATTTCAAATTATAGCTATTTAAACTAAGTGAACAAACATTAAGGAATGAACTACATAATTGCTAAATAATAATGAAAAAGAAAAATTATTTTTTAATAATACTAAAGAAAGAAATAGAAATTGTTAAACTTGTGAGCAAACTTTAATATAAGCATCGTTTATTTTTTGAAAATCTGTACATTGACAATTTTTTTCACTTATTTTTATATTTATATGTTCAGCTGGTAAAACATGTCGATAAATTTCAAGTGCTTTTTCATGATATTCTTGAGCTTGTTTTATTTTTTTATTATAAAGATAGACAAAACCCATACATGACCAACAATAAGCTCTATAAGGATGATATTTTGGTAAACTTCGATGAAAAATTATTTCAGCTTGTTCATAATAGTGTAATGCTATTTTCATTTCTTTTCGTTTACGAAATACATCACCGATATCATTAAATGTTACACCAATACGAGGATGATTGGCAGGTAAATGTAGACGTTCAATTTCTAATGCTTTTTTATTAAGTATTTCAGCTTGATCTAAGTCATTTTTTTCGAGATAACAATCACCAA
>CAJNSZ010000049.1:503179-581862 GCA_905329745.1 Rotaria sp. Silwood2
AATATTTCAGCTTGATCTAAATCATTTTTTTCAAGATAACAATCACCAAGAAGACTACATGTTTGTGCATGAATTAAATGATTTAACTCTAATTGATATGGAGCAAGATTAAATGCTGCTTGAAAATGAATCATAGCTTCATCTAATTCTCCATTATGATGATACATCCATCCGAGACCATTTTCTATACGAGTAAGATCAATATTATTTCCTTTATTTGTTTTATAAAATTGATAAACTTCTTTTAAAAGATTTTCAGCTTGCATAAAATCATATTGATAACCATAAGTTAAAGCTAAATGATAATGTATACGAGGTAAATCTGGATCATCTTCTTTTGAATGTTCAAGTAAATCAAGAAAATATTTTTGTGCTACAATATATTTTCCCATTTGAAGAAAAAGTTGTCCAAATATAATTGAAACACTTGTATCTGTTAATTCTTGATGAATTAATTCAATATAATCACGTACTGCATTTATACCTGCTTCTGTAGCTTTCATATAAACATTCCAAATTTTTTCAATTGAATCATATTCAATTTTATTAAGATAAAAAACAGTTCCAATATTAAATAAAACTTCTTCTTCATCTTGTAATGCACTTAATTCTTTTAAATATGCACATATAATATATTCCGATCGAATATCAACTTCAATAATAAATAAAACTTTTTCAATATTTTCTGTTCTTGATGTTTTTTTTTGTAAAAATGCCATAGCTACACGTTGTTCGACGCTTGTTGAAATAAATCCATTTAAACTTGTTAAATTTCCAATTGTTTGAAATAAATTATCTAATTCTTTCGATGAAATACGACCACCACGATAAAGTGTTAAAATAGGTGATTGATTTTGATTTGTACGAAATTTTTCATGTTCAATTTTTAATTGTCTACATAAATCAGCAATAAAAAATCGAAATATATACAATGTTTCAATATCTTCCGTACGTAATGATTTATTGAGAAGACGATAAACAAATGATTCTTTTGTATACCAATAAATAGCATCTTTACTTGTATAAGTTTGACGAAATTCTTCTATTTCTAATAAAGTTTTCGTTTTATTTATATCTTGTTGTATCTGTTTTGAACAATAATTAAGCATTATATTCATATCATTTTCTGTACATTTTAAATCACTTATTATTATTTGAAATAATTGAAACCAAAGAAATGAAGCAGAATCATTTGTTAAATCTCTTGTTGTATTTTGTTCTTGTGAAAAAAAATGAAAAACGAATTTTAATTCATCATGTTCTTCTATTTGTTTATTAATACGATTATATAAATCATCAATATTCGTACAAATATCAATAATAAGTGGTTCATATTCTTTAATTAATTCTTTATATTTTGATGAATCTTTAGAGAAAATAAAAACTGAATCAATAATTGGCAACGATTTTAATTCAGGTAAAATTTCTAAACTAAATACATCGGATACAATAAAATAAATTTTTGAACATTGACTATTTTCAACCTGTGGAATGGATTTTAAAAAATCAAGACATAAATTAACATTATCATAGATTCGAATGGAACCTATATTTAATTGACGTAAATAACTGAGAATATTTTTTTCCTTTTTTGAATAAGATTCACCAACACATGGATCAAGCCATACAAGGGTTATTCCATTAGGTAAAGATTCATTTGATAGTTCTTGTTCAGTTGATGAAGATGAAAGAGAATTTTTTTTAAGTTCTTCTTGTATAGATGATGATTTTAATCGTTTACGAAATGCAGTACCCATTTTATTTTTAAATCTAAAATTTATTATCATTATTGATTAAGTTAATATATATGTATATTGAGATATGTCAAATGATATTTGAAATACAAAAAAAAAAAACGAATAAGACAAATTACAAATATGATCAATGTTAAGTTTTATTCGATGTTATACCTTAATTTCATAATATAATGCAACATTCTACTAATTTTGTTTTATTCTTTTGTTCTTGGTTTTCTTCAGTATCACTTTCCAATGAAGGATTTTCATTTTTTTGTGTACTAAAAAATAAAGAATAAATAAAAATTTCAATAACAATATTAAATGTTGAAGAAACTAAGCATAGAAGTGATGATAAACATAAGAAAGATAACTTCATTCTCTGTACAGATATGTATTTCTTAGAATAATTTTATACAAAAGATATATACAAGGTTGATCATAAATAACACTACGATAACAAATCAAAATATCTTTATTTCGGTACGTTTGAAGATATTGACTTCTTTGATTAATATTAGAAACGTATTTTAAGTTTTTCTTTCGTACGAATAACAAAAACAAATACTACTGTCAAGTAAGAGAAATACATATGAGAAGTTTTTTCATAGATAATTTTCAGTTGTCGTCTACGAGAATAAATAAGATTTAATTAAAACCAACTATATTGATATATACAGAGAAAGTTTTCAAAACTATATAGTTAGTTTAAATGCCGAAAATCGTGTTCCATTTAGAAATTGCACCATTCACTACTCTGTGGGCATCAAATTCCTTGCAAAACTTAATATTCCATGTTTGAAAATTCGAACTTTCAAAAACTGTTGGCTTTTAACTAACTAATAGTTTTAAAAATTTGCTCTATTGGCAACAATAATATAGTATCATTCATAAAGTTTGTTTTGATTTCTAATTTTTCTTCTAGATAAAAACTGAATATTATCTATGAAATACTACAGAAATATTTTTCTTACTTGACCCATAGATAAAATTATTTTCGTGATGGGCAAACAAATAATGCATAATAATATTATTTGTTTAGCTCATCCATACGAAATAAAAAAAGAGCTTCTACTACTAACGAAAAAATTAGTCCATTTGATTGAGCATACACGAAGATATTTCGTTTTTCTTATCGTTGCACGATTGAGATAGTTCATCTTGTGTATCAGTAAATCATAAAGATATATATTTGACATAAAATGTAGCGTCTTCAATATTTAATTATATGGAGCATTTGAAAAAAAAAACATATAAATACATACGTTGTTATTATTGTTGGTTGTTGATCAGAATTCTTAACATCTGATTCTGTTCTTACCATTGTTTTTAGTTGCGGAATGATAACACTAAAGAAGTAATTATATAATAAAAAAAAAAAAAGGTTTTTCTATGCTAAATTCTACATACGAAATAGTATCGAGAAATTCAAAACCGGCATATAATGTTGGATCATATCCATATTTAGTTGCTACATCATCATCGGTCATAAATTTTGCACCATTTTTAAGATAAAATTGTAAAGCTGGTCGATTAGCTCGTCGACATAAACCCCAATAGTAAGTATTTGGTGGATAAATATTACGTAAATGTTGTAATAGTTGAACTCCATAACCTCGTCGTTTAATATCAAGACGAACAGCTACTTGAGCAATATATATTGATCCTTTCTTTTCTTCTTTTAATGTTAAAAATCCTAAGATATTGTCTTTTAAATCTTGACATTGATTACTACATAAAATAAAACAACGATATTCTCCTGATAAAATAGTTTCTCGTTCATCATTAAATGTTTCATCAAGCCATTGAGTAAGAGTTTTCTCAGATTTTAAATTTAATTGAACTTCAATTTGTTTATAATATTCATCAAATGAACGTACAAATAGATTACGAAGAACTGGAAATATTGGATCATTAATAGATGTTGGTTTAAATTCTTGTACATTTACATGAACTATCTCAGTTGAAGGTACACTTATTGGAAGTACAGAAATATTATCAACATTTTCATTGAGTTTTTCATCTTAGAATTAATCAATTATATCAATGTGTATTTGATAAATTGTTTACCTTTTAGAGGAATTTCATTTTTTTCTTGATTTTGTTCATATTTTTCCAAAGCATCATCCCATCGACTGAGTTCTTTTGTTTTTTCTAATTTATCGACTTCTTTATTTATATACGATAGAGAATGATTATCTTCATTAACATTTTGTTCTTCTGAATAACTCATTGATACTGTTCGAAGATTTGCTTTATCAAGATCTTCATCAGTCAGATTAGTGATGTCTATGCCTATATAAAAAAATAATAATCATTTAAATCAAATTTAAGAAAAATAAAAATACTCTCAGGACAACGAGACAAATTTGACAATATTGCTGTTGTTTCTACATTATTAGTTTTTATACTGGGAAAAGATTCACCAAAGCTTGATGAGCGTAATTTATCATAATTAAAACGATCTACTGAATAATATGAACATAAAAAAAAATATGAAAATTATTTTTCTTGAAGCAAATTTCATTTTCAACCTGATGCAGACACCTGTAACGGATATCTTGTCGATAATGTATTTTCATTTATAACTGTTGAACTCATCGTTAGACGTAGTCTTTTTTCTTTTTACTTTAGTCAACCTAAAATAATGATAATCATACATTAATTTTTTTATTTATATAATTTACACATAGTGAGTGATGAAAAAGATTTTAGAAAAGATACTTGTTCACTTTTGATACGCTAGAAAATATTCCCGATGCGTCAAAAGTTCTAAGTTAGAATCAAAACTTTATGTTCTTTTCGAATCAAGGATTTAGAAATTAACTCTGTAGAAATTTTTTTTGAAAGACCTGAAAAATTATTTTTAATCGTGAGTCAACAGATTTTTGTTTAGTCTATAAACTTATTTTCGACAATGCTAAAAAATGTCAGAGTCAGTCGAATTGTAGAGCGAACACTTTCCTACAAAACATGATTTGAAAGTAAACTGTACCTCTTCTCATTCAAGAAAGACTACAAGCATTTTTTTAAAAGCTTCTGTCAACATAAAACGGTTTCTGGTGAAAAAGTCGATTTTTTAAAAATAAGCATTTATGAAAAATGAAAACTAAGATGCCTTGGTGAAAGACAAAAAAAAATCCATGAATAATTCAATTTGTAGGAAAGTCTATAATCTACAAGCTGATATAGAAATAAAGCTTTCAACCTTTAGTTTCGAGTTACGATAGTGAAAATAAAAAATATGCAAAAAAGTTTTACGTCTAAACTAATTTTTGAGCTTATCGAAGATTATTCTACTACTCTCGAATAAAAATCGAGACAGAATTTCTAAGCCCATAATCGACAAGAGCATGAAATTGTAGTTGTAACTCATAGCTTTTGATTCGATAGAAATATTTTCTAGCGTGTAAAAAAAGTGAACAAACAGCTGGTCTCTAAGTTTTCCAAACATACGCTACTTGCTTGTTTCAATGACATATACGTCAATAGTAATGTATCTTGAAGGTAATGTGCAATTATAAAAAGAAACATTTATGTACAATAAATGTGACTATTCTATATAGGTGAATATTTTTTTCTTTGATGTCGTCCTTGCATGTCACAGGAAAAGCTATTAATACACAAAAGCGCATGATTCTTGTTTATTTTGTGTTCTATATATCAATCGATTAATATAAAACATGAAAATATCAATAGAATAAAAAATTTCCAAAAAAAATTTTGATTCTGATTTGTCAACGAACATGATGATTCAATATCAAAATCAAAATATGTGTCTGGAAATGGTTCGTTTATAAGTCTATAATGCCACCATTCTCTATCATAATTAATAAAACCAACTTGTTCCATTAGATTTTTAAACATTATTCGTCTTTCTTGATAAGCTTTATTTACAAGTGTACTATTTGTATGTGATGCTTCATCAAATAAATCAAATGAAGATCCCATATCAATAGTACCATCATCTAAATATAATATTTTTGAATTATCTGTTAAATTTCTTTCAATTGCTTTTAATGGACTTTGTACATGTTTTCCAAGTAAAATTAAAGTTAAATCAATTGTACTTCCTCTTGTATGACCAGATTTTTCAGCAATATAACCAAGTTCAAATGTATCTTCTTTATTAATACGTGGATAATAGAAGCTTTTTTTTATTTGTGAATCATTTAAATTTTGACTCCAATTAAAAAATTGATTAACACTTTTTTGTGGACGATATCCATCATAAATAACTAATTCATAAGAATTTTCTTTTGCTAATGATTGTGCTTGTTTTAACGCAACAGCTGCTGCTTTAGTCATGATGGAAACATTTGATAAATAACCATTAACAACATGACCCATAAAATTTTCTTCACTTGCATAACGTAAACTTATTTGTATATCTGGTATAATATCATGTACATAGACAAAACCTGATGGTAGTCTATTAGATAAACATGTCCAATGATGAAAACAGATAAGAAGAGCAAGAATAAGGGTTGCTCCTGATAGTAATGACATTATTCTGCTTTTTTTGTTCTGATATTCTATTTGTTGGATAATATTTGACATTATTTGCTATATGTCATGATAAATCTGGATTATATATATATATATCATCTAAAAGGTAAACCTATGTATTTTAGAATCACTTTAATATGTTTGGTTAAAGTATCGATTCACTCTTTGAAAAAAACTACTTGAAAATTTCCAACTGCGTTTTATTATTATTGTAAAAATAACATGTGGTGTACATGTCAAACATCACACGCTCTGTCTTATTTTTCGTCTTGTTTTTTATTCTGTTCTATATTGTTTATTTCCTTTCTTTTTCTAAAGTGAATCTACTTGACTTGTTGATATTATTCATATAGAAATCATTTCAAAGGCAACTATAAGGTTTTAATTACAAAACGGAATTTATTTAGGGTTCTAGAGAAACACACACTCTATCCAATGATGTACATATGATCAAACTTTGTTATATTCGGTGAGAGAATGAATTTTGATTTGGTTTGGTTTAATACAATTTGGATATTAATGTCAGTATTAAAATTAAGTAGACTCAATCAAAAAAACAAATCATCCTCTCATCGTATGCAACAGAATTAGATAATATAGGCACTATTGAATATAGGATTTCTTCCTCTAGAAACTACATTCTATAGTCAAGGCATAAAATGACGCATAAACGAAAACAAATTAATACAATCCTTGTTAATGAATATGCTGAATAGAGCAATATTTTTAAAATTTTTTTTCAAGCACATTTTTATTTTATTTTCATATGTTGGAGGAAGGGTTAGATGTGCTTTCGAATACATACATTCTTCTGTTGCTTCTTATCTATTTCAGTGAAGATTTATCAAAAATATTTCCTGCACAAAACTTCATATCTGTGATTAATTTCTTATTTCGAAAGAACCCAAATAAATTTTGTTTAACAAAAATACAAACAGATTCAGACTATTGGAATTATATTTAATACTATCAGCGATATTACAAACATATTATTCTGTCATAGAAATACGAAATTAATCGTTGTTGCAATCGACGTTGATATTGTTATCACTTGTCTCTTTTATTGTGAAACACAATCTGAAAGAAATATTTGAATATAGAGAAAAACTGTTGAATTTCATCATGAATGTTGAAATAATATTGGGAGCAAAATCATTCGAAATAGACCATCATTTATGTACCATGTTGTACTACAATTAAAGTTACTTGTCACTTAAAACAATTGTATCAAATATATACATAAGATATTAAGAAAAAAAGAACTTTTAATGTCTAACAAGCAATAATGTTTGTGCAAAGAGAGCATCAGTACTCCTAACACCTACAGAAACTATGATTGACTTAGAAGATTTAGTTGATGAGATCTTCTTTTTCCTTTATTAATATTTAGATCCTATCGATATTCAATTCGATTTTACTGATCTCAATAAATTATTCGAATGACATTTACTCGACTACATACAACACATTAATTTGTAATATATTTCATTGAAACAGTTGTATTTTGTTTATTTTTTAATTGAAAAGCTATATCTGACATTTATACAAAATACCTTATTCTTACTAGTTAACGACGAAAGAACTAATGAAACATCAATTTAGGAAGTACGAATTTGAACTCAACTACAGAAATCACCAATAGTTTTATCTCATGAGATTCACTTTGATGTGCTTGAACATCATATTATTCTGCTGACGTTTAAAAATGTATATATTGGTAGAAAAGATAGTAGAGTTCTTCGAGTCCAACATTTTTGGACCTCGACCTAAACTGTACTTCTAATTTCAGAGAAATTTTCTAGGTCAAGTCTAATATCGCTCTAAACTCTGCTTCCAGCACATCCTACACATTTCTCAGATAATCTTGGCGATAATCCTATAATAATCAAGTCATAATTGACTTTTCTATTTTAATTGTAGGCTATTGGGTCCAACTCAAATCTAGCCAAAAGGAATTTTTCAGACTCGAACTCGGACTTGGATCAGTTCTAGAGACTAGACCATTATTTAGTTGATGAAAAACATGAACGCAACACATTTTTTTATCGAACTCGTCAGTACAAATGAATTGATTGGGAAGAATTTTAAAATAGTTTTACCTCTAGATTGTCTATAATGGTAAGAATTTCATCGAGTATATGACAAAAGAAGTTTCTGGAATTTTCAAGTTTATTAATTATCGTGAAATGTTTACTATCTCTTCATTATTTCGAGAGTTTTGTGTCACACGAAGATGGATCTATAGAACTAACAGACATCAAACAACTTTTTGTCCTTGAGTTTTATTTATAGATGACATAAATGAGTAGTTGGATTTGGTCGATAGTTTTTGCAATGATACAGTGTTTACCTTCGACACGAGAGTGCTTTCGCTTTGAAGAAGCAATAGATGTGTAATTAAACTAGTAGTTTGACAGAAATACATAGGTACTATTAGTTTCGACTCACGTTTAATTGTTTTCAATCAATTCTCGAAGTTTCTTAAAATAATATTTTTGTTTGTTTTTCTATATCTTCGAAACGAATAAAACAATCTTGATCTATATTATTTTGGTTTCATGAAAAACATTATTATATGCAATACTTCGATCCTAAATCTCCTCAATCCTATTTTCATCTGCATATTGATGGATGTTTAAATTTTAGTTCTTTGGTAATGCATTGACTGTAGTAAAACATGTGATCATCGTAAAATCAGACAATAACTAGTAATTTACTAAATAATAAAATTTAATGTTTTTCGAAAATCATGCGTTTAGTCAATTATGTTGATAAATATTCTTTTCTACGGATAATAATTGTTTCATATTCTGGTATTGAACCACTATAATAATTAAAAAAAAAACTAGTGATTTCATATGGGTCAATTACTGTTAGCATGATCTTTTCTTTTGCAATTATGTTAATGTACCTTTAAAAAAAAAACTAAAACCTTGTCAAAATCGAGCATTTACTATACTTGTGCTCAATCTTATTAATATCATTGCTTTCTTGTTCTTCTATTGTAAACAAAAAGAAAGCTGAACGAAGCAGAATTATATGTATATCAGAAAAAAAACTAGTTGTTTAGAGAAGTTAAATAAAACGAAAACTTTCTCATTTGAACCCCATTGATAATAATTTACAAATGAAGAATATCGTAAATATGTATATATATATATAGTTACATTCAATGAATCAAAATCTGACACAATGTTGCCTTTCTCACGAAAATACATACTTAGTATATTTTCATGGATTTTTTGACATTTTAATTCTATACTAAAATTGTGTTGATTATATAAAATTTGATATATAAATATGTATATATAAGTCCTCAGTAGTTATATTTCAAAGAGGAAAGATGTCGTCATGACATTTTTTATTCATAACACAAAAGTAGTCATCTCTCTGGATAATTAAAACACATTAGTGTTCTTGCAGATGTTTTTTTTTTTGTAGCATCAATTAATTTATCATCAAGAGTGTTGTTATTTAAATTACAAACTATATTTGAGTGTCATACACTAACATGCAAGAAAGATATCTCGCGGAAAAATAGATTCTTCAGAACAGTCAGAATGTCTGAGAACATATATATAGAAACGACATGATTGTTTCGTAAATATTGAATTATCTATTGTTTTTATAACTCGTCTTTTTTCACTTTATATCCATAAATAAACGATTATCAAAAGCACAGAGAAAATTGGCATAATAGAAAAGACGACAAATTTGAAGAATTTCTATTCGATTTTCGATAATTAAAATATGTTTATTGCAGCTATAGGAAAAATAAATAAATAGTTATTTATTTGACATTGTTTTAATTATTTTCTAAAATAGTACATTGAAAAAAATCAATACTTTTATTCATTCAGAATTATTATTAATTATTAAAGACAAACTAGAATTTATAAGAAAAAATATTAAAGTAGACATTATATGATTGATTGATTGACAGACGAAAGCTCATTACCAAAAATAATTCCATAGAGAATAATACTAAATCTGACATTGTATCATCACTTTATGATAATATAAAAATGTATAGAAACTCAAAAGAACAATTTATATAGGACTTTTCTGATTATATTGAATATTATTTTTATATCAGTGACATTTTGCAGGAATCCTCAGTCTTTAAAACTTGAAAATATTTCATCATATAACAGATTGATCATTCTAATAAGACGATATACGTGTCATATCAAAATTATATTTTCGATGAAAAACTTTGTTGAAATTAGTTTAGATCAACTATAGATAATAAATAAAAACCAATTGATTGATGATGTTTTTTATTAAAATATTAAGTTAAATATTTATATTCTATTTAAGTATATGACGAACTTCAATCTAATAGAACTTTCTATATTTGATATCATATTGAGACGATATTAGTTTATATTAATGAATAGAATCCGTCATTGAAATGTTTTATTACAGTTTGAAGTATTACTTCACTTCATACTTAATGTAAAAAAAANTTACTGTCACATAAGATTTCCTATAATCTTATAGTAAAATCTTACCGAACAACAAGATCTTTGATGGATCTTATAGTACGACTTAGTATAAGATTGCATGAACCACGATTTTTTGTACGATTTTCGTCTGATCTTACAAGATCATATAAGATCAGACGTAGGATCTTATAAGATCTTACTGTCTAATTTGTCGACCTGGGCTTGTGTTAATGAAAACAGCTAAACGAGATACTTAAATACTATCGGAATTTGTCGGTTTCGACAAGTTCTTACTGTCGGACATCATTGAATCCTATCAACGAAATCCGACGGTATCTGACAGTCGGATAATGTCGAATGATTTAAGAATCCTATTGAATTTCACTGGATGACTTCGATCTGGGTATATATTTTGCAGTTTTTAATCGACTTTTAATTAATTATTAGTCTAAGAGGAATTCTAATGCAAATAGAGCTTTGTTTGACTTGCTTATAGTACATTATTAGAGAGAGAGTTTTATGTAAATAAATAATGACTTTGTTTTTGAATGACATGAAACCATTAGAATTATCTTATAAGATAATCTAGAATAATCTTCTTATCTAATTTCATCTTGTAAGTCTTCTGTTATTCTTTTCCCCTAAAGATGATAGGACAATGGTTAATCTTTATAAAAATTTAAAAAAAAAATTATTTTTATGCTAAATAGAGTTGTTATAATATCTATATATAATTTTTTATAGTTCCGTGACAACAGCTGTTGATATTCCATCATCAAATAATTCATCATCAACTGTTGTACCTCCACAACAAGGTTCAAATGGTTCATCCATAGGTTCAGGTATTGGTGGTGATGAATCATCATCAGTATCATCAGTTGATGATTATTTACTCGATAATGATACATCATCATCAGGTTATACATTAGAAGATCAAGAAGAATTAACTCGTTTAATGTTAGAAGAAGATTTAAATGAACAATTATTAGCAAGTATATTAGATAGTGTTTCACCTTTAGCAAGAATACAACGTGAAATATATCAATCAAGATTTGATGAAAAAAAAACAAATATGACAACAACAATTGATAATGAAAAATGGATTGAAAGTATTATTCAAGGAATACAATCAGCTAATGAGAAACAACAAAAAACAACAACAAATGATACAAAAATCAACATTAATTCAACAACTAAAAACAAAGAACAATCATCGACTTGTAAGAATTTTAATATTAAAGAATATAATGTCTATTTGAAAAATTTCATTTTTGATTTTAACTTTTTCTAACTGCTAGAATCTATAATACATTAGGTCTTGATTAAAATACCATTATATAAAAAAACAGGATAACAACTAGAGATGTGTAGAGTAAGCTTTTTTTCGTGTTCTGTGCCCTGATCGAGAAAAATCGTCTTATATTCTACCCTACTGTGTAGAATACCCACCAAATCAGACAAAACCAACAAAAAATGCGGTATTACGCTTTCGAAAAAACAATTGTTTTTGAAAAAAGAAAGCTATTCTGAAGAAGGTAATGCTTATAAATTTGCTTTCCGGTACAATAAAAATTATTTTTTTACTGTCAAACAAGGCACATTTTTAACATATTCAACCTTTGGAGACGGTGGTACGTACGTTGTACCCCTTATTTTCCGATAAAGGAAATGTCTGCGCTCCATTAAACTGTTATGATATGTAACATAATGGGTTGTCCCATCTGCCATTTCATGCAAATTTTTTCTTTCTTTCTTCTTGTGGTATAGATCCTTTTCAGATATTCTTCTTCCTTTCTGTTAATATACACCGAAATCTTGATTTTTTTCTTTCTTCTCTGGATGCGTTATCATAAGTTTTTTTTTTTGTTATGAAATCATTTGAGTCAAATACAATGAATTGATTGAAAAATCAATTTTCAACTGAACAAAATTCCGTTCGCAGAAGGTTAAAATGAACCATTATCTGATTCTAAGAATGTTTTATCTTACTGTTCCTTAATCATACCCTCATTGTAAGACTCTGAAAATGATAAACAGTATCACGCTAGAGATATGTAGGGTAAGAGTTTTTTCATACCCTGTACCCTGAATGAGAAAAATCTTCTAGTTCTTACCCTACTCTACCTTATAGATCTCTAGTAGCAATGGTATTTCCATTCTTGCAAGTCATTTTATTTTCTCTAATTTATCATTTATGATTTACAAAAAGTAGAGTCAACTCAAAGATGTGATATCATTATTCTAATTTTGAACAAAGGGAAACAAATTGATTTGTTTGCTAGAAATCACCAGAAATTATAATGTCTTAAGGACACGAATAATGATTGGAAATAGTGGTTAAAAATTACCGAAAACTATTCGAACCGATTAGAAACCATGAGAAATTATAGAAAATCTCCAATAGTAAGATGAAAAGTAAAGTCTTGATTTCTATTGATTCGTAGTGAACAGATAAAGACTGATTTTCATTGATAGGGGACTCACCTGAAATCAGACAAAATCAGTTTGTTCCTCCTTAAATGTTTCTAGTAATATATGAAAGATTTAGAAGACTGAAGAAAAAAAAAAACATCACAATTTGAAAACCAACTCATCATGATTTTGATAAATCGACAAAAAAATTCGATTTCTCACATCTCAGTTCCAATAGAAATTTCTAAAAAGTAAATTTATATGAATTAACCTATTGTAGATTAATGTCAAATTTCATCATTTTCAAATTAAGCAATTTTTTTGATTTATCTAAAAGTCTCAATAATGACATAATGATAATTATTTAATTAAATATAAATATTAATTTTAGTTACAACATCATCGGAATTATCATCAAAAAAATCTGCATCAACAAAGTCTAAATCAAATAAATCATCTCATCGTCGTAAAGAAACTTCATCATCAAATTCTTCAACAACAACAACAACAACGACAACAACTACAACTACTACAAATCAAATACCGAAAAAATCTATTGCTGCTGATTTACTTCTTCCACGTTCTATAGCTGATCTTTCAGCTAAAATTCAATCGGTTTCATTTACTGCTGGTACATTTGGTTCAATAACATCAGCAAATGCAAATGAATCTTCCTCATCCTCCTCATCATCAAATTGTTCGACAACAACATTAACAGCTGCTAAAACAACAACATCAACAGGACAAACACGTTTAAGTATTAATTTAACACGTAAACCAGGTTCAAAAACAACTGAACATGGTGGTCAAAAAATAGCTGAAGCACTTTTTAATGAATTAACAAGTTTTGGTAATGGAGAACATTTAAATAATGGAAGAAAAAAAGATAATCAACAATTTAAAAAAACTAAACAACAACGTTCAACTATCAATGAAACATTACTTAGTTTGTATTTTTTTCTTTCTTTCAACAATAAATAAAATTCAATATATAAATTTTATTTTAGATTCTACAAATAATTCTCATTCATTTTTTAATTCATCAAATAAATCCGATTCAAATTCATCATCAACAGCTTATCATAATTTAGATCATCTTCTTCGTCATGCAGCATCAAATACTGATGTATCCGAAGCAGCATTACATTCAATATTATCATCAATTCATTCTCCAACTTGTCTTGATTCATCATCATCATCAAAACATTCAATATCATCGAAAACAAATGAAGCATTACAAACATTACTTGCTCAACAACAGCAACAACAACATCTTCATCATCATCATCATCATCATCATCAAAAAAAGAGTTCATCTAATAATAATAATAATAATAATTGTAAATCTTGTGAATTTTGCTGTTGTGAATCTTCTGAAGGTCGAACTTGTTCAGCATCAACATGTCTTCATTTATCATCAACATCAAATACAACAAATGGACCAATAAGTAGTTGTGTTACATGTATGGCTTTACCAGGTACAACATCATCTGTTATGGGTACAACAATAACAGGTACTTTTAATCAACGTGATGCTGAAATGAAAGAACGTTTAAAACTTAAATTAACGAAAAGAAATGTACAAAATTTAACTGAACAACAAAATCTATTAAAAGATCAACAACAACAACAACAACAACAACAGAAAAAAAATTTAACAACGAATAAAAAACAGTCAATACAAAATAATAATACGAAAACAAAAGAATTTCTTATTAATGATCAAAATAATATTGATGATTTGGTTAGATTTATTGATGGAAATGAAACATTATCATCTAATAATAATGAACATCAAACAACAACAACAACAACAACAGCAACAAATGAATCAACATCGAAAAAAAATAAAAAGAAAAAAGATAAACAATCAAAACTTAATAATAATAATAATGAAGAAATAAAAACAAATTCGCCTCAATCCAAAGAACAACAACAACAACAACTACAACAACAACAACAACAACAAACGACTCAAAAAAAACAAAATCGATCAAATACTATTCAACAAATAGCGTATATATATATTTTATTCAATTACTAGGAAATATCTCATAATCTTTTTATAAATATAGTTCTTCTCAACAACCATCTCGTAGTACTTCATCATCATCATTATCTAGAAAAGCAACGCTTCTTTCATCATCAACTCCTTCTGTTGAAGCTCAACAGCCTTTATCAAAACGAAAACAAAAAGCCAAATTAAAACTTGAACAACAACAAAAACAAGCAGCTAATTCTCTAGATCAATCATCAACTCCTTCTAATATCATTAAAACAACTACTACTCCCACACCAACATATACAGATCTTGTTACGGTTCTTCTTCCACCTTCTTCTTCTGCTTCTTCTTCCTCTTCTTCTTCTTCTTCTCAAAGAACTAATACACCTCGAACAAGTTTTGATCTTCCATCGGAAAGTTTGGATTCACCTGAAGAGGAAGTCAATTGGATAACTATTTCACGTAAACAAACTAAACATAAACCAACGCCACCATCTGTGCCATCTTTACTGGCTGTACCTGTTCCACCTGTTGTTACCCCGACGACGAATACCAAACAATATCGACAACAACAACAACAGCAGCAACAGGTAGCAGCTAATACTAAAAAGACAACCTCAACGGTTAATTCTTCATCTAATGCTCAACAAAAAGTGATACCGACAAGTGTTACATCATCAAATGTTGCTTCGGAGACTATATCAAGTAATAATAAACAACAGCATACTAGTATAGCTCCACCTCGTCTTCAAAATGTATTAAAAAATCATGCTTCACATCAACCACAAAAAGTTGAACAACTAGTGCCACCTCAATCAGCAGTACAATCACCATTGAATCTTTGGACGAACAATAATATTCATGAACATACTCCAGGTATTATTCATCGAAAAAATAATAACTACCCAGGAACGGTTGCTACGGCTTTCCATGTTTTTTTTGCTGTAACTTCGTCGTATACGGCCGTTTACAATGGCATACAATACGAAAACAAGTCTTGTTTCATCGTAATGCTATTTACTGTAATACAGTATTGTATACAACAATATATCTACAGCATTATACGGTCGTATATATGCCATGTTCCCATTAAACACATTCGTAAAACATCAACTTGATTTATGATAAAATACGATGCATAAGCAGCTCGTATATAAACATTTACGACCGTATGTATGTATCTGTAGCGTATATTGTTTAATCAGGGTATACTAAAGAAAACTTGTTACGATTGACTTATTAAGGTTCGAAAAAAAAACATTGATCAATTTTCATATTTTAATTATGAAAATAATAGATTATTTCATCCTTTCATTTAGTAATATCATCAATGCCTACATCTTTTGTCCTGCCATCATCAACCCTACTGCCTACAACACCATCTTATATTCCAACTCATACACCACCACCACCACCACCACCACTACCACCTTCTTCTCTTGTAACGCCAATTCCAATTGGTGGTATATCTGTTGTTCCACCATCATCTTCAATTCTATCTGAAAGTTTATCATCGTCTATGTATTGGGATCCAAATGGTTTTCTTCTTCCACCACCATCTCAATCAATAATTATCCCTTCAACTGCACCAGGTCCTGTGCAACGACCAAATTCTTCGTTTTCAGCAGCACCTGGTTCTGTTAATAATACAACATCTCGTTGTATTCAACGACCTTCACCTGAACCACGTTCTTGTTCAACAAATCCTGCTCCTTTTCCATTATATTCTCCTATGAATTATGCTGTGGGTAGTTCAGCTTCAACGTGGAATGATACTCCTGTAACGAATACAAATGAGTCACATTGGAGCTATCCACAAGAGCAACAACAACTTGGATTATCAACAACTCCAACTGATTTTCCTCTCTATGATCCATTTCATAGTGGTACCGGATTAACACTTCCATCAACGACAGAGAAAACATTGTTGATAAATGGATTTTCAGGTAGATAAATTAATGAGACTAAGTTTTTTTCGTATTTATTTCTATTGTAATTTTTCAAAAGAACATTTTACTGATTCATGTGCTATTCCACAAGATAATGATGTCAATGAAATGGATGTATTCGATAAAGAAATTGAAGATTTTAAAAAGTAAATTATTATCTTTGGATCCAAGATTAATTTTTATTATTTATTTTATTTAAGATTTTGTTTCGAAAGTGTCCCGTTGGAAACACGTGAAAAAATGCAAATTAATGCTGATCGCTGCTTTGTTCGTCAAGCTTGATGAGACTGAAGATTTTTTTTTTAATTTTCTCTCAATTTTGTCGTTTATCTTGTTCGCATTGTACAGATTTATCACATTATGCGAGAGAAAAAAACACATATCTATTGAGAGAACAAATTTATTCTTTACTTATACGCAAAAAATGTTTCTTCTTTTTGCCTTGTGCTTGCCTTTATATCATTACGATATCAACATAAATAAAGACAAATGAAAAAGATAAATATACATTTATATAACATATATGAATTTGACAAAGAAATGATTATGAATAATAAGGATAAGGTGGTGGAGGTCCTGGAATTTGTTGTGTTGATGGATAATTTATTTTGTATTCGATATTAACAAGTAATTGTCCAACTGGTCCATTGTAATAATCTCTTAATGGAATCCATCGTTGTTGCTGAGGAGTCCAATTATTATTATTGTTTAATAAAATTCGTATTGGAATATCACCATGAGCAATTGTTTGTTGTTGATATTCTGTTTGAATCCAAATTAATAATTGATCATTATCAAATTGATAAACAGGAAATGAAAATTGTTGTTGATACTGTCCTAATGGTGTTTGATATCGTTGATGATTACATTCCATAATAACAATTAAGGGACCCCATTGATTTAATCCATCGATATGATTGACACTAATCAATAATTCACCACATCCCATAGATGGCGGAAAAGGTGCTGGTGGTGGCGGTCCATAGGATACTTGCTGTGGTTGAAATTGAGGTGGTGGTGGCGATGTTGAATATTTTGTTTGCGATTGGGATGGTGATGGTTGTGGCGGCGGAACTGGACTGGCAGATGAACCATGTGAATCCTGTTGGTTGTGTTTTCGATTTTTCCACCAACCTTGAGCTTTATCGCATGCTGCATTGACGGCTCGATTTTCCAAATTTGATATAACTACCCATTCAGTGATTCGACCAACGCGACCCAAAAAATCCGACATTTAAAGAAAGTTCTATTCAAAACTTAACAGTGTAGTTTTGTTTGTTTGTTTGCTTGTTCTTCTGAGAACAAGTTTGATCTTTTTCTAACTCTGTTTATGACGGATGGTAAGCCAATAGTAGGAATAGAGAAGAAAAAACTTTTTTCTTTTCTCTTCCTATATTACGTTAACCATTCATATTGCTCTGAATATTGTTAAAACATATTAATGTTCTTTCGGTGTCGAGAAGGAAAAAAACGATGTCGCTTGTTCTTTGTCTGGTTTTATGTGGAGCATTTATCAGC
Source organism: Rotaria sp. Silwood2 (assembly GCA_905329745.1). Taxonomy (NCBI): domain Eukaryota; kingdom Metazoa; phylum Rotifera; class Eurotatoria; order Philodinida; family Philodinidae; genus Rotaria; species Rotaria sp. Silwood2. The sequence continues at coordinate 521,754 of CAJNSZ010000049.1, forward strand.
ATGAGTCAACGTAATGTTTTTTTTATTCCAATGCTTGCAGATATAATTACTAATGCTTGAAATAATTTAGTTTCCTTCAATATTTCATCTTTGATTAAAATCTTCTGTGCAACTTCGTTTTCGATCAAGCGATGAAACAATAATCTTTAAAGCAATATTTTCTTGTTGGATTAAGGAGAATTCAAATTCTTCTATGCTGTTGTTTTTTGTTGAAAGCGTTTTGATAAATTCAGTTAATTGATGACAATGCAACAACGCCCTCTAACTTTATTCGAATGGGTTAAAATTTCGACCCGGAAATATTTGAAATTATTCTCTACATGTGAAATTGGTCATTTTTCTTTTTAACATATCTATTTGGATTTATAGAGTCCTAAACATCAACATTCTGGTTTTGCATCTGAAGCTTTACGTATTTCTTTCATAAAGAAAAAAGAAAGCAAGATTTTTGAAAAATCTTAAAATCGCCTCTGAGATACAGTCTAAGATATCTCGAAAAAAATTTCCGTTTGATCGAATAAAGTTAGGCTGGTATCGTAAGTAGACTCGATGCAGTCGAAAAACAAAGCCATAATTTCTCGAAGAACTCGTGAAAACCTTGTTTAAAGCTTTTTTTTCGAACACGTGTCTCCTTACTTCAGGTACTGTATCTTTGGTAAAAATTTCATGCGCATCAACTGTACTTTCTTCGAGAACTAAAAATGACCCAAAAAAAGAGGAGGTACCCTTAATTCATACATAAGCTCACCATCACCATCTATTCAATTACACATCATTTCTAAAAGATATCAATCGTTCTGTCATTTTTGGCTAGTTCTCCTCATTACTTTACTGGTAGCTTATTATCCCTGCCCTTTGTTTGTTTGTTGGAGTAGCTCTAGTATATCGATCTCTGTATTGTGTGTATTGAAAACAAAAAACAAGTCAAATCATTTGTAACTGCAGGTAGGGTGAATAATACTTCAAATATTCTTGGTGATCTTATTTCTTTTTTTCTGGTACATATAATTCAGTAGCATTACCACATATAGTTAAATTAAATGAAAAACTGTACTCATCATTAGATGCAAGATATAAAAATAAATAGTGATCTACCAGCTACTCATGGTTTTTCAACAAAATAATTCAGTGGTAATTGTATCATAGTAAATAGAGTTATATCTATTAATAATCGATGAATAAAAATGATGTACTTAAAAACTAAGATTCCTTTTTTTGTTTTGTAGCAACTTAAGTTTGGCTTACAATGTAGACAGTCATTTTCATGATGATAATCCGATCAAACCTTGTTAAATCTTATCGAACATAGATAGTTAGTTAAATGATTGTTTTCATTTAAAAAGCATTCATAAATGCTTCATCATCACTATCGAGAACAAAGACAGATTCTTCTTGATCTCAATCGCTGTTAATTAATACAGCTTTTTATAAATTCTTTTATTTGGAATTGATCAACATCAGGTCTCTTCAATAAGATAATATTTACTACAACAGTACCATTTGAAAATAGAGGAGCAATAACTCATGGTACGTCGTACAATTTTAAAATACATTAGATTGTGTATGTTTCACATCAACATTTACTAAACGTTAGAAATGTTCAATTTACATAGAATTAGATAAATATGAACAGTTTTAAAGAAAAATTTCTGATTTCTTTTGTGAAAAAAAATATTTTGTTGCAGGTAAACGTTATATTGGTAATATATTTGTAACTGAAGCAGCCTATTTAGATGTGATTGAATTGAACAATTTGATTATACTTTTCTTGTAAGTACATCCATCATTTATCATTCTAATAAATCCTCTGAGATGTTCAGATTGGCGGAGACATAATTTTTAAAGTTTTCTGCCACTAAATTCAGTCTACAAATGTTGAATGTCAAGAAAATAATTGACACTATACGAATGATTAACAATGTTATTGTTGCTTCTGCTCTATGAAAATAAAATTGTTCTCGAATGACAAAATATACATGTAAAGCTATTCAATTGTCATACAGACATATTATTTTAATTCGATAATTTCCTTATTGTAATTTGATAGTTAAAGGACAGGGGCGCATAAGAAGCCGATTTGGCCCATAGGATATTTTCAGTCACTTTATCGCCTATCCTATTCAGAAAAATGTGGTGATTCTTTTGGTAATAATTTCAAGTCAAGCTGTGAGGATTATAAGCTATTTTGAGGGAGAATACGTGCAAAAAAGTATTGAAGTTTCATTGGGCTCATAGTTGTCTAGTATTAGCTCAAAATATACNAAATTCATTTATAGTATTCTAAATTATAACGATTGATATATAGAAATATATGATTAGCCAATGGATTCAGTATCATAACTTATATCACTACTTCAACAGCCTAAAAAATCACTGTATGACAATATACTAGAAAAGAAAGTACTACTCGACTAATGGACTAAAGATCAAAGGACTCAGTACCCAGTTGTGACTGGGTCCCAGTCGGACTGGGACCCAGTTCACCAGTCAGAACTGAGACTGGTACATCCCTATTTAACACCATCTTCTATGTTTGAACGAACGATAGAAATAGATCCAATATTATAATAAAAGTACAGGACTTTGTAGAAAAAAATGATCGTGTCGAATGTTGTTCACATATTAATCATTTGTTTAAACAATTTTACATTTCAACTTATTACTATTCCTATCAAATTATAATCAACGGAATCGAATCTCGATCACAACTTGTGTTTATTTAAGGCCACACTCGATAGCATATATGCGCATGTAGACATGCAATTATATATGATGAGAATTCAATTCGATGGCGTAGCACATAACTGATAAAAATGAAATAAACAAATGCGCATATGGTTCGTAAAAAAATTGATTTGCTAGATATTTCCAACACTTTCAACAGTGAATAAAGAAAGAAAAAAAAAGTCAATACAAAACCGTGAATGCCATTAGATTTCACATCTTGCTAACATAAACAAATGTTGTCACAATTTGTCCCAAGAGTTATTGACATTCGTCTTATCGGTTCGTTTTTCATGATAGGAAGAAGTATGTAACAATAGAATTGTATCTTCATTTTTTCATCTTGTAATTCTGGTCATATTGCCATTAGAAGCTAACTTCGATCTAAACTAAAGATTTGTCATCTTGAAATTTCGAGCTCACTTTTCTGGACTACTGTTGAAGACCTATCAGAAACTCCCAATAGCTAGTAATTTTAAGTTCATGCTTTCATTATAAAAATATCAGATAAGAGCCCGTTCTGTTGTCAAGATCACGCCATCCGCTAGCATCATGTAACTGTACCAATATCTACACGTATTAAAAAAAAACTAAAAATTTGAAGTCTAATATAAAAGTCATGTTTTGTAGCTACCTTTATCTGCCTGTCAACAATAGTATGCTTTCATTAATTGAGATACCTTTCACTTGAGTTAAATAATGATTTCAAATATGAAAACATTAAACTTAACAGTTCTTGTAAAAAAAATCAGTCACAACAAAGAATAGATGTTGTTCAATACTAATTGCTCTAAATTACGAGATGATATTAGAAAATTCAAGAGTTGTATGAGTTTTACAGTGTATGTCCTTGTCGAATGGAAGTAATAAATTATTTCTCGAAAGAACTAGTTTGATTAATTAATATATTAAACGGACTGGCTTTTTGCCAGCTAAGCTAACAATTTTGACCGACCGATCCGGTCGGGTGAGAAAAAGATTTACCGATTCCAAGTGTGATATATATATCAGCAGCAACCATAGAAAATGTTTGACTTATGATCTTACTATAATAATTACTGCATTGGTCGTAATAGTACAAATACTATCTAATTTTGTAAATTGCTTCCTGTATAGATCATTCTAATCTATACCGTAAATTTACTTGTACAAATGTAACCAATAAGTCTATAACTCTCAAATCTATTATCATTAATCACTTGTATCCAACTATGATAAACACTAATATATAGTCAGATATCCCACTACCAGAAACATGACAAAAAAGCTAAAATGAGGCTGATGATTCAATCGCTACCCAGGCGGACAAACTTTTGAGAAAACACGTTTAAACGCACAAAAAGGACAAAAAAGTGGACGTGTTTGGTTCACAGTCGGGAATCTCAAGTGTGAGCCAAAAACGTCCACTTTTTGCTGATTTTAGGCCAATTTTTGTGCGTTTAAACGCATTTTATCAAAAGTTTGTCTGCTTGGGTATTCTCGTATACTCATCATAAATATATATCGAATAGTTGGATTTTGAGAGTGAAGGAAAATGTGTGTGGACGAGTGGTGTTAAATTATTAGTCTCACTCCACTCTTATATCCTGACCCATAGACTGATACAATAGCTGATTTATACTAACTAATCTGGTATGGTTTGAAATAGGAACGTGTAAAAATGACTATTATAAGAGACACAGACTCTGATGTTAAAAAAAAAGCATCTCATCGGATTCGCCTGTTGTTATATGAATGATAAAATCAAATGTTCCACAGCGCGAACACATCAGAATTGAACGTGTATGGCAGATGATCTAGTTTATATTCTTGTTGAAATAACAAGATAAAATGTAAATGAAAGGAAGTTTGTGTGAAATGAAGAACTATTTCATCGTTTGAACAATAACATGCTCGTTTCTTTTGCAATTATTTTTAAAAAGTAAAATAATCTGATATCAGACAAAGTTCATGAATAGAAAAATATATTGTTACAGTTGTTCGTATGAAAAAGTTGACAAGTATTATTACAAATACGACTACGAAATAAGATACCTTTTTTGCAAAGTAAAGTTTTCTATGTCGAAGATACATTTAATGATTTGATTCCTAAAGTTTGATTACAACATATTCTAGTGACTTTTGATCAGTCATTTAACTTTCGAGCATGTGATAGTTCTATAGAATACTTTTCTCAAGATATCATTTTGTATAGAATATGGTAAATTCTATTGCAAGTAAAAATTATAAATCATCCATTGCAAAACTCTCACAGAAACAATTTATATAATACAAAGTTTTAGAAAAAGTCTAATCCGTTATTTCCTTCTTGGTTTATTTTTCAAGCATTTTAAATAATCGATTATTGTCACGTAGTTGTCTATGTAATAAAATTTTCACAAAATACTTATTAATTATTTAAGTAGGAACTGAAGTACTTGAGAGTAAGTCGAGTGATTAAATACAATTCCAATATGACCTACATCAATATACTTGACACTTGAAGGAAGTTCTTCTGCCAGCGCACATTTTTATAAGCCATTAATGCGTTAAATTTGGCATTAACATTGAATAAGTTATCAAGTTTATTTATTTGACGCATCCAATTTACTTCTGTTTGATTTGAAGAAAGTGCAACTGTTATGATTTTTCCAATATGTGGATTTGATTGTGGTGATGATCGAAATTTAAAATTACCATCTCCATCAATATACGAACAATCTTGAGTAAAAGTACTATATAAAGCGAGATTTCCACCGTTTGAATGTGCAACAATATCGACAAGAGGGATAGTATTAGAGCTTGTTGAATTCATTGTAGTTTCTGTGTTTTTATTCTCGTGACGTATTGTTCTTTGTAATTTCATTGTCGAGATTTCGTCGTATGTGGCATCGAATGATTCGTTATCGATTTGAGTAGAGTAAGTTTCATTATCGAATTTCTGATAAGAATCATAATAGAGTTTTCTTATTTCTTAGATTTTCTTGAAGACTTGTTTACGAATCTCTTCTGTGGGTAATTCAAAACCAAGATTTATAATAAATACAGGTATATGAACACTTTCTAGTAGGACTGCTAAATCTCCAAGATAAGACCATGAGCCAACAGCACCATGTAATAGCAATACAGGACGACGACGACGACAATGTGTTTCATTCCATTGATTAAGACCGTATACTTGTGGATCCTTACAATATTTCTTTTATGTATACCAGACAGCTTTGCACAATGTATGCCCTTCCAATATTAACATTCCGAAAAATGCTCCTGCGACAGGTGAAATATGCTGTTGTATGATTTGGACTAGATATTTATTGATAAGAAATCAGATACCATCAAGTTTATATTCTACCGCTAAAATCCAACTTGAATGAAAAGTAGAAGCAAAACCATTCCATATATTGTTAATGTAAGCCTTAATCGGTTTCATTTTGTATTTATCTAAAATATTAAACTCTTAATAAGTCAATCTGAATTAAGACTTAAATGTTCATTATTTTTTTGTGTTCTTTCGATTATCTGTACCTTTTTTGTGTCATCACGAAGGGATGCAGTCATCTCAATTTTTAGTTTTTCTTTTACTGACGAAACATATGAAAACATGTTTCAAGGATTCTCTTTTCATTAAACGTAAGTTCGCACTGAAATGTTTCTGAAAACAAAAGTTTCCACCGCGTTGGAGTTTGCTAATGGATCTTTTGGCGCTGTTGATTACGGATGGTTCTATTTTATATCTATAGATAAATTAATATCAAATGTAACTTTACCAGTTATTACCTAGATAATATGAAATTTTCTACGCTTACTACAAAAGAAAAATAGACTCAACTTATCAGACATCAATCTTGAGGAAATTTATATGCTGAAAACATGACAGCTTCATTGTGTGAAAAACTGACTGAGAATATATACTTACAACCAATTATACTTAAAAAATAACCTTGATTGAATGAATAACTCAAATCTTTAATATATAATTTAGCTACATCTTTTTTTCATTTGTACTGTTATAATGAAAAAGCGGAAAATTCTATTAATCTTATCTGAAATTTAGCAAGCTCTTTGTATATTCATATAGTTAACTGTACTTCCTTTTATCTTTTATTTTCAATATTACTTGGCAAAGCATGAAAAATAAATTCCACTATACAATGTAAAAATGTAGTAAACATTTAAAAAACAAATTCATTCATTGTTTATGCAAGCAAAAACGACACTTATTTCTTATTGATACGACAGTGTTACTCAAAACACGTTGTCGATAAATGTTGACATAGCACTTTTTTTCTTTCTTTAGTTTTTTTTCTATAACTGTTGTGTACGTAGACCACTCTCGGCTTTTTTTATTTTTCATTACTAAACCGTACTATGGACGATTATACTCAAAAAAATAATAAAAGTATATAGAAAAATGGCTCAATGAATTAGGACATGCATATATCTAATTGCTAAACAAAAGCTCAATTTCAATAAATCTTCTTCATATGTCGATATACAAAACTTTATGAGAAAACAATAGTTGAATTTTGACATTAAATATTACTCCAAAATTGTAAGAAGCACAAAAAAAATTCACAATCAGTTTTTTATTTTGGAAGTACCACAGAATGTTTCATGAAAAAAAACAGTGGATTATTATACCGGAAAACTCATGAACTCCGAGAGTTTACTGATGTAACTATTCAAATTACTTAAACAAAAGAAATATCACTATAAATGCTTATATCTCTCTTCACAATCATCTTGACATGTTTACAAAGGTTTCATCCAAATTTGAGTTGTAGAACTCAATGTCGAAATATATTTTTATACCTTTTATCAACAATATTTGCAGTAGACATCAGAATTATGACACAAGATTTATTTTCGATCTTTTTTTCTGTTGTCTTAAGCACTAGAAAGAGCCTAAACAACGAAGAAAGTAAACAAAGTTGTTTCAAACAAGAATGCAAGGAAATAAAAATTATTATCAGATTTGACAAAAGATAAGATTGACAGGGCATCAAAATCTAAGTTTTTCAGTGAATCTACAGATAATTGTTCAGAAATTAATAATAATGGAACAAAAGATTTTTCTAACAAAAGATAGCAACGCACCTGTATAAGCCATAACGATACTGAAAGAAAAGCTGCGTAACGTCTCTTAGTGAGCTGCAATCGTAACAAAGAAGCCTCTGTTTCTGTGAAATATGCAATATATGAACTAAAACTTAGTTTTTAAAGATAGAATTCTTAGATCCATAGATTTTCATGAAATTATATCAAAACCAACTCAGATGGAGAAGTTAAACCAAGAAAAAAGCATGTAATCATGACTTATGTCTCCATTTTATGATAACTCTATTAAAGTCTAACATTCCATGTACAAGAAATTAACCAAAATTCCATTACTAAAAGTGCTAAAGTTTGCTTGAAACACCTGATTAAGTGGTAATAAGTAAACTTTTTGTTACATTATTTATGTAAAGCATTACTTTCTCACTATTACAAAAAAACTGAAATTGACTTCAATAGTAACAAGATATTCAGTAGTACTAGAAACTCAAGTCTTCTTTTTCGAAATACAAGAAGAACAGAAGAAATAATATTAATTTTGTTTTTTCTTGTTACTTATAAATAATAACTGTCTTGTGAAGTAGTAGAAATTCACTGATGTCTTACATGATGATGCAAGCAAAAATATGAGAACTACTCATAATTTCTAAGCTGATATTCTTTTTTGATAATTTATATTCATTTGAAGGCTTTGTTTAAAAGACTTTTGTTCTATTATTATTAACTTCTCAATTATTATTCATCTCGACAAGGTTTTGCGTTCCCAAAAAACGACTTAATATGCTTTCATAATGTCAGTGTATCTCAGCTAAAAAATGTCGCAAAAAAACTCGGAGATATCTTATTTTGTAGAAAATTGTTGGCTCTATCATTCTATGTGGTTTAAACAAAATCATATTTGCGTGTTCTAGATACTGAATAACTAGGGTTTGGATTTTCTCGAAATCCTCATTTTGGAACGTGATAATAACTTTTATTTCCTTATGTTGTCATTGAGAATAATTTTCTTTACTGTACTTAGCGTTTCTAGTTTTCAAATACGGTACAATCGATGAAGCGGAAATTTTTACCGCAGATATAGAGTACCAAGAATAGGGAGATACATATTCCAGTAAAAAATTTTGAAGTAGATTTTTATAGTTGTCTCTGACTCATTCGGGATTTGATAGGAGGGCATCCTGATTGCTTACGATCTTCATCTAATGTTGTTCAATGGTGCTGACATTCTTGCCACTGATACTTGGAAGCATTGTCCAGAGATAAAATTAACTGTTTTCGTTTTTCGACTGTCTTACTTGGGTTTATGGAATCGTGAAATTCAAGACCTCGATTTTGGCATCGAACTGTTATGTATTTCAAAAATTCTTCAGTTCAATCGGATAAAGCTTGATTAGGACCATATGCAACCAGCATATGACCCCACGAAAACCAGGCTTTCTCAAAAACCCCACAAAAATCCATTTCAAAATTGCCTTTTATTCAAACATGTTTTCCCTTATTTTCGGTGCTTTATCTGTGCTAAAAAATCTCAGCTTGATCGGTTACACCGTCTTCAAGAATCGAGAAACGCTAAAAAAAAAAGATGGGAATACTCTTAAGACAGCAGAAAGAAAACTTGATACCTACTGTTCATATAAAAAGAAAAAAAAATAGACAATTCTGTCACCTCCTTGTTGACGTACGACATCTGTAAACATATTTCAATTGATTCATAAAATTTAACCAATCATCTTCGAGTTCGTTGTGTAATGAAAGGAAATAACGCACAACTCTCTTTCTTCCTTCTTCTAATTTTTTTCCAACATATCATTCCACCCGAGATTTTTATTTTTATCTAGATAATCATGTCATCGGCATATTCATTTGCTGGAGGTAGTCTTCGTTTAAAAGGTGATTCATCAAGTGCAATTCAAGATGGAAAAGTTTCAAAAAAAAATAAACATAAAAATAAATCAAAATCAAAATCATCAAAAGCTGTTGAAGCACCTTCATCAAAAATGGAACATGTTGCATCAACAATAAATACTAATTCAACTGATCAACATGGTCCATCGGGCAGTGGTTTAACACGTCGTGATTTACGTACACCAGCTGAAATAGCTTATGCGCAAGCAATGGCTAAACGTGCTGAAGAAAAAATTTTACAAAAGGCAGCGAAATCTCATAAAGAACAAGTTGAACAACTTAATTCTTATTTAGATAAACTAACCGAATATAATGATATTCCTAAAGTCAGCTGGACTAAATAAAATTTGTATAATGTATTATTTCAATAAAAGAAAACAAAAAAAACAACATTATTCTTTTCAATTTCGAATAAAAATTTTTTCCTTCAGATTGTCAAAAGAAAAAAAAATGTCTCGATCAATGGATGAGGATTTTACATATTTTGTAAAAATTGTTGATGATAATGGTGATCGATATTATCTTAAAAGTTCAATTGATGAAAGAACAAATACTATTTCAATGCAATTAACTAATTTAAAAGTTGGATGGCTGGGAACATGTAAGTTTATTGTTAGTTTTCTTTTTCAATTAAATTATTTATTTTAAAAATGTTTAGTAAATCAACAGCAAGTTCGAACATTAGCAAAAAAATTTCCATCTGAAGCACATGATACATTTTATTCACATACACAACGTGCTTTTTCCAAAGGAAATCATTCTGAAGTTGATGGAAAAACTTATGTTTTTAATTGTAAAAAAATTGAAAAAAATCGACTTGAAGTATGAAAAATCTTTGTTTTTCTTTTTGTGAAACACGATCTGAAAGGAGTGTTTAGGGGTAGAAATTTGCACCCACTCCCGCCCCCTCTTCCCACAGATCGCGAAAGAGAAGCTGTAGTTCTAAAGCATCAGATAAACGGTTAGTTACAAATGTATCACAAAGAAATGGAACAAAACGATTTTCATTTAATTAGTAACAATAGATCGATCGTATTTCACATTTTTAATCTCGCAAGGGATTGCCCTCTTTTATTTAATTACATTTTATTTCAGTTAATAGCTTAAATGAAAACATGTAAAAACTTTTTAACTTATCTACACAGAAGTTTACTTTGTTTTTAATCAGAGTTATTAGTAATATATTCTTTTGTTGTTGAGTAATTTCATGATAATCTAAAGTCATATTTTGGTTCGAACTGTCTTGTATAGGTAGGGATACACCAATTCCTGAGCCGTAGTTTTCATCTGTTGAGAACCTATTGTTATATAAATTTTTTATAAGATTAGATTCTCAGTATTACAGGTGGATTATTTTTCTGTCATGAGTTTACCCATACTTAAAGATAATCTATTTCCAATAATTAGACCTACAGGTTTTTACCAGTGATTCATGTCAGCAGTACTTAACTTCAAATACTCTATCCGATGCTATTCGTTCATTTTTTTTTTGAATAATGAAAAAAATTACACAATTGATCGAATTGTGTCTTCAATCTGATAAATTTTGACTCTTGATGAAAAATCATTAGATTCAATAGAATCTAATAATAACTTCGACAACTCTTATAAGCAATTGATAAGACAATAAGTTTTTTAACACTCGAAAAAGACAATCTAGGAATAATTGATGCATTCCTATGTACATTGTTTTATTGTCTTTTCGACTTACTAGTTTTTTCAACTAAATTATTTTGAAATTACAAGAAAATTTATCATGAACTAAACGAGAAATTGATTAGTTAAGATAGACTTATCTAATGAGCGTTCTTTCTTCTAGAGTAAAATATCAAACAATCTCTTTAGTTATTCGAAAAATAACGATGAAGAATCTACATATGAAAAAAGAATATTCTATAATATTTATTATGAAAAACAATTTTACATAAAAAAAAAAAAATATAAAAATTTTCGATCATATAAATAGAATAATTGTATTTCTTCACATTAAATTTGTTTTAATAATTTAAAAGCGAAATATTTGAATAATTATTTGAATTGATTTGTTTTAGTTCGTATGGAAACAAATGGTCGATGATCTTAATTCATTGAAAATCATTGGTAGTGCTGAACTTCAAGAACGACCCATAGAAGAAGTCATTGATTCATTTGAAAAAAAAATTTATCTATATAATATTATTTTAGGTATTAGCTAAAATGATGGATCATGCTATTGATGAAATGGAAACATTACGATCAGTAAATGAACAAAAAATTTTTGAAATTCAACGTATTAATGGTCAATTAAATAAAGCTCTTGAAGTAAATTACAAGAAAATAATGTGTTTTTTTTTAATAATTCATATTCTTTTCCTTCAGACGGTTAAACAAACAGTTGATATGAAAGAAAAACTTGAAGCTGATCTTTATCGAAAGGTAAATAGATAAATGATCTATATTTATAGTAATAATAGTATAATAAAACATTGATCATAGTAGAAAAAAATTTTCATAGATTAAGAAACATTAGTCCTTCGATTGTTTTTTTGATTATTGATATTTAGCAAACGTTGTTCCACATTATAAAGCATTTGTAAAAGAGTTTTTTCTAATTGTGGTATTGTTGTTATAAAATCATTGGATATTTTTTCTATTAGTGGTGGATAATCCTCTTTGATAATTTGTGTCCAACCATCAATTATTGAATCTAAATAATTTGGATTAGGCTCTTTCCATGTAGCAAAACGAGACTCATATACGTTAATACATTCGTTAATTAATGAAAGTGTATCAGCATATGATGATAGTAATGATTCAAGTTGTCGTTTTAATGTACGTATTGCTCCTTGTTCTTCATGATCAAATAGTTGACTTACGGTTATTAGAGACTGTTGATTAGTAACAATGATTAATGTTGTCGATAGATGTTCAAGTGCTTCTTTAATTTCATGATTTTTTTCAACATATAAATCGATTTGTTTTCGAGAATCTAAACTCGAACAACAACTTTTTAATAAATAATCAAATAATAATAGTCGATTAGTTTTTGAGTTGAATCGGTCTAATAATGTTTGTTTTAAATGAATCCAATATTGTGATATTTGGTAAATACTTTCATTTGTTTTTGTTGTTAATACTTCAATAAGTTTTTCAACAGTTCGATGTAATTCTGTTTGTCTTTGTTTACATTGTTTGATATGTTGAACAGTATATGTATATTGATCAGTAAGATTTAAAAATCGACGAACAGGTGTAATGGGTATTGTTGTTTGTATAGATTCAGTTGTTGATGTTTCTTCCATATTTGTATTGATACGTAATTTTTTTTGAGGAAAAAATTTCTTTGAAAATGATTGTTTCGTAATAGATGATGAAGAAGTTTTTGTTATAAAATCTTTATTAGATACATTAGTTGATCGACGACGTCGAGAAGGACTCATCATCATACTAATAATCTTCGATTTTTTCTTTGTATTATTTGTTTCTGATGAATCGGTATTTTCATCTTCATTATTTTCTTTGACTACAATTGGTTTCGTTAATTCAGTTGCTAACTGAAAAGAAAAGAAAAAGACAACATAAATAAACACTTAAAAAATAAATATTTATAATTATCTTTTTGTTTTTTTTTTACAAACCTTTTTTTCATTATTAAATGATCGTGGTTTAAATATTTGACTGTTTGAAGATTGATCATTTGAATTTGAATTTAATGCTATACTTATATTGACTGTTTCATCCGTAGATTCAATTCGATAAAGATTTTTATTTGTTATTGAATCATGTCCATGACTTTGAACATGTTCTTGATAACAATTTATACAAAATACACGATAACAAGTAGAACATGTATCAAGTTGTTTTGATAAATCTAATTGATGACATTGATCACATAAAAGTGTATTTATTAATAATTGTAGTGAATGATTTTCTTCTAAATCTGATATAGATTTTAAAAGATGTGTACGTGAACATTTTTGACATATTATTACTGCTTTTTTATCTGTATTTGATAATAAACAATTATTGGAATGCATTGGTAATGAATTTGAACGAGCTTCTTGATTATTTTTTATACATTGAAAACAAAATGTATGTTGACATGGTAATACAGTTGGATTTATCATTGGTAATGAGCATATAGGACATGTTAATTGTGATAATACTGAATCAGAATTTGTTGGAACAATTAAATTAAAAACATCGACAGAATTAGCTGAATTATTACGACGATGACTTGGACTATGAAGAATATCTTCATGACTATACCGACGAAGCTAAAGATAAAAAAGAAATTATTATTAAAAATCAATTAGAATTTCTAAATATGCTTCTAGATTATTTCGTTTTTAATTCTTTTTTACTTATATTCACCTGCATATGTTGTTTCTTCTCTGCCGTTATATGTGAAAGTCTTCTTGTGAAAGAATACATGAGGAAATATCTCTGATGGAATGTATCTAAGATTAACTTGAAAAAAAAATTGGAAAAAAACGAAAGAGGTAATATAATGTTGTTGAAGAGTGAAATATGGCTTTGTGATTAATAGGTTGTCATAGTTCGTTAATTCTCTATCTTAATTGGTTTTAACAGGTATTTGGCCGATCAAGGAAAATTAAATATGACATATCATAGCATAAAGTGCGCATTTTCCTCCAACCTATTTATGCGTCGTTCTATATAGGTAATCATAGGAGAACAAGAACAAATAAGCCTTTTTTTTTTGAATAAATCGAAGAATAATTTTTAAAGAAATCATAGGTTTTTCGTTTTACTTGAATGATAAAAGTATTTAAAAAAACCGCGACAAATATTTTCAATTAATCTAGAATAATAAGGATTTGTTCTTTTAATCTTACCGATTCGGACTTCTTTAATTTAAATGACTTTTTTTTACTATGGCTGTATTGAGTAGATAAACAAAGCAGCATCATTGTGACGAAGTTTCTGATAATGTTTTTTATGTTACGAATACGTATACGAAATTTGTTTTTGTTCTTTTCCTTCTTATGTGCATATTGATTTTATTACGTTCGAGTGTTTTTTATATACTTAATGTGGCATATATTAGACTGTCTCGTTTCAATTTCCTTTCTATTCTCATTGAAAAAGAAATGATGTCATTCCAATAGCATGACATTGGCAAAACTCGTATTCGAATGGCGAGTTAATATGTATATTTAGTAACAGATGCTGTCTTACCCTTGTAGTTTCAGTTAATAGATCATTCATGGTAAGATGTCCAATCTAACGAAATGTTGATAAAATGAATGAAGAGTAGGTTGTTTTCGTTGTGCAATAACTTTTATTAGTCATATAAATAGAAATTGTTTTGTGTAGGTGGTTAAATGTTTTTTTTTTTCGTTCTTTTACTTACCAACAGTAAGGAATTCTTGATAATTGTGTCAAACGTTAGTAGACAAAACAAAAACGAAACCATGTTGCACTGTCCGCGTACATAACAACTGTTTTACTTTCAATTATTTTTCTATAAAGTAAAACGGATAATAAAGAAAACGAAAAAATTCTACGTTGCTTTTATTTGAATATGTCATGATTGATAAAATAATAATTATTAAAAACAAAAAAGAAATGCAAGAATAAATATCAAAATAAGATAATAAGAGAAGGCGTTTTTTGTCAGTTTTATGATCATCATTAAATTGATTTAAATTCTTTTTCTATTCTTTGGAATGACAAAAATGTTTCTGATTTTATTTTCTTCTTTTAGTTTGTTCTTGTGTTAAATACTAAAAAAGGAGAATTAGCTAAACTTAAACGTCAGGTTGAATCATACGAAAATGAACATACTAATGGAATTAGTGGTAATTTATTTAATTAAAAACGAAAAAAAAAATTTCTTTGAAAAATAAAAACAAAAAAAATTTCTTTCAAGGTAATGAACATTCTGATGATGAAGGTAATCCTGTTGGATATAATAGTGGTACTGATGATGAACGTTCAAATGAAGCATTTGCTAATTTACGTGCTCGAAGTCGATCACCTATACATACAACAGCAACATTAAATGATGATGAACATATGAATACAGGTGAAAATAAACGAGCAAGAAGTACAATGAGTGATACAGATACAAGTGGAGATGAAGATCAATTTATGGAAGATGAAGTACATGAGGTTAATGAAAAAAAACTTTTGTCCTATGAAATTGAAATCAACTTTGTTTCATTTTCTTTTGAATTAGATACAAATTCCAATTCGTCAAGCAAGTCAATCGGAAATAAATATTGGTCCTAGCCAAGATAGTCTACTTGATTTAGGTGATGATCGACTAGATTATAAACTATCGACTATTAGTAAACATCATCAACGGTATAAATTATTGAAGAATATAGTTTTTGTTTGTTTTAAATACATTTTATTTTTTTTTGTATTATAGACGAAAATATGTTACTGGTGCTAATTCGATTTCAACTCGTCCATATCTTAGGTAAAAATAAATATATCAACGATATTTTATTAAATTCAATTAAATTCTAAATTATTTTTAGCCATGCTGGTGCTGGTATTCCGCCAACATTGACAACACCTTCATTACCTGAAGAATCGCAAACAACCGATGATTTATTAGAGAAAATCTAATTAAAATGTCTTTTTCTGTAATTGTTTGTTTTTGTTGTTTAATATTTGTAAAAATTTTTCGATATTTGTTATCGTCCGTTAAATACGACTGGACATTAATATAGAATAATACATAATGTAGGTCTTATTGTTGTAGATAAATATGAGTACAACACTCGACACATACGCGTGCGGTGCATGTACATATATTCAATCCATAAAACGACCAACATGTGAAATGGTATATGTATATTTTGTTTTTTGGATAACATTTGTTTGTATTTATTAATCTATTGAATGTAGTGTGATACGCCTAATCCAAATTTTGTTGATACGGCCTATGGATCAGATGCAGGAGCAACCGCAGGAGCAGCTTTGTTTGATTTTTCAAAAGAGAATCAAGTAATTGAATGTGTCCAATGTGGTTATATTAATATTGGTAGTCATATTCCAAGTGTGTCTTGCTAGCAATAAAAGCAAAGTTTTCTAAAAAAACAACAAATGGTTTAATATTTTTCTAGCTTGTCAAGGCTGTGGACAGAACCTTTATGATTTACGTCGTCTGTTTAAACATTTTGGTATGGATTTAGACAAAAAATCTCCTAGTGATGAATATGATGATAATAAATTTAATCGCGATGATGATGATGATATGGACGTTGTAATGGTAGAAAATACTGATGAATCACAAAAAAAAGGCCCATCAGGAAAAGCAGCTGCTGCTGTAGAAAAAGGAATGGATGATAATCAATTAGTACCTTATTTTAACCGATATTTATTAATATTGAGAGAACAACAACAACAAAGTCATTTACTTACATTAGAGTATTTAAATGATTGTATGACTGAACTTTTTACTACCCTTGAATATAAAAATGATGAATCCGATGGTAACCAAAATAAAGATTTTATTGCTTTATATTATTCTCTTGGATCTATTTATTTAAGGTCAATTAACTTTTCCTACTTGCCAAATTTGTTGCGACGAAAATATGCCGATGATAACTATGAAAGTAAATCGTAGATATTTATATATGTATTCAATAGCAGTATTTTATCTAGATTTTCGCTTCTGGAAGGATGAAAATCTATTTTTGAGAGTCCAGACACAGAGTACATAATGCAATAATCACAAATTGTGGAAAATCCAATTGTAATGCCCATTTCAAAAAAGAAGAGCCCTGGCCATTTTTTGAATAATTTTCGATAGGAACAAAATAGCGATGTGCGATTTTCACCATTAGAACGTGAAGACTCAGCTGCATCAACACATAGTAAAAACTGATTGGCCAGCAAAGGATCAATCAGGTGCATTCTCAAGTGACATGTTGAGCACAATATTCTGGAGCTATTTTTCAGTTTCGCTCAATTGTTAATTTAGGTTTTTGGTAGAAAAAATGATTTTCTTTCGATCTATGCAAGGCGCACCTTTCTAGCTTGTTCAGTTCAAGAGATACAACGGTTTTCGTGAGACCCCTGATTTCAGCCAATTGACTTTGGGCTACCCAGAAAACACTCTGAGATGGGGTAATTCATCATGCTGAGTCGAATGGTGATGTTTATTTTTGGATTCGAAATAATCTTACACTACCTTTTTGCAAATTTTCTAAATTTCATAATATCTACCACTATGTTTCACATAAGTTCACATTTCGGAAATATTCAGATAGCACCCTAATATGATTTCGGATCCAAAAACAAACACCACCATTCGACTCAGCATGATGAATTACCCCATCTCAGAGTGTTTTCTGGGTGGTGCAAGGTCAATTGGCTGAAATCAGAAGTCTCACGAAAAACGTTGTATCTCTTGAACTGAACAAGCTAGAAAGGTGAACCTTGCATAGATCGAAAGAAAATCATTGTTCCTATCAAAAACCTAAATTAACAATTGAGCGAAACTGAAAAATAGCTCCAGAATATCGTGCTCCACATGTCATTTGAGAATGCATCTGATTGGTCCTTTGCTGGCCAATCAGTTTTTACCATGCGTTGATGCAGCTGAGTCTTCGCGTTCTAATGGTGAAAACCGCACATCGCTATCTTGTTCCTATCGAAAATTATTCAAAAAATGGCCAGGGCTCTTCTTTTTTGCAATGAACATTAGTTTATGAGAGGTATCCCTTGTCTCAATTCTCATACTGGATAAAATGACCTCATGGAGTATTTGAATTTGCGGCAAATTCAAATTCACAAAAAAATAATATCTCTTTCCCAAACGATCTTCTAGCGAGGTATAAGCGGTATAGTGGTATAAGAGATATAGTGGTATAAGCGGTAGAGCGGTGTAAGCGGTATAGTAGTATAGGCGGCTGTGGGTGTTGGTGTGGAGCTTCTCTTCATCCTCCACACCCACACCCGCTTATACCACTATACTGCTGTAGCTGCATTTTATTGGAAATTGTTTGTTTTTTTGTTAATTTGAATTTGCCACAAATTCAAATCCCCCAGCATATGGATAAAATACTCTTGAGAAGATTAAAGATTTTGTAAAATTCCAGGTCGTTCAATGGATATAAATATTTTCTACTTCATAATGTAGAATTCTTCGATTTCATTCGAAATCGATTGAGTATCAGTCAAATAATTTAATAGATTGTTGAAAAAAAGCATATGTTATATAGCAGAGATTCACGAGATAGCAAAAACTGAGTCATCTTTTTCAGAAAAACTTCAATATCTAATACAACCAAAATTCATAATAATAATAATCAAAGCTAGACAAATACAAGTACTTACTCGTGCTGGTACTCGCAGAATCGGTACTAGGGATGCGCCATTCCAACTCTTAAAATTAGTCTTGCAAAAATTGGAATCAAATTATTGATTTATGCGAATATGTGCAAACTTAGTAATTCTACAACAACCAATCCCAAGTCAAAACTTGTAATTGGTACATGTCTAATCAATACTTGTCTGAGAAAACCTGTATTTGTTCAGCTACGATAATCATTCATTCCAAAGATTGGAATATTTTCTTAAACAAATAAAAACAAAAAAACAAATATCGTATTTGGCTGAAGGAAACCTTCCAACCTCATAAGTGACTCTGTGGGTTTCTATTACGTATCACGGTATAAATAATGTAGAACATTTATTTTTTGTGAGAAATATTTTGATGTAGAAAATGTCAGTATCAAATAAATTCACTGTTTATATAAATAGCCACTTTTTCTTTCATTCATATAATAATGAATATCATAGTTTTAAAGCTTATATTCAATGGATACTTCGTTATTTTGATCTACTAAATATATTAATTGTAATCTCCAATGTATTCATTCCATGCCTTCATGGTAAGTCAATTCCAACGTGTTGCGTTATAATGAATAGACCAATGTTTTTTTAGTTGTACAGTTTTTGAAAATTGTATTAAAAATATATGATATTCTAAAAAAACAAAATTATTTTCTCTAAATTTGTAGGCTTGTGGTCATCGTGTAGTTTGTGTTGATGATTTTAATCGATATTTATCCGTACGTATTCATGATGGAGATATTCTTCCATGGATTCCATGTCCAGCTGAAACATGTTTCGTTCCATGTCATGTAGACAATATAATTCAAGATGGCAATTTAACATATTCAGACCTATTATCATTTCTCACAACATTTATGTTAAAAAAATTATCTCGTAATGAAAATTTTATTGTATGTGTTAAATGTGAAAAAGGTGGTTTTCTTCAAATGGGTCCACCAACAAAACAACAAGTTACATGTCCTATATGTAATGAAAGACAAACGATCGAAAAAGGTGTTGATGGTGATCTTGATCTTGGTATGTATTCCTTTTGTTTTTATATTTATTTTTGTATTATGAAATAATACAATGTTTATATTAAATAGCTTTTAAAAAAATGATTAAATCAGGAGAATTACGTGAATGTCCAACATGTCGTCATTTAACTTTAAAAGAAAAAGGTGTATGTAATGTAATTGAATGTGCTAAATGTGGAATTTGGTGGAACTGGAGAACTAAAGAACAAGGACATAATGGTAGAGATTTAAAACAACGTGCTCGAATGAATGGAACACTTTGGGAACCTGGTGAAAAAAGAGATCATTCATTTAATTTTTTTTTTATTAATTCTTATTTTAATTTTTATAGGTGAACTTCGATATCAACAAGAATTAGAAGCACGTAATCCAAAAGAATTCAAAGCTTTATTAGAACGAAATGGAATTAAATATGATCCGAATTATATACGGGGTGGTTGGATGAATCAATGAATTTATTAATATACATACAGATATACTAACGTTTTTATTGACTTTTTTCTGTTGCACAAAACAAAAGTTTTGAGAACAATGTTTGTGACATATATATATATATATATATTTTTCCGAAACAAAATTTTAGTTTGTTTAACTTATTTTTCTAGTTATACACTTTTTTTAAAAACTTTCTTTTCCTTTAAAATTTCCAACACTTCATCATATATAACTGAAAGACGTTTATATTTATTAATCTTGATAAAAAGTGAAATTTTTTCATCCATTTTAGATAAGATGTATTCAATAGCAAATAAACCGGAACAATGTATTGAATGTGAAAAAAATAATAACAATGATGGTTGGTTTATTTGTCAAGGTTTAAATTTGAATTTCTTATTGAATATAAGATCAATGATCATATATATATATATATATATTTATAGAATGCCATCGAATATTTTGTAGTCGACACAGTATTATTCATCGTCATCAATCAAAACAAGAACAGCCATCAACTGAAAGATATAATCGTCATGTTCATTTAGATCAAATAGCTGAATGGGAACGAAAGGCTATTGATAGAATTCGAAAACAAGCAGATGAAGCTCGTCGTCCTTTAATTGCACCACCAACACCAATAACTCAAACATCACCATCAACAATACTCATCAATGAACTACGCAATGCATCACTTACACAATTATCAACTACATCATCTAATATTGAAAAACAAGTATTAATTTAATTAATCATTCTTATTTATTGTTTCAATAAAAATTTTTCTTTTTTAGTCACCTATTATTGATCAATATGAATTATTATCAGATGAAACATTAGATGAAATAATTGGTGATGGTCCTCTAACATCACCTCCTGATGAAATAAATGCCATGGGACGTGTTTCATTTGCCAGTCAATATCCATATATGACTGGTGTACATCGTCTTCGACTTTCAATTGATACATTTGATTATTCATCATCATGGGCATTTGTTGGTATTATTTCTGAAGGAGTTAGATTAGAAAATACAGAATATCAAAATTATTTAAATCGATCATCATTTGGTTGGCATATTGGTCGTCAATCTATTATATATGATAGACAAACTTCGACGACACATAACTATGATGGTCGAGATATTCGACAAGGTGATATTTTAAAAATTATTATCGATTGTAATCAAAAAACAATTGAAATAAAAAATGAAAGAACATTAAATACACATCTGATTTATATTAATAGCAATCATTGTCCATTACCTTGGTTATTTGCAGTTAATTTTAACTATAAAAATAAGGATTCGATGCATTTGTTACAGTGATTTTATTTTATTGTTTTTCTAGTCATTCAACGATCAGATAAACAAATTATTTCTATTTTTAGATCAATATCACAAAAAAAAAAAGTTTTCTTTGTTTTTTTTTTTTACTTTATATGACATTTATATATCTAACATGAATATGAGAAAACTAAATAAAAATTGATAAAAGTAAGTCTCATTGTTCGATTTTTCGAAAATAAAAATCGAATGATGTCTAAGATCATAATATGAAATAGTGTAACCATTTAAGTTTTGATATTTATTAAAAATACAAAGCAAATCATTTTCTATGGAAAATTTTCATTAACATTATTGATTATTGTCATACATTGCTTTAGAAAATGTTGTCAACTTCACAGATGCTATTGTTTTTATTCTTTCATTTTCGATGTGTTAATTTATTTAATGATTGCAAGACATCACATTGAGTCAAGTACATGAATCACATAGGTTTTTTTTTCTATACGTATAATAAATGCCATGCTATAATCAAATAATCTGTCATGAATGCCTTCGAAATAAATCATACAACAAATGAATAACGGCAAAGTCGACGAGTAAATGATTCTATATTGTCATGATTGGTTAATTATAACACATTATCAATCGAAATGACGACATTTTAATCTAATAATTAAAATTAATTATTTAGAAATTAAATATAAAGATTAATAGAATTTAATCGTAAAAATAAAATTTCTAACTATTTAATTGGATAAAGCTCAAAGTTTCATTTAAAAAACCACAAAAAACACAAGATTGAAATTGATTTTAATCATATCTTTTATTTCTAGATGAGCTATGGTTTGGAATATAATACTTCCGATTGTGGGTCGATATGCAACTATCATTACTTTGCCTGTTGCCATAGGTATATTGTTGACTTTTATTTTGTATTTTATTATTATTTTCTTATAGTTTTGGGCAGTCTTGGATATTTAATTGAACGACATTGTCGTGGTATACCATATACACCAGTTGCTCATGAAAAAACTATTATAGATGAACGAGTAGAACGACAAAATCAACAGCAAGTGACAGCTTCTCCTTATAGAATGGATACTGTTCTACCAAAAACTATTTTCGAAAGAAACAATCCTGATGATTTGAAAAAAATTAGTTAGATATTATTGATATTTAGTAATTTTATATATTAATATAAAAATCTAACGCAAAACAAAAAAGAATAGCATATAATTTATTTCTCTTCTTTTATTTAATATTGTTCCGATTGAATTGATTGACGATTCAATTCTCTCATTGTTCTTCTTGCTCTGCTATCATTCATAATACCATCCAACATATAAATACTTAATATTAATCCAAAAGAATTTTGTATTAATGCAAAAATTAAATCAATAATTTCTTCTGCCATTGATTTTTTATCAAAAGAATCAAAAGGATAATATAATGATTGTTTAATATAACCTGAAAAATAACCATAAAAATCGAATATTATTCGAAGACATGTAAGAGCTGTCAAAAAAATAATTGAAATTAAAAGTAGATCAGCCATTTTACGCCATATTGCATAGAGAAGAAGACAACGATAGACTAATGAAACACAACCACCGATGATAGCTCGAATATGAATATATGTATACGGATGTGTAAAAGGTGATGATAACAATGAGTTATGAAAAATAACTAGTTTAACATGTAGAATAGTTTGACAATTAAGATAGATGTAAAAACAAGTTAAAAGAAGACGTAGTTCAATATAATGAGATCGATGCATTTTGAAATATGTTTGTCCTGACAGATAATGATTTAACACATTTTTATGATTTTTATTTCTCTACAATTTCATAAAAATCGAGGACAGAATAATATAATAATAGAACTCTTGAGATTAATTTTATTGCTTTACATTTATATAATATATTTTATTGGAAATACTTGTAAAAGAAAAATCAAATGATTACATAATATTAATGATATCTCATATAATTCATTTGTCTAAACTTTTGTGGAACTCACATATATTTTCGAAGAAAATAGTGAGTGTAAGTTTTAAGTTCGAGTTTTTGCGGCTCCCACCCTATTACAGACACATAGCAACGGGAAAGAGAACATTACAGACACCCTCCCCCTCCCCCCATTACACGCCATAGCAACTCCAGAAAAAAAGGGAAAAAGTTTTTTTAATGCAATAGTAGAAAAAAATCAGTGTAAAAAATGAGAAGAAATTTTGACTACTTTGCCATAAGCCAGAGTATTGTGGAAAAGTTGAGATTAATAACATTCGTATACTAGTATTCCTGTAAGTTCAGTTTTAGATTTTTGTCCACATAAAAATGTATTTAAGACGTCAACAATCATAAGAAATCACCGATTGATCAAGTTATTAATTTGAAAAAACTCGCTCAGTGCTAGTGTTGTGACTTGATCGAGATTTATAATAGTTCATTGACACTTACTGTGGGTTAAATGTATATGTGTAATAGGCATATTTACCGGTTGAATAAATGATTACAATGATAATAGAATTAAATTTAAAAAAATAATGCAAAAAAAAATAATGAGTGAATAGTAACAATGAAAACGAAAAATAGAGCGTCCGTCAGAAAATGAAAAATAAAAAATTCTTAATTTTACACCTTCTGTATTTCGTATTAATATAACGAAGCTGAAGAACATATGTGAGTTCCACATTTTAGTCCTAAAGGGGCTGCGCTAACAAGCTTTTCTTTATATAATAAGTAAAGATCAAACTACATCTATTTTGTTCGTTGTAGTATAATTGAATGTCTTCTTCGCAAACTGCTCTTGTTGTTGGTCTTGGTGGTGTCACTAGTGGTGGTAAGACAACAATGTGTCAGTTTCTTGAAGATCTATTTTCTTCAAATAAATACAATCTTAATATAAAATCATTACATATCGATGATTATTTTCGTTCAAATGATGATCCACATCATATACATCTGGACAAATTTAATCATCATGATTGGGATTGTTTAAATGCACTTGATATAGATCGATTTATTCAAGATTTTCAATCTACTCGTTTGATATGTGATATTTTATTAATTGAAGGTTTTCTTATATTTAACATAGTATCTTCATCAAAAGATGATTATAGATATGATTTAGCTTATTATTTTGATTTACCATATGAAGAATGTCGCAAACGACGATACGAACGAAATTATGATCCACCAGATCCAGAAGGTTACTTTGAAGAACATGTTTGGGATGCTTATATTAAAGCAAAGAAAGAAGCATTCGAACAAAATAAAGATGTAAGATTGGAAATTGTCGATACAACTAAAACATCATTTGAAAAAATTCAAGAAAAAATTATTAAAGATATTGAAATAGCTTTAAAACGGTGTTCAAAGACATGACATAAAATAAAATGTTTTTATTTTTTTATTCAGGAATAATGAAATGCAGTTTAATTTAATCAAATATGACTCTTTTTTTTTTAAAGAACGATATTATTAAAGAAAACAAAAATTATTATCAATAAAACAGTTATATAGTTTATTTCAATTGTAGATTATTGAAGAAAGCGAATTGATAAGAACATTAATTAAGAGTTATAGTCAATTCACTTGTTCCATATCCCTCACCAAATAAAGGATAATAGTACCACCAGAAACTAATAAGAATATTTTGTCCTTGAATAATACAAAATGTTTATTTGACATAAGCAGATGTATTCACCGATGCTCCATAAAGATATACAGTACCTGTTACTTGATTTCCTGATAGAGAATCAACTGTTGTTGATGATGTAGCATTAGAATAAACAGTCAATGTCCAATTTGTCAAATTGTATTCAAAATCACCATTTGAAATAAGTTCTCCATTGCCTTGTGTTGCACTTACATCATCTAACGCTCAATATCCATTATCATCTTGAACAGCTATTTCAAATGTATATTGATTCACTGTTGGAGCCACATAGCAACATGAGACAAGTGTTCATACCGGTGGTGGAAGATACAAGAGATTTAAGTTATTATACATAACTGTCGAACATACCGCATGACTATTTGTATTACACACACGAAGTTAAGCCAATTGTTGTTGAAACTTTAATAAAGACGCAATTAAGAATACAAATATTAAAAAAGAAAATTGTATCAGTAGTCGTAATTGTTGTCATTGCTGAATCTAAAAGTATTTTCGTATGCATAAAAATTTGATCAAAATCTTACGAAAAAACTTTCTCCAGGTGTCAAATGACTTTTCGACTGAGATTATGTTCATTTGATGAGTGTTTGTGAATAATAGAAACATCTAGAATGGTTTGGTTGTTCAGGCCTTTATTCTTATGCTGTAGAAATTTTACTGGGTTTTTCAACAAAAAACTACGATCCCTTCTATGAAGTTACGTGGAAAATAGACTTTCGAGTTTCGACTTTTAACTTTGCATGGATAAAATTCTTCAAGAGATTACTTGATTGTGTGACTTTTAATTTTTCTAGTATTTTCTTTCCAAAAATGTTAATAAATAAACAAAATATGCTTCTACACATGAGAGCATTTCGAATATTGAATATCTTCGCATAGGAGATACTAACAAAATTACAACTTGCTTAATGAACTAATCTGATTGAGAATTTTTTTCGTGCAAAGCTTAAAGATCGAAACTCAAACGTCAATTAACCACGTGACTTGAGGGGGACCACAGTTTTTTGTTGAAAAATCCAGTAACATTTCGATATCTGAGGTATGAAGGCGCATAAAACCAAACCAATAAAATAATTGTTAGTGTGAGATTAAATGGAGAACAACATCGCTTCTTTTTTCTGTCAACATAAATATATGAAATAGTTTAGAAATTTCTCTAATCTTCATATTTGATAGAAATACTTTTTCGATAATGATTCATTTTGTTGTTCATTATTCAGATGTATAAATGATATTTTCTTGGATCTTACTACGGCCAAAAACACAGTATCAGTCAATGATGGTGACCAATTCATCATCCTACCATGAAATAGATCAACATTCTAAGCAAAATATGAAATTGAGCTGAATGAAAACACATCTAAATGAAAGTGACAAACTTTTCTACTTGATTGATATGATCCCGATGGAATGAGATCAAGCACATGGTTGAATGATAATATATGAGGAGTTGGAAGAACCATCTTATCTCCAGTTGAATTAATCTTGTGAACCGGACGAGAAAATGATTTTAATATATTCAGATACTGATCAGTATAACCCTCGAGTTTTATATCGTTGGTTTGTTTTACAATTCTGAGGACTTGATCATTATGTGTTTGAATTTTTTCTTTGTGTGCGGTTTAATGATTGAATATGGTCATGTTGACTTTCATTTTGATATATTTGTTGTTAATGAGTAATATAAGTCAGAAGAGAATTTTGTCTTGTCTTACTTTTCTTTTTTTTTTTTACAGTTTTCAGTCTTGTTACTGTGAGTTTTGAAATGACAGAACTATGAATGAAACGATAGTTTTGATTTAATGGATTAGTTGTAAATAAGGATAAAGTGATATGCGTCAGCTTATTACTGTTTATTCGATTTTTCACTTTCTTAGATCGTCGTTTCAGAGATTTTCGTAGAAAAAAATCGAACACTAACGTGGTTTTGTCGAGTAGATCGAGTAGTCACCATTGAAATATAAAAGAACAAAAAACAATCTAACTATCGTGAAACCAAATTAAAAATATTTGTGCTGCACATTAAATAGGTTGTTTAATCCATGCATTGTTTACTTGGAACGGAGCCACCCTGTGTTTCATAGTTAATTGAAAAATCTGATTGTGTTGATCAAATCGAATGAAGACTATATTTTACGTTGCCTTGATTCGACCTTCACATCAGAGGATATGAAAATTAACTAAAGTTCATTGTGAAAGTCCAAAGTGTGAATATACAGTGATGAATAAAATTTTTCGTACCATTTTGCTTTTAGTGTAACTCTTCTAAACAGCTGCGTTTTTGACATGAGGATTTTATTAATCGTATTGGCATGGTCTATAATATATCCACAAAAAGTTCAATTCACAAAGTTGAGTCGAAATTGAATTGAATTAGCAACAGTCCAAGGTAATCGTTTTTTCTGGGACGAAGTTTTTCGTACGATTTTCAAACCAAATTATTATTCTCCAAAAAGTTTCAATAGCTAAAATTTAGTTTGTGTTTTCTTCTATTCATTCATATGGCTTGAGTTTTTTCTAAACATTTTTAGAGCAAAATAATTTGATTTGAAAACCGTACGAAAAATGTTGTTCACCTCTGTATGAGAAGACTTTATATTGTCGAATGGAATAGCTGAAAAACAGCAACATTTTTTATAGCATTAGTCAAGAAAAGTTCACTTGGTTTAGAGTTATTTTTACTGGAAAAAAAACCTGTGTACAAAGAAACATATTTTGCTTTCTTCTCAAATTTCCCCATCAACTAAGATACCTTTATCTCTCTGTAAAAATTTTAATCTTTCAAACTTCAATATGCAATAATAAAAAACTATTCTTTCGAATCAACTGATTGTCCATAATTGAATCCATCTGGAGAAAACCATTTTACCAAAATTACTAAAAGTATTTTTTTTCTAACTATTTTCATCAGCTTCCGACTAGTTTTATCATATTTAATAATTCTTATATAATAACTATTTTTAATTATAATATGTGCTCTTCATGGGAACAAGAAAAGAAATGAACAAAAGCAAATCACAGAACAATTTATACAACATGCATGATGATCAAGCGAACGAAATACAGACAAGCCTGTCAACAAAAAAAAGTAATTTCAGGGATTCTGTTGAGTACAATATGATTTAATTAATGATTATTGAAATAATCATTTTGTCATTTCTATTCATTCATCTAGGCTACCAATCATAGACTTTTCATGATTGTTGGATATCAAAATTTTATTAAATTCATTTCAACACTTGAATTGCATTAGATTATTACAGATGAAATAATAATAGAAATTGATCATTAAACGAAAGCATTATACAGAAACTTGTGAATATGTCTTATTCATTGTGAAATAATTTCTTTATAGTTCTATTAATTCAAGTGAAAAAAGATAAAGAATATATTAGATATGATACAACATAAGAAAACCTTATAGAGAAGAAAATCAAAAATTTTCGTCTCTCATTGAATTCAGAGATTTGCTATTAATCATGTATATATAAATAACTATTGAATGTCTTCCATAGCTTAATATTATTATCAAGAGTCGGCAGAAAGGCGCAAACTGAACCATTCTATGCATTTACATATTATGTATTTTTCATTGATATTTTTCTCTCTATCATGTCAGTTAAAATATTTCAGTCATCATTTGATTGAGAAAATTGTATCATACATAGTAACACAGGAATGAAAACACCTAATGAAATTAATAAAAGACAACAGAATTAATTCATTCGATACATTATCGATAGAGGGAATACAGTACCAAGCCATTGATCATTTCTAAACTAATCGAAAATCTTGTCTATTAATTTCATATAATAAATTTCAAACTAGCATTATATGTTTACAATTCTCATAAATACTATTATAGCATGAAAATAGAAAATGTTGAAAGAACAGTACATTGGGAATGTTCAATTACTCATTTTGCTGATGAACATTTGGTTTAGTAGAGTTGTCTTCATATAAAATATGCAAAATTGACAAAATCATTGCATATACTAAAAGAAATATATTTATCAAAGTTTCACGAGACAGTTTCGTGCTCTAGCGAAATGTCCGTACAACATTGTGCGAATCTGCACTGAGCATGCGCTACGCTATTCCATGCTTTGAGGTATTCTGAAAAAATACTGATAAAACGAATAAGCGCGTGCAATGTATTTTTACAAAGAAAAAAAGAGCAAGAGGAGTGCGATACATATAACTGCAAGTGACAGTGTAAAGTGCTTTTGTTATTATTATCTTCATTCTCTAAAATAAAATACTTAGATTTGGTGTATCAAAAGATAAATATGATTCGACTTAACTATCTATAGATTTTATACTTCAGTTTTGTGGTTACTTTCTTGATGGATACTAATATGACTTTTTATTTCTTTCTGAAATCCAAACTGTTCATTAATTTTCAGAGTAAATCTCGAATACTTGAAGATGTCATGTTCATCATACGAACAACATTTCACTTATCATTGGAACATAAGCATTCTGATTTTGTTAGATTTGACAATAGTAAAGTTCCAGCAAAGGTTATTTTACGATTATCTTCTGATCAAGCTGAAAATATTCGTAAAGCTAATCAAGTTAGCTATACAATCCTTTGACAGTGAAGCGCGTAAATTTACGGTTTGAAAATTTGAATAAAGAATGAGAAAAAAATATAGTAAAATCGAGAAGAGAAACAGCAGACTTAAGAAGATTTTAACATATATTAAAAGCTATAACTCATATATTTAATGAGACTTCAGCCGATTAAGTATCAGGCAAACACCGACCGCTTGACGGTATACCGTCGAATTTTTGTCACTGTCGACAAATACCATTGATATAACGCATATAATCCCATATTGCCTATCACCGGTATTTGCCCGATTCGAACCACATGGGTAGTCATGGTGTCGTATCTTTATATCAACTCTAAGTGCAAGAATTATGATTGCCAATAATTGTCAAAGTATATCATGTTGACAATAAAACTTTATTTTATAAAAAGAAAAGTTTGGCATCATAAGATTAAAAAACAGTCGAAAAAAATCATAAGAAATGACAGTAACTACATACAATTGTACGTAATTTATTGAGATTTCAAGATTTAAAATGAAAATAATTTAAATACAAATTTTGTTTTATTTCTATAAATTAATTTCAAATAAAAATTCATTTTCTTTTTAATTGAACTATAATTTAAAAAAATAATTCTGCACTTATATCATGTGATATTACCAATAAGTTCAATAATAACAAGTATAGCTACACATTTGTTTGTACATATGTTTGCGATGACAGAGATATTTAAATACTATGATATTTATTATTACAGAATTCATTTACCATTGTTCAATATAGGTCACAGATAATTGTCTTAATGATATAAAAATATTTAGATATTCACATAATAAGACGAAAGATTGAATAAAATAGAAAAAATAAATCAAAATTAAAACCATAGATCAAACCAATTTTCATTGTATTCAACTGTAAACGAGTCTTCTGTCTTTATATGAGAATGATCAATAATCCATTGTCGAAGATTTTTTCGTATTTCTTCTGGCAATGAACCTGTAACATCGACTGAAAGACGTGTTTTTTCTTTCCAAAGAGAAATAATTTTCAATACAAACTCATCAATAACAACTGTTGAATCTTTTAAAGTTATGACAAGATGACGAAGAGAGCTAAATATTTTTGATATACGTTGTAATAGATCAGACTTGACATCGATCCAATCCATAATATTAAGACGAATAATTCGAGTTTGTAATAGGCGACATGTAGATTCATCGTCGAATAATGTGTTAAGACAATCAAAATAAACGATCAAATAGTCAACATTTGGTGCAGCATTGAGCAAAGGAAATAATTCAAATATTCCAGATGTTTCAATCTGTTTGAGAAAAGGTAATTCTAGATTGATTGATTGTGATTCTTTTGGCAAAGTTACTAGACAAGCAAATAAATAATTTTTTAGCTCAAAATGTTTTATCTTATTTTAAAAAACATACAAATGCGAAAAATGAAAATGAAGAAAACAGACATATACTCAAAGAATATATGATAATGTATTCATAAAATTCAACTCATACAAAAAGAAGGGAAAACTTGCAAATCAAGATACTTACAAATTTGTGACTTATCTTTTGCATCAATAGTAAGTGTTCGAAGTCGACGAAAATGCTGTAATATGAGAAGTATCTCAAGTATAGATGTTATATCATAGATGTATAAATCTTTGATTCGTTGCATATATTTCCAACCGGATGGCATTTGTTTACTTACTGTTGCCGTTAAAATAGCTGAATGTACATCATATGGAATAGTATGAATTAGAAAGCGATGTCGTGGTTCATCTAACAAACAAGCGATAGGAATACGAGTTGATGAGAAATTAGTTGCTATTTCAGCATCTCGGTTTGACTTAGAAAAGTAATAACGAATGAAAAAATCAATTTTAACAATCGATGAAGGTAGAATTGCCATAAAATCCTGTTCATTGACTAGACGTTTGTCATCTGTACGCAGATCAAGTGCAAGCTGTTGCAAGGAAGGCATTGAATTGAGTAGATGAGCTATTTCATCGAACGTCCAAAAAAAATTGATTGAACGTAATTGAAAAGTGATCAGATGAACAAGACATGGTAGACTATTATTTGTTTGTTTTGATTTTGAACCATTTGACAATTCGTCTATATTTAAATATAAACGCCTTACATTCGGCACGAGTACAAAGAGACATGGAATCAATTTACATAATGTTAGATTTATGGTAAGCTCTTGAATATTTGGATAAGATATCATGTTAATATCATCCGATATACCTAAATCAATTGAATCTTGATCAATTGATACTATTGTAAGTCGACTATTATTCGCAGAAAGAACTTTTGTTAGAAGTGAATCTATTGCATTTCCTCTAAGAAATCGAATATCCAATTCGATGAGTTTTGAAAAATCTTGAATATTATCAATAAATGACAAGAATCTCTCACTAGTAAACCATTTAACTAATAATATTTCAAGTTGTGGAAATAATAAAGACAAACGTGAAATAAAAAGAATAGAAGATAATTTTTTATTTATGATTGTTTCCCAATTACCATTGAGTACAAAAGTTCGAACAAAAGAACCAATTTGAGGTAGAACATAAGAGACAGCATATTCAAATTGTTTATATGAGACAGCCATTAAATTAACATAACGACAATAACCTGTTATAGTAATATTAAGACGAGTATTAAGATTATAGAATGAATAGAGAACATCAGCTTCACGAAGATATTGACATACAGATAAAATAGTTTCATCGGGTAACATCTCAAAAGTTGAAACAAACATCTAGAACAATTATTGGTCAAATCAGAAAACGAAACAATTTCATTCGAAATGATTTTGTTCGTTATACATAAAACGATCGTTGTATCACAAACATCAAGTGAAAAACTAAAGATTTTTCTTGTGTCCATGCTAGCATATGTAACCATTACTTTGATCACACTTTGTACATATAATGTGTTGACAAAAAAATAAAAGAAAATAAAAAAATGGCTAAGTCATATTGATAGAACCTTTATTAAATATACCGTCGCATTGGAATATTGATAAGCCTATGAAAAAGTTTTCGTAGCTGTCGCTCTGTACTTATCATCTAATAGAATAAGAAAAAAAGATGCCAAAAAAATGATTTTACTATATAAAAATTTTCATCTTATCACCATAGATTTACAAATGAGAAGAAAACAATTGAAAGATTATTTTGTTTTTCGATGCTAATTTTATGACAATATCTTCTAAGTATCTATATCGCCTCTATTTATTAGAAAATGTTCTTATGTTTATTTGTATTTAAAATGTAATTAACAATAAAGAAAATATGTTAAAGTAATTGAATTTCTCAATATTATTCATTTTGCTAAATCTTCAGGATTCTGCGAACATCGAAAATTAGAAAAAAAAAAATAAAAGAAAACAAATGAAAGATAAAGGAAACAGAATGCATTCATTTTATTTTTTTAATGAGAATTAAAAATAGTTCTTGCTAAACTGAATGACGTTTTTACTTTATTCAGTCTATTTTTCGAAGAATTGGGCGAATATTTATTTATCTTTTATATCCTTCAATATTCGATATTGTTTAGTTTACTAATGTTTTGTTAAATTATTTAACAACTAAAATAATATTCAGTTCATTCTTAAAATCATAAGACTAATTTATTTTCTTATCATATGAATAAAGAACAGCAATAAAAGATCTATAGATTTAAGAAGATTGTTCATGTAACAATATTTTCATGTCACTATCTCATATTACTTTTTAACATTTAAAATGATATTCGAAATGGCTGAACATTTTTCGACACTAATTAAAATGTCGTTTCTTCTAAACAATTATTTCACAATTCATCCTATATCTTTATCAGATACTAAATGCCTTATTTTTCATGTGCGATGTTGTGTTTTACTATCTCGTAAATATTATTGTAACACTATACCATAAATTATATAGCTCATCGTGTTCTATTAATCCATTTCATTTAGTGATATGATAGATTTTTATGGTCAGAGATTATTATTTTCTGTGATGTTTTAATTCTAATTATTCTTATCATATTTCATACCTTCTAGACAGCATCATTATTGAGGAAAAAAGAAATTGTGAAGCAGATAAACATGTTTACAACTTATAAGTTATGACACTTGAATAAACCGAAAATGAAGAATCTGATAAGTATGACATGATTTGTCTGAATATCAATATAAAAATTTAGCATAAAATTAAAACATGTTGTTTTTCATTTTCTGCAAATACACTACAATTTCAGTGTCGTGTTCAAAAGTACTATCAAATATGTAGTCATTCTTTGAATATAAGATTTTCTAGAAAGAAAATTAATGTTTGAAGAGCTTAGTTCATCTACTAACAAAAACTTTTCAATTAAATTTGTTAATTGCAGTATAAAAAATGAAAAATTTAATAAGTATTACATTTTTTCCAACTCAATATATTTCTAATTAACTATAATGTTCAAAATATCCAACTAAGTAGTTTAGTGTGACTTTCACTTTGACATTAATCCTTGAAAATTATTCATGGAACCTTGTTTCCTATATCATTACCAATGATTATCTCGCTAGAAAAGAAATGAGTATAGTATTAGGAACACTTCGTTAACCATACAAGGTAGAAATCAGACCTGAGCATAGAACAACTTTTTCTGTTCTGTCATGTGCCCAGCTCTGGTAGAAATTGTACCTATATTGTTTTATGAATAAAAGCCACGTATCCAAAATAAAACAATAGAGTTCTCAAAATAGGAGCCTCACACGATTGTATCCCTCATAAAAACTTTGTCAAGGATGATTATCAGTATTAAGTTAGAATCCATTTACTTTAAATGAAAAATTTCATCAACAATGTTCTATCTAGCACGAGAATCGTGAGGGTAGTACTTCTTCGAAAATCGGGCTGGTCCTCTCGAAGTTAGCGATTATTGTGCCATGTACTATGTGTCTGTGCTTCCAAAAATAGGCGTTCACCCTCTAGGTGTTTTAAATCGTTCATTCAGAAGAAAAAGCATGGATAAAACCTTGTTCATCAGATTCATTCTTTTTCAGATCTGTGAAATTTCTAGTAGAAAAGATAGACATTTGTTAAATTCGACATCAAGATTTTCATCCATGCTGTATATAAGCCAAGAGAAACTAACATTTATTCTTCTTCCATTTTATGTTATTCTTGGGATTNTCATTCTTATACCTAAATTTAAAATTTAAATATCTCCCTCTGGGCAAGCCAACAGCCGCTAATATTTTAACCTTGTTAGTTTGGCGGTGAGAGCTTTCATTTGACCGGAATATGTGCCATCGTTTTAAGTTACAGTACAAACACCTCCATTGTCAGACAAACTAAAGTCGTTTAACATGAAACGCATATGGAAAAGAGGGGCAGTATAATTTTCTCCAATGAGGAGTCGCATAATACATTGGACTTGTTCCCTGAACCGAGATAGCTTTTCTCTAAGGACAAGTACATGTTTTGCCTTGTGGCTTCTTTGCATTATACTCAAATCGGCTCTTATTAGTTTTTGCAATCAATGTTCGGGTTGGAAATAATATTGTTCCCTAGGAGTGGTGCTGTAGTTTCATATAGCATCAACAACAAAATTTTATACCAAATTAAAGCGTGTCAACGATGGACTTTATCAGTACTAAATAGTAAGGGTTATAGCAACTTTTCAGTGTCGAGTTAAGAAAATTTCTAGAGTTTTATGCCATATTGACATAGAAAAATTCTTCATATGATACAGCTCAACATAGATTTCATTTAAAACGATGAATATCATAAAGTAATGTTTATTTTCTTAAGATTTGATGAATACAATCAGTAATCAATATGATGACCATTAGAGTTGTTTTCAGTACTAAGAGGAGATGCACACGAGCATAAAAGAGATTCACATAACTCACTGTTTGTTGTCGTGTTTGTCAAAGCATCTGAAATATGTATTTTCAGAGTTTCTTCATGATAATGATTATATAAATCCCATTTCTTACGCGCTTTAATTTGATGTACAATTTATTGTTGATACTATTTGAAACCACAGCGCTATCCCGTGGAACAATATTATTTCCAACTTTGTAGAATTTCATTTATCGAAGGTACTCCGTTATACAACGGATATGCTTTTTAAAATGGCGTATCTCCATACATTTATCTTTGACATAATCACTGAAAATGTCTCGATGGATCCATAAGTTGTACTAAAGCCCGATAATGTTCAACGCGCGCTCATCAAAAGAGGATATCATTTCGACTATTGTATTGACTATTTTATGAATGACAAGTGGCAATGTCATATTTATAGGCTTCCATTCATTATAGAACGTATGCATGCTGTAACTAAGAAATTTCATTGTGTTCTATTCAAGATTGTTGTAAATTACGTGTCCATCAGTTGTTTCGTCCATGCGAACATGATTTCTTTGCTCGAAGCTGTCAATCTTGTTTATTACTCAATAGATTAGGAATATTCAATGTAACTAGACAACAAAAAAAATCAGTACGTCAAATCCATGAACATGAACAAACATCTTCGATTATTGAGTACTCTCTTCTAGTAAAGCAATGTCTTTTTTAATCAAACACACATGTACCTTGTCTCAGCAAGTTATATGTTCGATATGAAGAATTAATGACTGTGACAGAGAGTTTCACAAGTGATGCTACTCGTGCAAAACTGAAATGTACTATTTTTGATTCATCGTCAGTTGTCTATTCAGAAAAGTTCTATCATTATTTTCCTTCATTTTAAGTAAATTGTACTTCTCATTCCTTTCTGATATCATATTTATGTGCCAATAAAAGCAGCTATAAAAATTCATTAATTATTTGATAGTATTTTTTGTGGAATATGCGACGTAAGCAATCTCAGTATTAATTGTGAATAATGATGATTGAGAAAGAGTAATTCTGATGAATACATGGCCTTAAAGAAATCGAAAAAAAAATGTTGTTGTATGCATAAAAATGATTGTTTCAGTATAGAGTTGGGTATTTTTCTTCTGATCACTTTCATAGATGTATGGTAAGTTTATTTCATAACTTTCTTGTTGGACATCTTCAGAGACTGAAACCCAAAAATTAATGATTGTAATTATTTCTCAAGGATAGCGTTGACTCCACTTTTCTTACTCAAAAATAAAATTTAAATTTTCATTAGCAACTCGAATATTGAAAAAGTGACACCAAAAAACTCCAAAGAGATTTACAGTACTTATTTGGAAGAGAAACTCAAAATATACTATGGATAATAAACTATTATTATAGGTATATATGTAATTAAATATTTTTTTTCAAACTGTTGTATTACAATTACTTTAATTTACATTAATCTTATATAAGAGTTTGCTCGATTCGAAGAAAATTTTAATTTAATTATGGAAATATTTCTTTTTTTAATTTCGTTCTAAATCTAAATCGGATTTGAAAAGATTTTATCAGTTGTTCATTTAAAGGATGAGAATGTCTGATTGGATACTGAATTAAAAAAATAAATTGCATCAAGAAAAAGAACCAACTATTTACACAGAACATCATGACGAATTTGATTTAAAAACTCGATTGTATCTGTTTAGTTTGAAACCCATCACTTATTTGTTCAAGTTTTTTCTTACAACATTTTTCTTTTTCTTTTATTAAAAACAAAAACTGAATCAACAAAAAAAAACAACAGAATACTATTGTTTAATCAAAAACTAACATAAGTAGATTCTAACACACATACAACAACAACAAAAAAAAAGATAATTACTAATTTTGTGACTGTTGAATTTGACCAAAATTAGGTCGTTCTTGAGGTATATAACGAGGTTGTCGTAACCATTTTCGTTGAAATGGTTGAGGAATATTGTATTTTTCACGTATATCATTTTGTTGATCTCTTTCAAATTTAATATCATATAAACTTCGTTCACAAGGCATATGAATTGGTAATATATTCGATTTTTCTTGTGTCAAAGAAGGTGAACATGAAGAATTCAATGAATAATTAAAAGAATTTTCTGATCGATCAAAACATTGTGATGGTGATGAACGATATGAAACTTAAAAATAAACTCTTAATAAATAACAGATTTATTTTAATAACTTACTAATTGTTCGACTTTTAGGTGGACGCATAAAAATACGATTTGTTCTTGGTATTGGTTTAACTTTTACCATTGTTTCGATTGAGTTATTTGATTTGTCACCAATCGATTGTTGTTGAGGTTGGACTTTTGATGATAATGATAATATATCATTATTATTAAGATTATTTTTCTTATTATTTACTAATAATGATGTATTGATTGATTGTTCAGTTGCCTTATTTGTAGAAATCGATGCAGTACTATTAAGAACATCTTGTTGATGAATTAGAAGAGAAAGTCGACGAAATGAATGTTCAATAAATGATGAGGAATTATTATTAGAATTCATATCTGATAAATCTAAAATAAATATAAAAATAAGAAATTAACATATTCATATTCAAACTTAATATAATAAGACAAACAAAAAGAAAAACTAATTATATCTTCTTTTTATGACATGTCGTCGATGAATAATAAACGACCATTGAGATAAATATTTGTTCTATTTAAATATTATAGATAGTTGTTTTTTCAAAATTTACTTAAGATAATTCTATAGAAGAATGAGTTAATCTATTTCGATGATACTCTCGATGATATAAATGATGAATAATAATAGTCAATAAATACTGAATCTTTTGAATATGTTCATGTAAAGAAACAACAAAAGATAAGAATAATGAATCTTTCGTTTTGATATAGAAAATAAAAATAAAAGAATGATGTAGTAAAAAATATTATAAAGTTACATAAACTTTGATATGAAACCAACGGATGAAAGTTGTATTGGATCATTATAATATAACGTATAATCAAATAATCTTAATGTTAATTTCATCAAATTGAAATACGTATGAAAATAACTGACGTGAACAGATAAAATATGTCGTATGTCGTTAGTTAAAACTTCGTCGAATGTCCAATTATTATCATTGTCGTATAAAAGAAAACAAATCGTTCAACGTACTGACTGATATTCACTCAGCCACCAACATGTTTAAATTAAAGAAAATAAAAAAAAAGAAAATGAACACTGACAATGATAATGAATGAAGCAATGCTTTTGATGAATAATATATTGAAAAGGATGCGGGCATGAATGTCGTCTTATCTTTATCTGGACACATCATCCGGTCGCGCTCACGTCGATGACTTATGCGTAGATGTTTTTCCTGAAGCCCTTCAGAAGCAGGTTTCACAAAGTTTCATGTTTCAGTTCATGAGAATTCAACGGTACACTTTTCCTTGATAAACAGCAAACTACATTTTAGTAATTCGCCTACAAAATTTGAACTAGCTCCTTACGTTATTAATTCGTCCCGATCTTTTGAGTGATTCGATAGATTCGACATTCATGGCAATAAAGGTAATGAATATACTCTTTTTTCATTTTAAAATATGGAGAAGTTAATAAGATGTCGATACAAGTAATAAGAATGATATATATATATCAGACTCTTAATCTGGACACATTAAGAAGACTGATAATAGGAAATGATGTCTAAATCAAATTTCAGTTTTTATCTAATTGTTTTTTCGTTAAATGGAGCTGTAACAAAATGGTCATCTTCAATTGTGATAAGGTGAGTTTGAATATGAAAGATTCTTATTAAAAATACCAATGCAAACTTTTGTAAAAAAGAAATCAATTTTTAATAAAAATTCATGAGTTTTCATATTAACAACACGCTAGAGTTTACGTGTGTCTTCAGATGTTCCACCGTTCTGAAAATCATTCATGTTCATTACTCCAGAAATAAAGAAAAATCAAAGAAAAGAAACCGAAACTTTGATCAACAACATTCCGATTCCATTTTATGTATCGGTAAAAATAATCCTTTAGTCAGAGATAGATCCAATAGTAGAATTAAGCAAATATTTAAAAAGACAAAAGACAAAAGTCAAAATTCAATTTCTCTTTTGTGTCTACTTATTTTTCGTCCTTCAGATAGAATCATACTTTTTTTCCATCTATGGAAATCCATATCAGAGCTGGTAGTAGGCCATTTTCTTTTGGCTTGACATGATCTGGTTCGAGATGCCTTCAGATCAATCCAGTCCGATAGATGCTTTTGATTTTACGAACACATTTAATTCTAGAACTCTGCATTAATGTATTATAATCATTTCAGTTGAACACTTAAATTATTTCCATAAATATTAGATAATAACGAATTCTTGCATGTAATAGCAAATTAAAACAAAGAGACAATATTAAAATTTTTCATTCAAGAAAACTTGAACGAACAGAGTGTTTTTAATCATATCAATTATGCTTCGCAAAATAAAAAAGTGCAATCATCATAGAATTAACAACATTTGATTACGCCTACTAGAAAGAGGTAAAAGAACATGCATAACAAAAAATGTAGGGAATAATCACTAATTATAATAACAGACAAGAAGACTTACATTTGATAATCAATCTTTGCAGCAGCACTAGCACAAAATATACCATTCAATTCTTTTGGATCTAAACAAGTTCTTCTCTCAGTCAATGTAAGTCATATAAGGCTAGGTTGCCGTTTGGTTCAAGCGTTCATTACTGGATTGGAATGAATTTTTTAGAGTACTCTCGGATATTAAGATGATCCATCAACATTTGATTCTCTAAAATTAAGAGCCAGGTCAAAAATTTTTATCTGGTTGGCCAGGTGGCTGTCAAGTAGCAGGCCAGATCGGTAGCTCTGATCCATATGAAACCGTTGCACAATTCTTGATTATAGTCGATTACTCTTTCAAAGAACACGACAGAGAAAAAAACAAAGTATATAATGAAGATCGTGTTCGATTTATTTCAAAATAGTATGAACAGAACAGACAAGAAACAAACACAGTTGAAATGAAAAATTAATGATTATTATCGTCATCATCAGACTCATTTTCATATTGATTTCTTTTTCTTTTTCTTTTCAGTGTTTCTTCAATTTTAGTTAAAAGTTCATTATTATGTTCTACTAAAATATCACGTAATTTTATTGTTTGTTGATGAAAATCATTTTTATTTGCAATTGTTTCAATCGATAAATTATTACTATTAACAAGTAATTTTAATTGTTCAAGTTGCATATTAGTTAATTGACGACATGAACATATGTCAGCAATACGTTCTTTGATTAACTTAAAGAAAAGAAAATATATAGAGAAATTTTTTGTTATTATGTTGAAAACAAACTTTGAATTGATTATTATCTCGTTGAAGTTGATTAATTTTATCTTGTAATTGTTTAACAGTACTTGTTTCTAGTTGACGATATTTTTTTTCTAAGTTACGATATTTTGCTTCTGCTTCTTCCCATTTTTTTTTATAATTTATATTCGTTTTTTCTTCATTGAGATTCGTTTTTGATTGATCAGGAACATAACTTGAACCTGTTTTAGATTGTAATTTATTTACAGTTTCTTTTAATTTTTCAATTTCATCAATTTGAGCTAAAAAAAAGAAAGATTAAGAAAAAAAATCAATTTATATTGTTTACTTTTTTGTTGTTGTGCATAAACACGTGTATCTTCTTGTCGTAATGTTTCACGTTCATCGACTCGGGTTGTATATCTTTTTAATAATTCCATTAATAAAGAAGATGAAGATTCATCTTTATTTGGAGAATTTTTATCCATGAAAAATTATTTTAATCTTAAGATAAAATTCATTCATTTTATAGATAGTAATTAGCTAAAAGTCTAATATATCATAACGATTATTATCCAGTCAATTAGTTTAATGAAGATTGGTTAAAAGTTTAAACAAGATATATTAATGAAAAAACTTATAGAAAACAAAAAATCTAAGAACAAACATTTAGTTATAAAACTACAACAACAAAAATCAGAGAATGATATGAGAAAAAAAATTGATTATCCAAACTGAACGGTCAATAGAAAAAGATCTAGAAGTGTCACGAGATGATCATATTAGCATTAGTAATTCAAAAAAAAAGAAATTTATGGTATCAATTTCTTATGACATGATTCTTTTGAATACACAGGTTGGAATATAATTTAGGATGAATTTCCACAGTTTTTGCAAATAATCTATATTCACAATAATAGAACCATTCATATCACAGTTTTTTGTTCGAATTTATATATGAAAGTAAAATTCTGAATCACTGTAAATCATATAAATGTAATGCTTCATATGATTGAACAACAATTGAAGAATATGTTTTACTATTTATATCATGAATCAAACAAATATTACACGCTACTTTTTTAATATTGTTTTGTTTATATTCTTGCGGATCAGTTTGATCAATTAAATATAAACCTTGATCACCATCAGCAAATAACCATCGATAATGATCCATAGGATATAATATTCCAATCCAATTTTTGAAATCATTTTCTTGTTGAATTGTTCTACCACGACGTATTTTATTCATCGTTAATACATCAAAGATATCAATTCTCCAAGAAAAATTATTTTCTTTTATTGTCATACCAAGATATTGATTTACAGCTCGAATACAATTAATACCTATATCTAAAGATTCAATTAAACTATCTTTTAACCATGTATTTAATAAATTTCCATTATTAGAATTGAATTCCCATTGTTCAATTGAAAAACCAAATAAATAACAAATAAATATATATTTAGATGTATTTGTTATTGACCAAATTATATTAGAAAATTTATGAATTATTTCAATTTGTCTATTAGATGATAATGAATAAATTGTATTTGAACTTGATAAAAGAAAACAATTTAATATCGAATGAAAACACATATCTGATATTGGACTTTCAATAAATGGAGTAATTGCTATAGAAAATATAACTTCAAACTTTGGTAGACTCAACAATATTAATGTTTGATGATGATAAATAAGTAAATGATTATAATTATCGGTTGCCATTGGACATGATGACATTGATGGGAGAATATAAGTTGATATTGGTTGACGATTATCTAACATTGCTATTTCATTAGGAGTAGTTCTTAATGTACTCAAATGAAAAGACAAATCATCAATATCTGTCTCCATTACAATTTTTTTCTATCTAAAGTGATCAAATCTATGGATTCTATCTTATATATTCATTTATTTTAAATATATTTCATTAGATTTTCTCAACTTATTTCACTAATAACACTTTCTAATAAATATTTTCTTTGCTTAAATAACTTTCATTCTTTTAAATTTTGTTTATTTGTAACAATTACGTTGTTGCAATAGATACGAACGACAAATTCATTTGCTAAAGACTATAAACACATTTTATCAGATTCTTTCTTTATATTTATTGCTTGCTCAGCAAAACAAACAAAGTAAAACTATGTGCATTTTTTTTCGTATTCTAATCTCTCAAAAAAAAAAACATTCATTTCTACAATCTCTGAAGATATTTATGTACGGTAGGTGATAGTGAGCTAGTACGGTAAAAACAACAACTGTGAATCGAAAAGATATTTGAGACGCATCCATTTTTTGAAACTTCTGACTTTCTCATATTGTCTGCTTTTCTTCCCACATTATATAAGATACTTCAACAAATAAAACTTGTATATTATTTATTCAATATATGGATTTTTAGTACTCCCGAATTTGTTGTTGATGGCTCATATAATCAGAGTTGGAATTGAGCTAGATGTTTTTTTGAAGATCGATCAGATTTCATAGGTTGAGAAAAGAAAAACAAAAGACAAACTATTTTATTTAGAACCGATTGAAAGTCAAGTTGAAAGATATATAGGTGATGTTGTCTATCGAAACTCGAGGATTAGCTGATTCAAATTTTATACTACCAATCAACATAAGTTAAATGACTTATTTTTTTAAATCTATTAGAAACTTCTAAAGTGCTTCAATCATAAAGTGGATAGAAACGTAATTTATCATATCTCATTTGACTTAATACAAGAGATACGTTAGAAAAGGACAAAAGTTGAAAGAACTTTTTTGGATGATATTTGATACCGCACTCTTTTCTCATTCAAAGTTCTTATCTCTAAAAAATAATTTTTATTTTTCTTCGAAACTACAGACTATGTTTTTATAATATAAAAGACTAAACTCTCTACGATGTTTCTAAGTGGAAAGCTATGGATTGAGATATTAATATTGATGTGAAGCTATCACAACACTATCCATCACCACGATCGTGTGGACCACTTCGTTGGTTGTCCCCCTGGAACCAATCGAAAAATTCGGCAGAGGGCACACCTAGTCGGAAATATCAATTTTGAAGCACATCACCCCACCCACCGCCTTCCACAAGTTCTCAACACTTCCACAAACAGCTAATCCAGGCAAAATCTCCACAAACAATTCCACAACAAAAAAATTAATAAAAAATATAAATAATTACTATTGTGGTGGTGGTACTCAATACATCGGATTTTTTGAGTCTCAGAAGGTCTGCCGGGATATGTGTGATATATCGTTGGATTAAACTTCAGGTGGGATATCGATTTCACCTCTCATTCTCTCCCGGCAAACCTTTCCACAAGGAAAAAATTAATAAAAAAAATTAATAATTAGTGTTGTGGTGATGGTGGTACTCAATACATCGGATTTTTTGAGTCTCAGAAGGTTTTTCGGAATATGTGTGATACATCGTTGGATTCAACTTGAGGAGGGCTATCGATTTCACCTCTTCTTCTCTACTGGCAAACCTTTCCACAACAAAAAAATTGCGAAAAAAAGAATTA
The DNA here is from genome assembly GCA_905329745.1 of Rotaria sp. Silwood2. Lineage (NCBI taxonomy): Eukaryota > Metazoa > Rotifera > Eurotatoria > Philodinida > Philodinidae > Rotaria > Rotaria sp. Silwood2. Next base: position 566,432 of record CAJNSZ010000049.1, read on the forward strand.
ATAATTAGTGTTGTGGTGGTGGTGGTACGCAATACATCGGATTTTTTGAGTCTCAAAAGGTTTGCCGAAATATGTGCGATACATCATTTGATTCAGTGTGATCAGGCGTATCGATTCCACCTCTCATTCTCTCCTGGCAAACCTTCTGAGAGTCTAGAAACCCAATTTCATCATTACCTGTAGCACAAAATTATTAATGTTTAATAATTTTTATTATTTTTTTGTGTGATGGGAAGGTTTGCTGGAAGAGAACGAGAAGAGGAATCGATAGTCCCGATCTAGCTGAATCAAATGAAGTATCACAAATCTCCCGGCAAACCTTTCGACACTCAAAAAACCCGATTTATTGAGTATAACCCCCAGAATACTGATTATTAATAATTTTTTATTAATTTTTTTGTTGTGGAACGGTTTGTCGGGTGAGATGTGGTTAAAACTTAACTATTTTCATTATTTGGAGAAGGGTTTATCGCAGTTGCGGATCGATTTCGAGAATTATGTTCGCAGCGGAGGTTAACCAATTTTAACAAGCCTATAAATTGGATTCATACGTATAATTTCATAGGATTTTATTTTGATTCTTTTCTTTTCTATAGATAAAACACATAAAGTATTTGTTTTTTTTTCTTCATTATTTTAGTCAAATCCAATAAACAGAAGAAGTGTTTGATAATATATTTTTTCAAGCAAATCAAAACAAACGAACCAGAAATAAAAACGTAGCTTTGAAAACAAATGTAATAATAATAAATTAAAGTTTTTTTCCCGTCTCGTTATTATCGAATAAAAGAATCAAGAAATAAGAGATTCCAAACACGGCACATTCATACACACGCTGTAAAATAATGAAAACAAAAAGGAAAAACAAAAAGGAAAAACAAAGAGATATCCGTCGTTCTTTTTTATGTTATTGTTAAAGTATTTATTGGCAATAAACATTAAGTTGAATACAACATTGAACAAGAATCTTAACAGCCGCCATATATTGACTTGTTTCAGCTAAATTTTCACTTGCAACCAATTGATTATAGATTGTAAGTGATGTTTGATAATCATATAGACGAATATAACCTATAATTTGGTGAATACCTTGTAAAACACTTTGTGGAACCTCAAAAATAAAGAAAAGAACAGAATATTTTTCGTTTTAATGAAATATTCAAAGAAAAAATTTACTCGATTTTCTCGAAGTTTATCATACAAAACATCAAGTTTCTTTTTTACTTCATCTAATTTTCGTTTTAATGGTAATAGTTGTGTTGCTTGTTGGCATCGACTCATAAGTAAATCAAATGTATCTTGTATTATTTGATGTTCACTTGGTAATGGACCTTTAACAACAGGTGCAGGTGGAGGTGGAGGAGTTGGTGCTTTACGAACTGATGGCTCATGCGATGGAGGAACAGAATGATGAAGAAAATCAGACGTTGTTGTTGGAGGAAATATAGGTGCTGTTGGAGAAAATACAGGTGCTGTTGGTTGATTTGTTATTGCTGGATTGAAATGAAACGATGACTGAGAAGGTTCATTACCTCCAGGAAGAAATGGAGAATTCGTTGAAGTAAAACCATCTGTTGGAGGACCACCAGGAGGCTAAACATTTTGATTACAATGAATAATTAGAAAAAATTATGAAGATAGATTTTACTTTAGCTGGATTTGGTTTTGATGTTTTCATCACAACTGTTGGAGGATCATTCCATGCACCAACTGGTTTAAAATCTTGATAAGATGGAAGTGAAGGAACTACGGGTGGTACATTTGAAGAATCAGTTGGTGGTGGTACTGGATTTGTATGTCCTAATAAAGAAAAAAAAGAAACGAATACTTAAAATTTCTGTAAAAACAAACCATGAACAAATTGTTGATTAGACATTATTGGTGTTGGTGTATAATGTTGAGGGGCAGCAGCAGTAGGATTATAAAGATTTGGTTGATAAGATGGAACTGCAGGTTGTGCTGGATAGCGACTATAATCAATCGAATGAAAAGTAAAATTTTGTGTTTTTGTTTTTCGTTTCGTATTCATATATTTACTTGGTTATCGGTGCAGTTCCTGGTCTTATACTAAGATCACTAGTTGGATTTTGTGGTGGGGACCAATTCGTATTCGTTGGTGGTACCAACGGTTGTTCAGCAAAAGGTTGAGGTCGAAAATGTTGTGGCATAGTAAAACTTGTTTTTCGTTGTTGTTGTTGTTGCTGCTGCTGCTGCTGCTGTTGTTGTTGTTGTTGTTGTTGTTGTTGTTGTTGTTGAGGTGTAGGAATATCAACTCTTCGAAATGGACTTGGAGGTTTTGGAATACCAGTCAATTGATTTGTTGCCAAACCATAATAAAGACGATCGCGTAGAACAACAAGTTCAGGCTAGATTTGAAAAAAAGACAATGAAAAAATTTTCTTTTTATTTCTATCAAATAAATGAAATTTACTGTTTGTAAATTTCCTAAATAAACAAGTGCTGTTCTTGCACAACCCTCATTAGCTAATAGTTGTCCAAATAAAGCTAAATGTCGACTAATTGATGGTCCATCCATAGATGCTGATGCTACAATTGTTTTCTTTTGTTGTTGTTGATGTGCAGTAGCGTAATCTACTGAACGTTTAAGAACAAATAATTTTTCAATTAATTGTTCTAATTGCATTGATGACATTGCTTGTTGTTGATATTTACTTGACCAAGCTAAAGCAAATTGTTCCAAATTTCCCGTACAAATAAAACATATTGACGCATATGTACGATATGAATCACTGGTACCAATGTGTTGTTTAGCTAAATGATAACCAAGTTTATTACATAACTCAATAAATGTTGAACCAGTTGTATATGTAAGAAGTGCAACAAGTATATCACGCCAATTTGTCATATTACTTGATTCAATTAAACGTGACCAATCTTGACTTATAATAATATCAATTAACTAAAACAAAACAAAAAATAATAATAAATTATTTATTTAAATAAATAATTTTTTTCTACAAACTTTTGTTGTTGATGTTTGAACTTTTTCAAAATATCGTTTTTGTGTTAAATATAAAAGTTCTTGACCACCAATTTGAGCAAGAAGAAGTGCATCTGTATAACGTTGTTCATGAAAACATAATTCAACAGCAGCTTCAAATTGTCCTAGCATAATGCATCGACCTAATAATGTTTCAATTTCTAAAACAAAAAAAAAAAAACAAAAGAAGAAATTTAAATCAATAAAATAATCTGTTTTGTTTTTTACCAGCATTTGAAATTTTTTTAATTTGATTATCATTAATATGTAAACCATTGATAGCATCACTAGGTATGTCATGTTTAACATCTTTTGTTAATGTTTGAACTTTTTGTAAAATATCATCAGGGCGAAAACCTAATAATTCAATATATTTAGATCTTGGATCACTTTCAAATGAAGCACGTAAAAAACGCCATATAATTTGTTCATCTTGAGATAATGATTTTGAAGATATTTGATGATCACAATACTCAAGTAATGTACCAGCTTGTAGCATTGTATCAAATGTTTCAACAGCTTGAACAAATACATGATCGACAACAATTTGTTGAATAATTACTGGTGGACGACGATTATTAGTTGGATTTGGAGATGATGGACCCGATTCTGTTGTTGATGGAGTTGGAGGAGGTTGAACAATAACTAATTTACCACCAAACTAAAAAAACGAACGAAAATATGTGGGAAGAATTTGACTTTTTCAAAATAAAGTTTTTTACACCAAAAGAAACTCTTGTTTGACGCCGCATCCATTTCGGTGCATATTTAATAGGTAATACATCATGAGTAGTTGTTGATGGAAGTGTTTCTGATGACGGAAGTCCATCACCAAATGCTTGAGTAAATAGTTGATTATTAACTGGACGAGAAACTTGACATGAACCACCCATTAATGTATAAATACTTAATGTACCATCAAATGATGAAGCCGATATTAAATTTGGATCAACTAAATTTTAAAATATAATAAATTTTATTTCAACCGATAGCAAAACTATTTTCATACCAAGACACCATTTAACATCGAAACACCAATGATTACATGGAATTTCATACACAATTTCAGCCAAAACACTTAAATCATTTGGATTCCAACATAGTATTTTATTATCTTTACCACTTGACATTAATAAATTACTATCATTAGGTGACCATTGTAAATCCAGAATACCTCTAGAAAAAAAAATAAAATAAAATAAAACTCATAATAAAACGTATTGATGGAATCCCAGCGGGATTAAAATGGGAAATACAATCTAGCTGCGATCGGTAATCACAGAAGAACTTTTTATTCTATCTGACTTGGGACACATTCTTCACCTTCATTTCATTTAATATTCCAGAAATAGAGTGAGGAAGCAGTTTATACATTGCAGCGAGTCGTTATTGATATACACTCTCTATTAGTCTCCAACTAGCACCTGTCACGAACTATCCATGAAGGTGATGCAAATTTCTATCCTATATACTTTAACACTCGTCTTTAGATTGTGTTTCACAAAATGAATAAACAAAAAATATAATAACCTTGTATGTCCACTAAGTAATTTCATGGGACTAGCTCCATAACGAAGATCCCATAATTGTATGGCTGCTGATTGATCTTCTTCACTTGCTAAACATAATTGACTTGTTATATCTGGATGCCAAACAAGGCGATTTGCACGCATACGATATGTTGAATCACTTATTTTAAAAATTGGTTCATTACTTGATTTCAAATCCCAAATAAGAGTTTTTCCACCAAGAGTTGAACCAAGTATATGAGATTTTTGTTTATTCCATGCAACACATTGAACATCTTCATCAATATGATGACTTGCTGATGATGTACCACCAGGTATCATTGGTTGTTTAAGATCATTTAAATCCCAAATCATTAATTCGGAATTTGATCCACCACTTGCAAATAAATTTGATTGAAGAATATTTATATCAATTGAATAAACACTTCCAGTATGTTTATCAAGTTGTTGAATTATTGTTTGAGCCATTGGATCAACTAAATAAATGCGACCTTTTTCTGTAGCACCAATTAATAAGTTAGATGATGACCAAATTAATTTATTAAAACTAAAAACAAACAAAAAAATACAATGAATTAGAAATATAAGAAGAAAAGAAAAACAAACCGATGATCTGTTTTTACTGATCCAATTGGTGCCATAGCCATACTTCTATCAGCTAAATTAACTTGAAATAATTCTAATTGTGAATTTGTACTATAAAAATAAAATTATTTCAATAATTAAATTCTTAAATTAAACTAACCTAAAACTTGCATCAAGTTGTTGTGCAGCTGTACCAGTAACTAAATAATTTCCATTTGCTTTTTGTTCTTGACTTTTAGCTGGTGACCAAGCGACATGAACAGTTCGATCAATTTCTTTTAATTTCATTTCTATTTTAAATAGAAAATAAAATTCAAAATTCAAAATCTAAAATCATTATATCGTATATTATTCTCATTTGTTCAAAACAAATCACATATAAAAATCAATCATTTATATATATACAGAAAAACAACTTATTATTTGTTTTAGTTTTTTATGCAACATAAATCAATCAAAAATAGCTCCACAAAATTGACAGCGACGTCGTCGCATTGCTAAACAACAAAGAATACCAATTGGAAAAAGGAAGATTGCACAACAAACACCTAAGCATGTAAAATCAGTTTCTAACATGCCAACCTAAATAGAAAAAATAGATCTAGTTTGACAAATAAATCATGATAGACATACTTTGCAAGCTGGACAACCGCCAAGAACAATAACTGTAGGTGGTTGATAACCTAATGCATATGGATAAGATGAGGCACTTGTTGTAGTAGGTACTGTCCCTCCAACATGACCTATAAATGTTCCATATGAATCTGTACCTTGAAATAAATTAACATTTTTGACATTTTATTCATGAAAAGTAACATGTTATACCAAGGTTAGTTGCATTTTGATATGGAGGAGGATTCTCATTTTCATCAATCATCAATTTCTGTTGATCAACTAGAATATTTGATGTCATTTTGAATTTATCTTGAAATAAGTTTTGCTTCAATATGTGGCTTAAATTAGCCAAAATTCAAAAGATACCACGTCGACTATCCCTGTTTATTTTTTGATTGGTCAATAAAATCCATTACGAAAGTTTTTCTTCCTTCAAATTTTCAATATTTTCTATATTTTTCTCATGGTTCCAATTACTTATATAATATTTAGAATAACAAATAATTTTTTAGATTTATTTAAATAAATTTCTTTTGAAAAAATGATTTTGAAACAGCTGACTATGACTCATCGATTGGTTCTTATCAGTGGAGAGTATATTTTCGCCGTTTAGTTATCTTTATATTCATGCGAAACTTTTTCTATTAGCAAAAACAAAAATTCTATAACTATTGCAATATTAAATATGGCGTCTATTAGTTTTTTTCAATGTCTTTATCGTATTATAATGGCGTACGTTAATATTTTCATAGTTTGTCTTTAATCATTTTTTTTTGCAAATTAATTAGACTTACTCGTGCTATTGTATTTTCAATATTTCCGGCTCCAAAAAAACCCATCAATGATGAAATCGTTCTTATAACTGGTTCTGGTGGTGTTTTAGGTCGTGCACTTGCTGTTGAATTTTCAAAATATGGTGCATTTCTTTGTTTATGGGATGTAGATGAAGTAGAAAATCAAAAAACATATGAATTATTATATACGCAATATAATCATCGTCGAATGGTTGCTATGAAAGTTGACATAACGTTTGTTATTTTGATCTTTTTATTATCAAATAATTTTTTTCATCTTTCTATGTAACCAATAGAATACCTGAAGAAATTCATCGAGCAGCAGACAAGATTCGTCAAGATATTGGAAATGTATCAATTGTTGTACAAAATGCGGGTAGAATTCAATATTGATAAATATATATTATAAAATGAGAAACTCAATGCTGATACTATTTAGCACAGGTGTGGTGACATGTAAAAATGTTCTCGATCTTAATCCAGAAGATATTAAACGAACATTTGATGTTAATATTATATCACATTATCATGTAAGAATAAAATGAAAATGTTCGAAGATATAATATTCGTTTCTTTTTTTCAATATAAGATTAATCAAGCATTTTTACCAGCTATGATTGAACGACATTATGGTAAAGAGTTTATTGAAGAATAAAAATCAATAATATTAGTATCGTGCTTATTTAGGACATATTGTAGCTATTGCTAGTAATTGTGCCCTTTTTGGTTTATCACATTTGGGTGATTATTGTGCATCAAAATTTGCGATTATTGGTATGATTTTAAAAAACCAAGGTTTCTTCATATTAATAAATTTTAGTTTTGTTTAGGTTATATGGAATGTGTTGAAGATGAAATTTTTCGATCAAAATGTTTAGGAGTTAATACAACAAGTTTGTTAAATTATTTTATTTAAAAAAAAAAATTTCTTGTTTGATTTTAGTTGTTATTCTTGGTCCATTGAAAGGTGGTCTCAATAAACGTGTGACAGAAATTGTTATGTACATATTATTATTAGTTTTTTTCTTTTAAAATTTTGATTTCTTCTGTTTTAGTCCTGATTCTGTTCATTTTCTTCCAACAAGTATTTGTGCCGAAAGAATTGTTCAGGGTGTTATAACCAATCAAAAATTTTTATATATTCCAAAATATTATCGTTTATTGGAATTTGTTAAAAGGTAAAGAAATAAAGGAAAATTATTGTTGACTTTTTTTGTTTTATTTCAATATCGATCTTTTATTATTTAGTTTTCTTCCATACGACGCATTTAAGGCAATTCTTAGTTATGTACTCAATGTACATGATCCAAATTTAACACGAAATCGTTCACGAAGACCTGCTCGATTATGAACTACAAATAAAATTTTATTGTGTCGTTTCTTTTTTTGTTCGTTTGTCATACATGTGATTGCATCTATTCGTTGCACTTTGATAAGAAAATAAAATGAAAGGAAAAAAACAAAAGTATAGAAATTTCTTTTTTTTTTAAATTAAATACATCAGAATAACAAAAAAAACGACGTTTATGTTTTGAACGGAATAACTGCTTAATAATAATAATCAAAAAGAAAAGACATGAAATGAAAATAAAGAATTATAAAATATATAAATACGTATATACTTGAAAAAGATTTTTGTTTTCTTCTAACGAACAGTACGCACACCTTCAGTTTGTTGTCGAATAGCTCGATCAATAATTGAACGTATAGGACGTTCTATTAAACCATTTTTTGATATTGTATGAATAAGAATAGCAGCTTCGGCTAAATATTCATGTTCTTCAAGTAATTGTCGAGCTGTTCGACGTTTTTTTGGATTATAAATCAATATATCCTATTTGGTTTTTGTATTCATAATATATAAAATAAATCAATAGAAAAAAAACTAATATTTTACTTTAAGAAATTGTCGACATTCATTAGACATTGGTAAACGAGAAAGTTGAACATCATCGAGAGGAAATCTTGGTAAACATGTTTGATAATAAAGACATTGAGCAATTTCAGGCCATTCCGAAACCGTTGGTGTACCTAAAAGTCTAACCCAAGAAAGAAAAAAAAATGAAAGAATTCAAAATAATTCAAAAAAATATTTACCGAAAGATAAGTAATAATTGATCAATTTCACATTCGCCACGAAATAATGGTTCTCGAAGTGTCATTTCAGCAAATACACAGCCAAAACCCCATATATCTAAAGCCGTTCCTAGAAACAATTCCACCATTTTGTTTTTGATTTAATTCAAATTTAAAATAAAAAAAAGAAGTTCAACTAACCGTAAGTAGGTGCATTAAGTAATACTTCAGGCGGACGATACCATAGTGTCACTACTTCATGAGTTAAAGTTCGTTCAGGCATATGACATTGACGAGCTAAACCAAAATCAGCTAATTTCAAGCGACCTATTTTAACAAATGAATTATCTTTTAAAAAACTAATTAATAAATCAATTATAACCTTCATAATCAATTAAAATATTCGGTGGTTTCAAATCTCGATGAAGCTGAAAAAACAGACAAGTCAACATATGTTATCTACAGATAACAAAAAGAGTTTAAATTCTTACAATACGATGACGATGAAGACATTCAATAGCACTTAATAATTGATAACTGTAACTCTACATATAAACAATAAAAAATTGATTTTTTGATTAATTAAAATTTTTTTACTTTAACAAGTCTAGGACTAAGTCGTTCACCAGGTCCGAGTGCATCCATATATCTTTTAAGATCAATTGGAAGAAATTCAAGATATAAACATAAATGATTATAACCACTATTATACGATGGTTCAAATGCAACATGATTTAATCTTAATTAAATAAATAAAACAATTAAAATAGAAATGATTGTCAATGTCAAACTTACTTAATAATATTTTCATGTTGAGTTGATTTAAGAACAACTATTTCTCTGACAGCTGTTGCTGGTAATTCATTTTCTTCTTCTTGTTTACTTGTTAGTTTAATTGTTTTGCGTGCAAGACGTTGACGTGTATTTATATGGCGTACACATTCAACAATACCATATGTACCTTAAGAATAAAAATAAAAAACATAAAAGATAAAAGATAAATATTAGAAGATAAATGAATACCTGAGCCGAGTGTTGATTCAGCAATCCAAAGTGATACAGATGGTCGAATTAAGGAACTTGAACTTCGACTGTATTGCATAGTCCAATGGTAAATGTTGTTTTTGTTGTTACTATTTTTATCTGACTTGTTATTCTCGTACTTATCGAATGAATTAATGACTTTAAACGGACAGCGATGGGTACAATTGTGATTTGGACGAGAGAAAAGAAGAGAATAGAAAGAGAAAAACAGGAGAAAATGTACAGACTATAATGTTATCCTATGTTAGTAGAAACACATTAGACAACGGAAAAAAAAATATGCCTATGAAATTTATATTGCATTTTGACTTACATATCGTTTTCAATACTTTGGAAGAAAATGGAAAAATATTCTAAATAATCTATCATATCCTTCCAAAAAAATTGAATACTGTAAAAATTCATATTCTTCAAGAATAAATCAATTCATATAATATTTCAGAGGTATATTGCAACGTCAAAATATCTTTACATACTTTCACTCTGTTTTGTATTACAATCATGCAACATCGTCCTCATTGAACAATAAATCTAGTCTGAAAGTCGCATCTAGAATAAGTAGTCTGAATATTCAGAAGAATATATGAACATAAAAAAAGTTCACTATTATGAGAAGAAAACAAAAATACTTCATTAATAAAGTTTTATAAAAAAAAAGAAAACTAAACATTTTCTTTTCCTTTAATTATATGCTAAAAGATAGTGCTTTACTCCATGAATATTTACGATGAAAATTCGCAGTATTAATATATTGAATAAATGCATGTTTCAGTTGTTTTCGAGTAATAAAACCAAGAAAATCTCGTTGAAATTTGATCATGTACAGTCGATGTCCCCAATAAGAACAGACTTTTCAGAGGTGTCAGTAATTTACTTTGTTATTGATCAAATTTTTAAAATTATAAAGTTTTTTTTTACATTTCTGGGTGTAGAAATGTTTGCTGCATCGAATGATGCAAAAGTTATTTTATTATCTCGTAAATTAAACCTATAATTAGCGGTATTTTACGAGTAATTGAATTTGTTCTTATTAGGGTCGCTGTTCCTAATAAGAACAGGCCATATAAAATATATGGAAAAAAAATTTTTTTAGTAAACGAACTTTTTCTAATTTGAACTTGAAAATATCGATATATTCCTGAGACAAAAATTTTTTGTTATTAATCATGGAGTTAAGATTTCAAGGTTCAGATTTTTTTGATTTATAATAACAGAGCTATTAAATTTTAAAAAATAACTTGTCTGTTCTTGTTAGGAACGCTGTGCCCAATAAGAACAACCAGCGAAAAATGTTCCTAATAAGAACAACCTATATAAATTACACAGAAAAAAAATGTTTTTTAGCAAATAAACTTTTTCCCTATTTAAATTTGAAAAGTTTTTCATGCGTCCGCATAAAAAAATCTTTGTCTATTAATTATACATTAACTTCCAACGGTTCAACTCGAAAGCATCTATCCTGTGATGAGTCTGATAATATCAACGTTAGTGTTGGATATTTGATTTTCGATTGCACTCTAAAAAAGATTTTCGAAAGCGATTTTGGTTGGCTCGATTCCTTTATAGATTTCTTTGGTTAGATAAAATAGAATCACAACAATAAACTACTGAAATTAATTTATATCACATTACAAATTATTTTATTTTCAATTGGTAGTATTGTATTGAATTACACTCTTATTAGATAGCACTTATTCAAATGTTTAAACACATCATATTGATATAGTGGAGAATCATGAGAAGAGCAAATTTGTCTAAAGAATATTCCACAAAAGCTATTGATCAACGTAGTAAGAGTGCATATTATCTGCAACACCATAAGCGTAAAAGAACAATCTTCAAAAGTGAATTCAGAATGTCGATCAACTAAGTTAACAATAAAAATTGGCAGAATATCTGCTTTTTCTAATAGTTCTATCGCTGCAAAAACATTCATCGTACATGTCTAGATGGTTTTCTTATTTTTCGTATTTCGTTCAACTATCATAATGGGTCGACATAACTTTTGTACTTACTTATACCTTTTTTTCTTCAAACTTACGAAGATATCTCATCATTTATATACAAGCAAGTAATTTATGCAGCTTTTTTGCCAACATTCTTTTCTGAATACATCTGTATGAAATGTTTTTTTCTTTACAATTAGGACCTTATGAGATAATATTTATCTGGCTATTTCGATTTAGTATCTCATCAAGACATCGTACAATTATTTGTTTTGAATATTAATCATTTTTCTTTTTAAATATTTAGTTACACTTTTTAAGAATCTAATTACTCAGTGAACTCTAAATTGACTATTTACTCTCACTATTTTTAAATTATGCAAAAAAATTGATCGAAATAAATCTAACAGCAATATCATGTTTCTCAATCTTATCATCAGTTTATTTTATCAAATTCAGATTTATTCTACTTTGATTCACAACGATAACCTCTCATCAATGTTGTGCCAAACAAACGATTGTCTGCTATATCATAATTATTTTTCTGCATCTTATTTGCAATAAAAAGAACACAATAATACAAAGAAGATGTGGAAACGCATAAAAGTTTTTATATTTTGTATGGGAACGAAGTTGTGGCTGAATTTTCTTAATTCAACTAATAATTATATTCTCGATCAGTAATATGACAATTTCGAAATCATATCATTGTCAAAACAGAAAAAAATATTTTTTCTTGAACTGTTGGAAGTTAATGTATCATTAATAGACCAAGGTTTTTTTATGCGGACACATGAAAAAATTTTCAAGTTTAAATAGGGAAAAAGTTTATTTACTAAAAAACATTTTTTTTCTGTGTTATTTATATAGGTTGTTCTTATTAGGAACATGTTTTCGCTGGTTGTTCTTATTGGGCACAGCGTTCCTAACAAGAACAGACGAGTTATTTTTTAAAATTTAATAACTCTGCTATTATAAATCAAAAAAATCTCAACCTTGAAATCTTAACTCCATGATTAATAACAAAAACTTTTTGTCTCAGAAATATATCGATATTTTCAAGTTCAAATTAGAAAAAGTTCGTTTACTAAAAAACTNTCAGGATCTCTAGAAAAAAGTACCATACTCGGATTTAGCTGAGATCTAATTGATGAAACTAGGATAGGATTGTAGAGAAATGATTGATCGAAATCGGAGTAAAAATTGATGAGAAACTTTGATTTTATTGTTAAAGCTGAAATTAACTATAATTATATATTCGCCCCAGTATACAATGATTGATTCTTCATTTACCCGAAATGGGGGCGAATCGAGAACACCTTAGGGCTCTCTGAAAAACTGCTGTAGAGTCTGCTCTCGACGAGATTTTTTAAATCTGAAAACGGCAAATTAAAGAAAAATGTTTGCTCTACATTTGTTTGCGAGGGAAAGTTTTTTCTATCTTCAAAAATGATGAAGATAGAAAACTTGAAAAGTGAAAATACAAAAAAGCCTCTACATTCGCCCCGCATGTCTCTATGTGCATCAAGCTATACGATAAAAAGTTATTCGGTAGACATATAAACATAAAGAAAATAAGGTAAACATCTACATCTACTCTATATGTTTGTATTATTATTGAACGAAGAGAAACAAACTTACGTTTCAGCTTCACGTTGTTGATTCATCGTTTGTATTGTTTTATCTAGCATAGAGAAAAATATTTTCTTTTTGCCAAAATATTTTTTTTTAATCTTACCACAATGAGTTTTCATCCAATCAAGATAAGTGTGTACTAGTCGTAATCGATCAATTTCAAAATCTTTTATTGTTTCACGATTGTCCTTGGCTTCAAGATAACGTGCTTCATTTTTATACTTTTGATACTAAACAACGATACTTTTCATTATTTTATAGAAAAGAAAAATATTTACAGTTTTTATTATATCAGCTGGTGATTTTGTTTGAATGGTGAGGACAAAATCATCTTCCGACTGCATTTTTATATCTGAAATTGATTACATGCGTATTGTATGTAAAAAAAAATAAACGAAAATAAAGAATTAAAAAATATATAAATCTACACTTGAAACAATTTTGATATTGTTTTCTTTTAGCGAACATTACGCATATTTTTATTTTATTGTCGAATAGCTAGATCAATAATTGTACGAATAGGACGTGCTATTAAACCTTTTTTTTATACTGTATGAGCAAGAATCGCTGCTTCAGTCAAATATTCATGTTCTTCAAGTAATTGTCGAGCTGTTCGTCGATCTTTTGGATTATAAATCAATATATCCTATTTTGTTTCATATATAGAAATATTAAATAAATCAATGAATTTAATAAATTTTACTTTAAGAAATTGTCGACATTCACCAGACATTGATAAACGAGAAAGTTGAAGATCAATAAGAGGAAATCTTGGTAAACCTGTTTGATAATAAAGACATTGAGCTATTTCAGGTCATTCAGAGGCAGTTGGTGTACCCAAAAGACTGCAAATAGTATATATATATAATAGGAAATAATACATAAATATGTACCGAAAAATAAATAATAATTGATCAATTTCACATTCACCACGAAATAATGGTTGTCGAAATGTGATTTCAGCAAGTACACAACCAAAACTCCAAATATCTAATGCTGTATCTAGAAACAATAATCATTTTTATTTGATTCGAATTATAAAAAAAACAATTAACCATAGGTCGATGCATTAAGCAGTACTCCAGATGGAGGATACCATAATGTTACTATTTCATGAGTTAAAGTTTGTTCAGGCATATAACATTGACGAGCTAAACCAAAATCAGCTATTTTTAAATGACCTATTTTAATAAATTAGTCATTTTCTTTATGTAATTAATGAACAAACAAACTATAACCTTCATAATCAATCAAAATATTTGATGGTTTCAAATCTCGATGAAGCTGAAAAGTAATCAGAATATACTGTCTATAAAAAAAGAAAACAATTTGAATTTTTACAATACAATGGCAATGAAGACATTCAATAGCACTTAACAATTGGTAACTGTAACTCTACATGTAAATAATTAAAAATTTATGTAGATCAATCAATGATTTTACTTTAACAAGTCTAGGACTAAGTTGTTCACCAGATCCAAGTGCATCCGTATATCTTTTAAGATCAATTGGAAGAAATTCAAGATATAAATATAAATGATTACAATCACTATTATTCGATGGTTCAAATGCTACATGATTTAATCTAAATAAATAATTAAAAGAAATACAATAAAGGTGATTATCAATTATAGACTTGCTTAATAATATTTTCATGTTGAATTGATTTAAGAACAGCTATTTCTCTGACAGCTGTTGCTGGTAATTCATTTTCTTCTTCTTGTTTACTTGTTAATTTAATTGCTTTTCGTGCAAGACATTGATGTGTATTGATGTTACGTACACATTCAACAAATACCATATGTACCTGAAGAATAAGAATAAAAATATATATTAAGAAATAAATGAAAACCTGAACCAAGTGTTGATTCAGCAATCCATGATGATAAAAGTGATCGAATTAAGCAATTTGAACTTCAATTATAGTGCATAGTAAAATGATAAATGCTGTTGTTATTTTTGTATTTAACTCGTTTTTCCGTAGTTATCCAATGAAATAATGGTGTTAAACGGACAGTGATGGGTATAATGGTATTGTCCCGAAATTCGGGAAAAAAAATCCGGAAGAAAAAATCCGGAAAAAAAATAATTTGGAAAATATAAATCCGGAGGAAAAAAATCCGGAAAAATTCTGTGAAAAGATTCAACAGTTTATTTAACAAAGAAGCATGTACAATAAAGAAGAGAAATCGTTTGATATGAAGAG
>CAJNSZ010000049.1:581920-619447 GCA_905329745.1 Rotaria sp. Silwood2
CTCGTTCTGTATAGATAAAGTTCAGTGTGAAACTATTTGAGTGTGCATGAATAAAAAACTTTTCTAATTAATAATGCAAACGTATCATTTTTTTTCGAAGCGGTCTTCAATAACTTAAACTGTTGATATTCATTAGTCTTCACTTACTAATCAAATAAAACAAAGACAAATGTCAACAGTTAAAATTACGGAAGACCGCTTCGAAAAAAAATGATACGTTTGCATTATTAATTAGAAAATTTTTTTATCCATGCACACTCAAATAGTTTCACACTGAAATTATCTATACAGAACGAGCATTTCTGAGTTCGATTTACAATCGATAGTTTGATGAGTGAATAATACTTTCAAAGAGTAATTAATCATCTTTGAAGATGTGAAATAAAAGGAAAAGTTCACTTTTGAACGAGAAGGCGGTACATTATCAAATGTTCTGTAATAGAGATATAGAGAAAAGAATAAATAAAAGAATAGATAAATGAAGGAATTGAGAAATGGGGAAGGAATATNATAGTGGCGGGATGGGAAAGGAATATAGGAATAGTGGAATAGCGGAACGGTGGAATAAAGGAATGAAGGAACGACGACCGACCGACCGGAATATATTTTGAAGCGCTCCCTTAATAGGATTGAAAATAAATTAGATTCAATAGATTTCATATGTGTGTATGTGTCATTCTTATAAGATACTTGTTGAAATACACCAATAATGTGTTTCTTTTTCTTCGATTTATCTTGAATTAAGAACCATCGAATGTTGGAAAACTTTCGAACAAATTTCAACTATATCAGAAATAAATCATATTTTTACTGATTAATTCTTGAAAGAAGATACTTTAAAATGTTATCTTACACAAAATGAAGTATCTGTAAAATATTCAACATTAAAAGTAAATGAAAAAATATATAATATATTGATGTTCCCCGCACAGAAAACATCCGAAATGTAATTTTCCAAAATGAAAGTTTCATTTTGTAACAACATAAATGAAATTACTATTCGTTCAACAACATGTTCATTATCTCCTATTCAAACTATTCTTATAAATATCGAAGTAGCTTGTTTATTTTCATCTTAAACATGTTGAGTTATCTTTTACAGAGAAATAGAGGATCACGTAGACAAGTGATTGTCGTTCAATTTTGGTAAATTTCACACACTTGGATAGCAAATTTTTTGCTTTCTCTCTCTTTCTCTCGTTTAATTCAGACTCTAAAATATCGATCAATATATCAAAATATATTTATATACTGTAAAATCATTCTTTAAATGCATCGAAAAATCATAAATTTGAGTAAAATCATCGAGTACCTCTTGTCATATGTATTGTGATAATTCATATGGCTATTTTAAGTTAATGCACTGAATAAGAAAAAGAAATCTAATTTTCCTATAGAGAATATTCTCATAAGAAACAAGAAAAAAAATCAATCAAAAAACAGCATTTGATTATATTGAACGACGGCAATGTCTACGTTATAATCACTGTTTTCAATCAAATTTTGATTTATTCTTTCTTTTGATGATAGACATCATTCGGTACGACAACTGACGATCAAGAAAATAATAGCACAGTAATCATTAGAAAATCATCATCATTCAAAAAACTAAAACCACTTGATCGTGTCAAAATATCTGGATGTAAAATGCGTCAATCAGCACTCCAAAAAAATGATTCAAATGATAGTGGACTTACTAGTACAAGTAATTCATCAAGTACCTGCTCACAATATTCAAAACAACAAAAGCAACAACAAAAAACTAAACGACAAAAAAGTAATAAGATATTTAACATTTACTGTAGTAGACTGAATCCTCCTCCTCCTTCTCGTCTTGCTTCTGAATCTGCTATTTGTCGTACATTTCATGAATCAAATAGAATGTCAAGCTCATCATCTAGAAAGACTTCAAATATATTCCCAAAACAATCTCTACTTTCTTCTCTATCGATATCAGTACCACAAATACCATCTGTAATCAAGAACACCCAATCTAGTTTTACTAAACAAGAAACTCTCTTACCAACTATTCGACGATTATCTAATAGTGAAGAAATGGCAACAAACCATTATACATATGCAGCATCAAGTTCATCAGTAACACCACATTCAATGACACTCAAACGAAATGCATCACTTTTACCAATTCTTCTACAATCAAGTCCTTGTCTAGGAACTCAAACACGTGATGTTCGTCAAAAAAAACCTAAATATGATTTAGAAGAGGAACAGGAGGAACATAATAATGATGACGATAGTTATTATTATTTACTTGATTATAAAAATTTAATAAATAATTTACCAAAACCTGTTATATCTATTCGACCCCGTTATGGACAAGATGATTATGGAATTTTATTTGAACAATTAGATCATATTCGACAAGCAATGCCTGATGCGAATATTTATGATGAATATGCGAGAATTCTTTAATTATTTTGTTCTTTTTTTTATCACTTAAAATCTTTTCATGTTCATTCACATGAGAAAAGATCTTTTATTTCTCTTTAGTTTTGATTAACAATAAAAAAAACAAGTTGATTTTGTTATTTTTAGTTTTATTTTTTCTGAAAATCATGTTAGATTTCACATAGAATTTCAATAATTTCTTATTAATTCCGTTTTCATCTGTTTTTTTTTCATTGTAGAGTGAACGTTTTCTTGATTTCATAATCATTTAAAATTTTTGATTTAAAACTGAAGAATACTGAATTTACAATGTACAAAGAGACGAGTGCGGAGTGTGCTCCGCGCTTTTACGCCGTAAGGCAAATAGAAAAAGTTAGTTATGTACAGGTTTCGATGCATGAAAAAGAAAATGTTATAGCTAAAGTATGATTTTATTTAAGGCTTACCTGTATATTGCATTTCTCTCAGAAAATGCTTCTTATTTTTCTATCAATAATTACGGAAGAAATGATAAAGCGGTTTATATGATTTAATGAATGTTATCATAAACAGTAGCTCGTTTAGAAAATAGAACTAGAAAGACTTAATATCAAAATTTTCATTTCAAAAATTATTTATATTTGTAAAAAAAAATAAAAAATTATTTAATTTTGATATTCACGAATGTAGGCATGCAATTATTTCATATTAGCACGTGACTCTTAACAATTATATTTAATTAAAAAACAAACATTTAAAAAGATTTTTTTTATTGTTCATAATATATCTATAAAATAATTGTTTTTTAGTTAATGTTTTTCAATAAAATTCACAAGAAATAATGGAAGTCGATAATTTTGAAATACTATTTTTCTTTGTCGAATAAATCGAGCACATAAACATTTCAATTTTCCAACACCTATTTTCTCTCGAAGATGTTCTTTAACATGTATATTTGATGCTGCTTCAAGAGGTGTTCGACCTTGACTATTAACACAATCTGGATGTGCTCCGCCAATATCACAAAGAAGATTAATAATAAACAATACATTTTCAATATCATGTTTACGCTGAGCAATTAAATGTAATGGAGTATTTCTTTCTGAATCAATCGCATCAACATTAGCACCACACTGAAGCAATAGACCAATTGTTTTATGACATGGATATCTAGATTTAAACAAAAAAAAACAAAAAAAGAAATTTGTCTTATTCAGAAATTGACAAAGAAAAATATAAAACATACTTGCACAATGCCATAATATGATTATCATTTACACATGGTAATCCTATTATCATACTTAAATGAAGTAGAGTCCAATATTGTGAATTGTCAATAGTTGTAAAACGAGTTCGAACAAACATTACTAATATTCGATAAATATCTATCATCGAAGGCGAAACATTTTGTTTTTCAGATACCTATGATTAAAAATAAGAGTCAAAAATAATTTTAACAATAGAAAATTTTAATAATTTTAATATAAAGTAGCATACATGACTAATGATTGTAATAAGATAGAAAAGTGTAAGTAGATTATGATCATTATTACGACCATTTGAAATTTCATCATTCAATGCTTTTAAAACTTCTAGTATAGCTTTTTCAGGTATAATGTCTACATCATTAATCATCATTTCAGCAAACATATGAACAAAACCTCGTAAATGCCATTTATCAAAATTAATTTTATGTTTTCGTCGTAAATCAAGTTCATATAACCAAAATCGAAGTGATACATCATATTGATGTGTATCAGCTAATAAAGCACCATAAAATCTTATAGCATGACGATATCGTTTATTTTTTTGACCTAATATTCTTTCTTGTATAAGTAATGATTCAATATGTAATCGATTATGTGATTCAGATAAAAGTTGATTAAATTCTTCTAATGTTTGACATTCTTGAGAATAATTATATGCTTCAATAAGTTGTATAGATGAAAATATTTTTGGAAGATTTTTTTCTATTCTCCATTTATGTGCTTTTCTTATATGTGTAATAGCTTTCTCAAGATTATAATTTTTTGATTCGATATTTGCATAAGATGCTCCAAGTACTTCTCTTGCTTCAATCCATTCTAAATCTGACGAACAATAATTTACAAAAGCATCAACTAAATCTTCTCTTGCTTCTAATGCAGCCCATATAAGTGGACTTGTTGCATTATAAGACATATTTTTTGCTCCGCGTTTTAATAATAATTGAACAACATCAAGTGAACCACCATCAATACCATAATGTAATGATGTTCGACCATCTTGATCATATTCATTTGGATCACAACCTAATTCATCAAGAAAATATTTTACCATATGGGTATGTTCACGATAAGCACTTAACATTAAATTTGTATAATTACCATCTCGTACAAGTCGTATATTAGCACCATGTATAATTAAATAACGTGCAATATCAAGATGACCAATATAAGAAGCAGCACGAAGTGGTGAACTACGTGTAAGAGATAAATGATTTACGTTTGCATTCCCTTCTTCAATTAATAATTTTACAATACCAAAATGACCAACAGCTACAGCGACCCATAATGGTGATACACCATACATTATATCATGAACAAAATCAAGTTTAACATCACCTACTGCATTTATATCAGGTTTAAAACGACGTAACAACATACGTACTATATTTTCATGTTTAAAAAAACATGCAGCAATTAATAAAGTCCATCGTGATCGTCCATATTCATATTGTTGATTTATATTCATAATAGAATATTGATTTAGATATGTTTCAAGTGAAAAAACACGACCTTGACGAGTAGCTCGATGTATAAGTTCATCTTTTTCCGCTCGTGAATAATCGAATAACATACCACCATGGAAATTGTCGTCACAAGCATGCATGTCTATAATCTTACCTTCGTTGAAAATTTCACTCGGTTGTTGTGCAAATACATCCACATGATTCGGAACAGAACAGAACACAACAAAAACAGAACAACAAACAATAATACATGCCGAAGGTAGATGTAGACAAACTAAAATAAGAGTTTTAACAAATATGTAACTTATGGGATTCGATCAAAAACAAATAAATATTCTGATTAAATATCTTATTCATTTTTGAATAGAAAACCACTCTTTAAAACAGATATAAATTTGAATAAGACTAACTTATTTGATTGATTTAATATAGAAATTATAATTGTTTTTAATATTTTCATTCATATCATGTTTCCATTTACGATTTAATATTAATCAAATACGTCTGAGAGTAGTTTTGGATAATTGTTCAATACATATGTTCATATCAGTACTATCACCATTATAATCATGTGAAGAAGATTTCATGAAATTCAACTTGCAGAATTTGTTAACTAATCAAATGTATTTTTGAAACGAATTATTTCATCAACAAAATCACGACTAGTCTGAGACAGCCAACATTGGGAACGGGCGGTGATGGTGTCACGATTTTTTCGGAAGGATAGAAACATTTTTTTCTAAGAGAACGCAAGAAAAATTTTCGATTTCACTTGGAAGAAAAAAAAAAAAAATTCATAATTAGACGTGTTTCATGTCCGAGATTCGTTCCAGTAGAGTCAGTCGTGAACAAAATAATTCTGCAAATCAACAATCTCTTATTTCTCTTCAAGCTTTCCGAATATATTCCGAAAATTAAACATAAAATCTGACTCTTCTTAACTTTGTATTTCGTAGGTGCAAATCAAACAAGAACTGATTTGCTTGATTTGTCTTCTTCTACTTTCATCTCTGATGTATAAAAATATTCATTGATCAGTGAAATGATCTAGAATTATCATTCGAAAATAAGATGAGTAACACAGATACTATTTTAACAATAACTACTAGTAACAACATACGATAATTAAAGTTGCTTTATCTACAAAGATAGCCACTAAGCAAACAGTTAATAGACATATGCAAATAAAAGATGTTGGACAAAGAAGAAAAATAAAAATAGTAACACAAAAAAAAAGAGTAAAAATGGTAAGATAATGAAAAAATGTAAAGTTTAGAGAATAAGATTGTCTATGATATAAAATAATGACGTATAAAAAGAAATACTAATGGATTAATTTAATGTAAAAATTGTTCTTATTATTGACGGTTCTGAAGATATATTTATTTCGCCACTGCTATGTAACTTCTTACCACAAGAAAAATACATGCTTCATTGGTGAGAGATTTCAGGAAGTGTTCGATGCAGCTGTAAAATCACTTCATAATAAAAGCAAAACTGCGATACAAGGCGCTGCATCCAACATGACTGGTCTTAGCAAATTGTACAATATGATAAAAACAAAAGAAAAACAAGGGTCATTTACATATTTGCTTTGCCAATGAAGGAATATTTGATGCAGTGTTGAAAAGATATATTATCCAAGAATATCATCATAACTTATTCGATATTAGTTATCAATATTAGTTCATGAGGTATCTATGATTGTGAATGGATCAAACTATTTTCTTGAATGATTTGCGATACATTGTATCCACGGTTATTCAAAAACATAGCACTTCATTTATTGTAGGGGGTTTGATTTGAAGATGCCTAAGATTTGTGTTAATATTTTATATTCAAAAGCAACAGATAAACATGCCCTCAGAAAATTTGTAAAGACTACAAAAGAAACAAAACGATTTCATCGTTTTCTAACAGTTAATAGAATAATAAATCAACTTGGTACAGCTAGTAAACTAATATAAGCTGTAGTTTTTCTTGCATCTGACGAAAGCAGTTATATAACTGACATACAACTTTATGTTGATGGTAGTTTTGTGTCAATCTGAAACATTTGCACATGCATATAATGTTTATTTAATTTTAAAAATATTGAAATAGCATAAGAAAGAAAAACATTTCCTATAATATTTTTTCTTCTAGACATCAAGATATTGATTAAACGATATCTTACTGAACAGGTGCTTTTCAGAAAAAGAAAATGTTTGTCAGTTTTTTTTTTAGAATAAATAATCATACCATCTACTTTGAGCATTAATTGATAGAAGTACAGTTTGAAAATAATACACCTATTTAGCATTATTTTATAAAGCACCAGAAATATATGACAAGAACCAGATGTCTTTTTTACTATTATGAGTGTCTTGTTGACCCATGATCACAGAATTATATAAAAATGTGCAATGCATGTATGTTTGGTGTTTACTCAGGCTATTTCTATCAATAAAAATCCAGCAAATATAACATTTCTAACAAAAAGAAATCATTCTAAGGATGAAATAATCTTAGCGATAGCGCATCACATGTTCTCTCGAGCCAATAGAATTTTAAAAGGTTTTCTTTTATTTTTCTGAAAGAATTTGTTTTCTTTTTATCGATATTCTGTTTGTTCCCTGAGAGAGAAAAAAACATTGCATTGAGGCCAGTTTTGTTGCGTTTTGTATCTGCATGCTATTTCTCTGCCGACAGCAACATGTAGTAACTGAAAATAGACATTGTTGAATTCTACGATATTTATTAATTGGTAGAAAAGTTATTTGTGAGCGATTCATGTTTCATCTATATAAACATGGTTAAATGAAAATAACCAGTCGGTGTCAAAGGCAAGAAAAGATCTTGTCAATTTATGATAATTACAAAATTAAAGAAAGGTGCATTCATAGTTTTATCAAAACTTATCACTATTCTTAATAAATTTCTTCTTGAAGACATACCTGGAACGTCATCAAAATTTATCATAACAGACAAGATTATGGAAAAAAACATTAGTTTTATCTCTCATCAGTATAGTCAATTTTTCAATTGCTAGAAAATAATGAAAATATCTTTTAGTTGAGTTTTTTTCTTCGGAAAAGTTGCCACCGATTTTGTAAATCTCTAGATATCTGAAAATCATGGTAGGATTAAAAATTTCAAAAGACTAACCAAGTGTGATTTCAATAGGAAAGTATGTTTGAATTTTTTTTTTGCATTAATTTTATTGAAAACTGTTTTTTTTTTGTGTTTGAAGCGACAGGCAAAGCAAGACTACAAACTTTTCTACATTTATCACGAACGATTTATCATATTAATTTCATTTCTCTTAGATGAATAACCGATGATATCAAGAAGTATAATAGTTCTACGAGAGACGTTCGTTTAATATTAAAAACAATTTAATCTCTACTTCATATATTATCAGTAGAAAATGATTATGAAAACAAAAACATTATGTTAGCGAACTATATGATGAAGTATAAAATTCAACCATTTAAACACATAATCTTTATCTAAAGATAGAAAATTCAGCGAAGAAATAGCGTTTTTAAAATTGCTAGCAGAAAGTATACATCCTTTGTTAGAAGTATTTTCTAACAAGAACCCTTCTACAGATTCAAAAAGACCATCTCGATCAGTAATTGTCTTCAATTTGACTTGCCATTCTTCATCAGAGACATTGTTTAATTGAATACCACACCGACGAATATCATCAATAATACATTTAAATGGCACTTCACTATCTAGATTAAGAACATGATAGACGTTTCCATATACCTCAGGTTGAATGCTACTCAAATAAACAATACTTTTAGCAGTAAAATCGACTGGTAAACCATTAAAATGAGTATTAATTTCCGTCTCACGATAACAACTTATCTTTATTATTGCAGCAACAAGTAAAGTATGAATATCATTTCGGTTACATGCACCTGTCTCAGTAGCGGCACATATTGATCCAAGACGATAAATAACTACTGGGAGACCTAATTGACTTGCCTTAGTAATTAGTTTTTCTGCTACCCATTTACTTTGTGCATAACCACTGACCAAACCGTCTGGAGGGATCTCATCAATTGATAATTCTTGATTAAATCCAGATGATAGAACGCTTATCGTTGAAATATATTGAACAGGTATACAAGTTGAAGTATGTGTTGCCAGGCGAATAATTTCTCGAGTACCACATACATTTGGACCATAGAGCTTGCTGTAAGGAAATACAAAATTAACTGTAGCACCACAATGAAAGATCATATCAATTTGATTAGCCAATGATTCATATGTTTCATTGCTTAACCCAAAATAAGGTTTTGCTAAATCACCTCGTAATGGAATAATGCGTTCGTGATAGTCTTCTTTCCATATCTGATAGAAGATCATATTTTCTCGAATACGATCCAAAGGATTTACTAGAGACTCGCATCGTACAAGGCAAACAAATTTACAACTTGAAGGATAAATCTTTAATAATTCAGCTAGTAGAAATGCACCTACAAATCCTGTTGTTCCAGTAATGAAAATCACTGAAGGAGACTGACTTGTATTCTTACGTCTTCCTACGGTGATGTTTAAATCCAATTGAGAATCCTTCAACATTTGTGGTACAATAGAATTAGTCATCGAAGAAATTTGAGAAGGATCTTTGATAAGATTTGTTAATCGTTGAAGAGTCATTGTGGGTTCAAAGAGTACACTCATTGGTACAGATACTCCAAGATTATTTTCGATCATACGAGATAATCGTATGGCTGTCAATGAATTACTACCATTTGCAATTAAGAAATGCTCATCTTCATCGTTTAGTATCGATTGTTCTGCTGCCATTTCAATAATGGTTTTTAGTCGTTGATCAATAGTATTAATTGATTTTAGTCTATCTGCATAATGTGCAGCTAGTTTATGACGACAAGGTTTAAACGAAGAAGTAAGAAGACCATTTTCTGGTGTGAATGGTTCGAAATCAATAATTAGTCGTGATGGAATTTCATGTATTCGAAGTGATTCGCTTTTGGCTATTGAACGAAGATCTTGTAGAATTGCATCACACAATTTTGGATCTGGATTATTGGTATCGAAGTTTGTCAAGTTATGCTCAAGTACAAATGCTTGTACGTATGCTCGGTTAGGTACCACTACTGCAGCAACACAATCTGATAAAAGATCACCATGAATATAGATTTGTTCGACGAAAGGACTTCGAATGTAAATATTTTGAAGAAATTCAGGTGATATAAATTGTCCTTGTGAAAGTTTAAAGAAACTTTTTTTACGATCGATAACATGTAAATCAGTTTGACCATTTGAATCTGTACGCAATTCAACAATATCACCCGTACGAAAGAATCCATCATCGGTAAGAACTGCTCGAGTTTCTTCTGGATTGTTGATATATCCAGAAAACATTTGTGTAGTTTTTGTCAAAATTTCTCCTCGTGGAAAAGGTTTATCATCAATTGTATAACTCATTTCTGGAACAGATTCGAGACGATATTTAATTGTACCTTCTACAATATAGTTATAAGCTACACTTCCACACTCCGTGATTCCGTATGATTCATTAATTTGACAACCTGAAAAACATCGCTTCATAAAGTTCAACACGTTTGGGCTAACTTTAGCACTGCCAACTGTAAGTGATTTACATCTGTTTGGAATCAGTTTTGAAAATTCTTTCAATAGACGTAGTTCTTCTACTGCTCTAGTTTCTTTTGAATGATGAGCATTGATCAATGAAAGAGCTGTCTTGAATTCAGCATAGATTTTGTTCCAAATACTTGGTGGAGCAGAAAATTGTGTTGGACCAACAAGAGCTAATTCTTCCATTAGACGACTAATATCTCCTGTTGAGAATCCAGTACGTCCTCCAGTAAGAAAAGTTCCAATAACCATATCTCGATCAGCTGCCCATGCTAATGATCGATAAGAGAATGATATTCGTTCAACTAAATATGTTGTAAACCAATTTGGAAATGTTTCTCGATAAGCTTGTTCAGAAATTATAGCACCTTTCGGAAAGCCTGAACTTCCGCTTGTGTATATAATCGTAAGACAATCGTTAGGTTTTATACCAACATGGTCGTATTTTTTTATGAAACCATATTCTTCAATGTCACCCATGAAATGAAGAGATAGACTATGTTCGTGTATGTCAGCTAGAATTGATATCAATAGTATTACATAAATGAAATAAATAAAACTGCATGAAATATTTGATTAACAATAAAAAATTTCGCAAATGAAATTTTTTAGATGAGTGCTTTTGAAAAATATTGTCTCTCAAGTTTAACTCAAATTTTTGAACACTGAAAAGTATAGTTAAAGCCTCTTTAGACTACAATTGAATTATGCTAAAAAGTCAACAAAAGACGAAGATTTCGGAATAAAAAACAATAATACTCTTAGTGTATTAGGATTTAACATTTACCTAGCATTTTCTCAGAAATAGAATCCATACATACGATATGACGCAATGATGGACATTCTGCACCTAATCGAGTAAATCGAGGTAGCATTTGTTTATCACAAACTACTACAGATATTTGAGTATTATTAATAACATAAGCAACTTCACAATCTTTAAACAAACAATAGATTGGAACAGTGATAATATTCTGAAGCATGCATGCAAGATCAGTGATTATCCATTCAGGTCGATTTGCCGCGCAAATGCCAAGATAACCACGTGGTTCAATTAAACGTCGTAGTCCATGGCCAAAATTTTTTGTTCGATCACCCACAGTTTTATATGTTATCCAAGAGTATGAATCCGTATATACTGAAGGATTTGTTTCATTAAAATTTCGAACACCCATGCAATAACGATTACTATAAATCTTAAATGCTCTTTGAATGGCAGTTATCATATTTCTTGGTCCCCATTCGCTATTCTCTGCTGGTCCATAGGCCAATTCACGTGTCATTTGATGAGGGTGTGGTGGATGAATCGTCTTTACACATGTTTCACAGTAATCATAATCATTACAGACAGTACAATTGAAGCGAAATTCGCCATCAAAAATTATTCTTTGGCAGCCATAGCAATTCCAATAACTTGGTCGTTCATTCATATCAGTACTCATTTTAGTCTGAAAAAGAAATAGACGAAGTCTTAAAGATAAAATTAATTTTGTAAAATCTGTATTTTAAAGTTTGAGTATATTTTCGTCAAACATTATACCATTTGCTACCTCTGTTTAACTGAGTTATTGATCTTTTTCTGTCTACCAGTTTGTCTTCAAGTTTAACTGTAATATTTTATCATTGTCTCATAATATGTAACATGACATTATGTATTTGTAAAAAGGGTAGATACAAATAATAGAGTTATCTCTATGAGATTATACTTTATATTCCAACAAAATAAATATTATTTATTAACAAAATCTGATTCATACTTTGCTATCATCACGTTCTTTTTCATTCTTTTTTTTTGATATTGACAAAAGAAAGTTTTACTTTTATTTGACATGGAGATTTTTTTATCAGTTATAATAAACATTTCATATATCTATAGTTATGAAAAGCATTGATTGATTGATTGACTACTACTGTGAATTTTTCTATGTTTCTTACTTGAATGCATGATTTTTTTGTCGAACTGTTAAAAAATATTCCAGCAACTTTCATTCGATAAGTATGAGATTCAAATGCATGCCATTATTATCTATCTGAAATGTTGCATAAATATACTATAATGGCATGAAATAACTGACTCACATCCTCTGTTTCGTGAGTGTAGCATTACAATATCCTTTTTGTATGACTAAATTTAATGAAAATTTCAAGGTTGTTGTAAAATTCTTGATGACGTGTCCAAAATAACGAATACTTTTTCCTTTTCTCTTTGCATTTTTTCTTCCATGAGTCAGGCTCGCGTCAGATATTAGTCATTATTTCATTTAATCATGACAATCATTTAATTAAGCCTTGTATATAAGCTTCAAATGTATTGAATTAGGAAAAATATGAATCCAATACTACTAATGTTTCTAAGACAAAAAAAATTCTTATAATTCAAATAAACGACAGGAATAACACATTAGAAATAACATTAAACGATCTCTATTAAATAAATTATGAATCTATTCAATATGAAAAGTTCAATTAATTATTTTAATTAAAACTGCGAAATTACTAAATGTATATGTATAGAGCAAAGTAAGTTATGGAATTTTATGATACATTGATGCACAGAAGACAATTGAATAATTAAACAAATAATATCGAGTTCTTCAGTATTGTCTACTAGTTTGAAAGTG
The DNA here is from genome assembly GCA_905329745.1 of Rotaria sp. Silwood2. Taxonomy (NCBI): domain Eukaryota; kingdom Metazoa; phylum Rotifera; class Eurotatoria; order Philodinida; family Philodinidae; genus Rotaria; species Rotaria sp. Silwood2. The sequence goes on from CAJNSZ010000049.1 coordinate 595,280, forward strand.
ATGATACCGAAATCACAATGTTTAGTTGAAAAATCATAAAAATCCAGACAAATGGATGTCCGATATGTTCATCATTATCATCTTGTGATAAGAATATACAATACTTTTGATAACTTGGTTTCGTTGGTAGATTTTTTTAAATAACCATTTAGTATTCACCTTTTATCTTATCTTTCTCATTTTTGTATCTGACTGCTTAATATTTTCTACCAAGTAAACTTTAAGAAATAGCTTTTTTTCTCTTATCGAAATGTTATATATCCATAATAGTATTTTTATTGATCATCATAATTTTCATTTATATTTATGATATTCACCTTTTCTTATCTTAAGATAGAACAATAAAGCCAATACAATGAAAGCAATTTTCATTGACAAATAATTAGAATATATTCTATCAATCTCTATGTATAATATAACAGATCAATTCAATAAAATGACACAATTCATTTCTTATCACAAATATGTTCTGAAGATAAAACTGTCGAACTTATACACGATTTTATGACTTCACTTACGATCAGGGTTGCCACCTCTTCCGCTTTTTTAGCCCTTTTCTCCGTCCTGCTTCCGTTGTTCCGCATTTTCCAGCTTTTTCAAATAATAAATTAGGGTTTATTTTTTTTATTGAAAAATTTGATACAATAAAATGTATTGATAATGAGTCAATTGTAGCAGCTGTCGTCTACAGTCTATCATTGCCTATATGATATATTCTGTGCTCTATTATTCCAGCAAGCAACATCAATGTCGAAAGTATTTTACCGGAAATGAGACATTTATCCAAGGATTTTTGTAATCGAATGTCAGTAGCTTCAATGGCTGCAGAAATACAAATGCGTTGAAATACTCCATTATCGCTCGAACATGCAAAGATATCTGTTATTCTAAAAAGAATTGCTAACAGAAAATCATCCAAACAGTAAATGTAACTGCATTTGAAAAATGATGTGTTTAATAAAATATTCATTTTCTTCATGTATTATTTATTATGTTTTCGAATTTTGAGAATAAGGAAGTGCCATGGAAAGAAGTAACAAGTTATGTAAGCCATAGAAACATGAAGAACCCATAAAAATCAGCATTTCATATTGTTTCCATTTTTTGCTGATTTTGTTTAGGCTTTTTCTCGCTTTTCTGACTTGAGGAAATGACAATCCTGCTTACGAGAGAATGTTTCTAAACGACAAATTGCTTTTGATTCGGAACTATGTGTTTCATGTGGGCTCTAATTAGGTATGAATACCTTTAAAAGAGTTCGAACTAATAGCTTATTATTGATAAGATATTGTTTTTCTTACGACAATGTTGTGATCCTTCTCGGAAACATCAGAGAAACTGAGCTTCGAATTTCTACCTGAAGCTGTGGTAGAGACCAAGGCAGACGGTAAATTAGAATAGCTTATTGTGACAGTGTCAGATGTTTCACTTGCGCCTATTCTAAAATAAGAACATTGGAATCGACCGTTATGGTTATATGAGCAATGTGAAAAATATGCTTCTATCATAGTTGTACTTTAGGATAGAAGTAATCAAAAGATCTGAAATTTTTACAATAAACTATTCTCAACACGGTCTATCTCTATGCAAAGTTGCAAGTCAAAAGTCAAAACTCGGTGTTTATCATGTTCCTGAGGATAACCACGACACTAATAAACTGTTAGCTCGAACTCTTTGTAGAGTATTTATGACTCATTAAAATCTACATACTGCACATAGTCTCGACTCAAAAGTGATTTGACATTTGGAAGGGTTCTCTCATTAGAAAGAAAAAAATTGAATTCTCTATTGAACCATCTGAGTACTCGAAATCATATATATGTCTTGTTCATTTTTCTGAAAGCCTCACGATCATTTCAATGATATCATGTTCTTATAAATTCTTAAACTATGGTGAAATCATAATGATAGAATTTTTCTGTATCTTAAAATAATGAATATTTTTTACTATTATTTTGATTGTTTATTTAAAAAAACACGAGAAAAATGAGATTGAATAGTACAAGAAAGGAATTTGAATGAAATCAAATGATGATGCTTGTTACTTGATACATATATATACTAATTAAAATAAAAATATATAAATAGTATGATTTCTGTTAGTTCTAAAAATAAAATCTTTATCAAGAATTTATTTAATCTGTGATACATCAAAATTGATTACAATATAGAGATGTTATTTTTTCTGATTGTAAATTTTATTTTTCTTGAACTCAATCTATTTTGTATGATATTATTTAAAGAAAAGTTCATTTATTGATCCATAGGTCCACCAAGAGAATCAACGAAATCTTTCATATAAAGATGTGATGGAGCTTTTTCACTAATATCTCTTTTGTATGTCGATTGTGAAATATTTTTTTTCCACATAGGTAATGTAAGTGGAACAACTGCATCAGCTGGTATTCGACAACTATATTTAAAACGTCCAGGAGCAGGAGCTGCTGGTGCTCGAAGAGGTTGTTCATAAGAACTTCGATATTCACTATCAAGAGTATGATGAGCTCGATTACGCCAAAATGAACGTGAGCGATTGTAAGCCAATGGTAAAGGAAATCCTTGAGGAGCTCCTGAAAATACAATTTCATATATAATTAAGAAAATCACATTTTCTTTTTTGTTTTTCTCTTACCGATATAATCTAGTTGATATGTTGAAGTTAATTGATTTTTTAATGCTTGTTTTGTTTCAGCCGATATAACTGGAGCAGCAACTGTTACAGGTCGACGAATCCAGTGAGTGAATTGCGGACGAGGATGAGGTCGATGAGCTCTAGGCGTATTTGGACGAGCAATAGATTCTCGTTGTGCATCCTTTTGATGAGGATAATCGGCTGTATACGATGATAAACCAACTGGCTCATTTAACTGATAAGGACATCCAATCAAAAACCGTTGACCACTCGAAACACCTTCATCAATAGTTAATGATCTTTTCAAAGTAGAAAATTCTCGTTGATATGTTGTTTCATATGATCGACTTCGACCAGAACGATAAGGGGTGCCGGGTGAAGATTGGATACAAGTTGTCATTTTCTCTTGCACACCTAAATTGACGAGGACAACAGCCGCCAGCAAGAACACATTATGGAATTAAAGAGTGATGCTTTTCAAATAATCATAGAAGAAGAGAATAACAGAACGCAAAAACTTCTCCCTGACGACCTATTCAATCGGACAACAATTGTCGATCGAAGAGAAAAAAAAAGAACGTCGAATGTTTGACAAACAAGAAATCAATGGCAAAATGAAGTAAAAATGTGAATAGAAAAGAAAATACTTGTTCCTTAACAGCCTACAACAATATGTTCTACAAACTAAACCAAAATTTGATCACCTAGTTAAATACGATAATTATTTCAGAGAAAAAGAAAGACGTTAACAAAGGTATTTATAGTTTTTTCTATATTTGGTATTTAATAATTAGTTCATTTTTTTATATTTTATTGGGATAAGGAGAATATAAAAAACAAAACATTTCATTTGAAATTATTAACAAGTATTGTCAATAAGAATTGAAAGACAGACGATGCCAGTTAATAGAAAAAGAAAATGAGAAAAATAATGAGAAATATGAAGATAAACAAGTCAAACATCGAAACAAAGGTATCAAAATCAAAACATTGGCATTAGATCTCAAAAAAAAAAAAACAACAAACTAAATAAAATAATCCAAAAAAAGGATTGGTGCATTAATGTACATCAAGAGTGTTAGCAAATATTACAGTATGTCAACAAAAATCGTCAATGAGACTGAGTACTCTTGAAAACTTCTGCCCTTTCCGAACTTAACTTGTTGATATAAAAACTTGTCGTTAAAAAACATGAAATTTTTACATTCCAAGTAAAATTGTTTTTGTTATTTGTTCTATTTTATTTTTCATAGAATTAATCGAATACTTTTTAGACATTCGATGTTTCAAGAAAAAACAGATGAAATAAAACATGAACAGGCAACCGCAAACATATTTTTATATTTTATACTTCTCATTTTAAAATCAAAAAGAATTTTCTTTCAAAGATTCTTCAAGGTAATCAACCACAAAAGCTCAACTGAAGTTTTGCTACATCTTTTTGTCTATCAATACATTGTTGAACTCGTTACGATTAACAAAAAAATCGTTTAACTTGCTTATTTGTACACTTCATAAGATTTATCTTTGTTTACAAAAGCAAAAAAAAACAAATATTGAATAAAAGAAAACATTTCTTCTTTTTTTTATTTGTATCAATAAGACGAGAAAAAAAATCACGATTGATTCGTATTTGTTTGATTGTCATCGAAGACTTGCTATAACAATAGCAAACCATATTGATGAAATCATTGGTTAGTATTCAACACACATTGATTATTGAAAATTAATCGAAAGTGAAGTTCTCTATTAGCATAAGAAGATAACAGTAATATGTTCGAGTTATCTTTAAAAAGACTTAAAGATAAACTTTATTCTCGTGGATAAAGAACTGAGTCAACTTTATGAATTTTAATTCTTGCCCTAGTTTGTTTTTTGCAGATTGCTTTTAACAATAGAATAAATTTTATATAGAAAGAATAATTACACATGTAAGTTAATTTTTAATCAGTCATATAAAGGTTGCAATAACTTACAATAATCATTAATTATTCTAATGTGTCATTAGTAAAAGTGGTCATGCAAACTGAATTTTAACGCTTTGTTAATATTTAATAGTAGAGAAGTGTGTGCATGTGCATATGCTATTGCAAAAATATATAACGGAAATTTTTCGGTGAATTTTTAGCAATTGTCGAAAAGGTGTTTGATCACTTTAGACATAGTACTCTCAGCTAGTGCAATGTAAATATGTTAATTTGTATATAGATTGCGTTTGAGGTAAATAAATATTGTCGAAAAGTCTACTACAAAAGTCAGTATGAGAAAATTCTTGTTTCACACAAGAATATGTGTTGTCAACGAACATAAATATCCTTTCGATTCTTATCAAGTGCAGTAAAAGCTCTGTTAAATTGAACTTCGATCAAAAGTGAATGTCTTTTTTTTAAATGTCAAATCATTGCCAAGGTCTTTATATATTGTATCATAAAACGAATAAAGAAGACAATTGATGTGAAGTTTTTCGATTGTTGGACGCATAAGATCCAGTTTTTAAAAACAAGTCGATTAATTTATAATACTTAAAGAAATGAATTGAAGAACACAATTTCAAATCTTGAAATACTAAAACACAAACTTACAATAAAATGTTTTATGTTGAATTTTAGAATCCATTTTCTATTTATAATTTTTTCAACAACAACGTCAATATTTGCAAACAATATACATCACTCAATAGATATATTATCAGATATTTTTAATAGTATAACATAGAATAATCTCATTTCTTTGACACGAATCATAACAACAAAAATCAAAATATTCACATTTAAAAATTAGTATTTTTTCTTTTGCTCTGAATATATTTTAATAATATTTGTGAAGATAGAAATCATTTTTGTACAATAATATTTTGATGAAATACTCACAAATTGTTCGCACCAAACATCCTTTATCAAATAGATATTATTCCAATTAACATAAACAAATACATGAATATAATTAGCACATAAAAGAAAACTGTTAAGAAAAAAAAATTAGAAAACAATGCGTTTCATGTGTTACTCACATCAAAACAAGAAAACATTCACGATCAAGCAAAGAACACAAGAGATCGAACAACTGCATGATGCGTACAAAAAAGAAAAAAGAAGAACATTTATATTTTAGCGTGTGCACCATCATAATTAGAACATCGATAGACTAATTGATAGTCATAAAGCAGAATATTCAGAATAAATAGTGGGAAGCTCAATAAAGATGAAAAACACAAAAAGAAAGAAAGAAGCAGATGTATCTGATAAAGACTGAGAAAAAAAGAATTCAGAAAACACTCGGTTATAGATATATAAAATTTATGCATTACGTTTTATACTTTCTCTAGCAGCGTTTATTAATGGTACAAGACTTTGTAATGGTTTTGCCATTTTTAAAAATGGATGCTAAAAAAACATAAAAACTAATTTTTTTTCTGTTTTATATAAAAAAAGAAAAAATACTAACTTGAAGGAGTTGAGATGCAGTAGAACGTTTATCTACATCAACTTCAAGACATTGATCAAGAAAATTTTCAAATAATGATGATAGTTTTTCTCGACCTGCTATCTCTGGTTTTCCGTTCGTAGCAATTAAATAAAGAGCCTAAGATTAGTTTTAGAAAATAAAAAAAAAAAAATTATTTTATTTAAATTTCATTTAATATTAACTCACTCTTAATGGACTTTCATTAAGATATGGCGGTTCTCCTATAGAAATTATATCAATTAGAATAGTAAAAATAATCAATCTAATGAAATATTTACCTTCAATCATTTCGATAGCCATGATACCTAAACTCCCTATAATAAAAGAAAACATTTTTATTGTTTTTATTTAACTATCATTTTTCTATACATACAAATATCAACTTTTGGTCCATACTGTTTTCTTGTGACTACTTCTGGTGCCATCCTATACAGAAAATATTCATTAATTAAATTTTGTTTTATTCTTTAATAAATCGTACCAATAAGGTGTTCCGACCATTGTTTGGCGTTTCGTTTGATCTTGTGTAATTTGTGCACAAAATCCAAAATCAGTTAATTCTATAATATAAAATAATAATGTTCATAAATAATAATTCTCATGAGAATAAATAAAAACAGAAAATCGAATACATACTGACATTTCCTTCATTTCCCAAGAGAATATTATCACTTTTAATATCTCGATGTATAACATGATTTTTATGAAGAAATTCTAAAGCTTGTAAAACTTCACGACAAACAGCTGCTATATGTCCTTCTTCCATAATAGTTTCTGTTACAACATCAGTTAGTGATCCTCCAGGAAGATATTCCATAACAACCTAAGACAGACGAAGAAAAATAGGAATTATTAAAAAATAATTTTTTTTTACCATAGTGAAAAAAAAAGTCTTCTACCTACCAAATCTCAACTACCGTAAGAACTAGAAGTCTGAAAATTTGTGTGCACATAGATCAGAGCTAATAGTATCCTCCGGTTACTTAAATATAACGGAAATGATGATGAATAGAACTTATTTTTCCTTTGAACTTTATACTTATGAAAATCCAGCTATCAACACTTTAATTTCATCGAAGCTCATAAACCTTTACTAGAATGGTGAAGAATTTTATTGTCACTCTTGTTGAAAAACTCCCAAATGCTCTTTGTAGATCATAAATTAGTAATATTTCAAGGAATTGAGCTTAAAATTTTAGGAAAACATTGCCTGTCATTGAATAAGATTCAAAAACATCGATAGACTACCTGCCATTCATTATAATTCTCATTGGATTCAAACTACCGGGAGAAACTTCATGTCTTTAACTTATATTTTTCGAGAAGCTAAAATGTACTGATAAGAGTAGGGGACTTTTGTCAACTACTATAAATATTTTGTTTACCCAAAGTTCTTCATCAACTAAATATGAATCTTTATAATTAACAATATTAATATGACGATTATGTTTCATAACAGCTATTTCATTAATAATTAATTCTTTTTTTGGTTGATTAGCTAAATTCATTTGTTTAATAGCAACTTCTTCACCAGTTGCTAATTCATATGCTAATAGTACTGTTCCACTTGCTCTGTCACAAAAAAAAAGACAAAAACATGAATAAGAATATTTCTGTATTAGAAAAAAAAAAGATAATATACCCTTGTCCAATTTTATCTTTACTCTTATATTTTTTATGCGGATCACCATGTGAAACAATTAATCGTAATTTGGCATAAATTTCTTCATCACTTAATTGTTTACGTTTTAATTTATCAGTATCTGTTGGTAAAGATGAATTTGATTTACTACTATCATCATCAATTGGTCTTGTATACTAGATAGAATGAAAAAAAATTCACTGTGATTTATTCAATAAAATACAAGCAATGTTTCTAGAAGTTCTGAAACGATTTTAATATTCATAAACAGCAACGCTTTTAATAATTTTGACAGATTATTGTATCTATTTAGCACTAAATATTTATCAAGTTTCAATTCAATTTTTATTATACATAAGAAACTTTAACTAAAACATCGTGAACGTTTCGCAATAAAGAGAAAAGGCACATATAAATTTGTCAATATTCTTGTATTTCATTATCACCATTTTTATGTTTTATTAGATTTAATCGTACTGGTATTTATCAATTATTGTTTGACATGAAAAATTACTAAATCTACTCTATTCTAATGTCATCTATCAATCGTTCAATACTATTGTATTCTCGGTCACATAATTTCTCTTTCAATATACTCCAGATGTATTTCTCTAGGTAAAATCACGACAAAAACAAAACATATTTCTATTGGCATGTGCTTTCTAAACATATCCTAGAAACAATACATTGTTCTAACATTGTTCTATTACCGCTTATGAACTTAAATAGTTAGTACGAAATAGATACAATAATTTGACACGGTATAAAAAAAAAACTTTGTTTTTGTTAAAAAAAAAAAAATTAAAGAACGATGAATTTTAAAAACATTTTAGAACTTCTGAAATATGTATTATATTGACATACAACGCTTTTAGTTTTTTCTGGTCTCGCAGCAATCGGTGGTGGTATTTCCTCATTATCATGACGATTTCGAGTTCCATTTGTTATTGGTTCTTGTGACTATAAAACGAAAAAAAAAACAAAGATATATCGATGTTTTTTATTTTTCATTCTACTAAAAAAATGTTCGTTGTTTTGCTTTTACCGATGTTGATTTGTCAGAAACAAGAATGACTGTTTGACGAAATTTATCAGCTAAATCACCGGATATCGGTGGTGTTAAATCTTAGAAATAAAGCAAAAAAAAAAAAATAAATTTTATATTTAATTAATAAAAAGAAATTTTTACTTTTACAACTTGAATACATAAATTTTGATTCTCTTTTATGTGCAGAATGTTGATAAAAATCTAATGCATCGATAACAGCTTGTGGATTTTGTTTTTGTTCTTGTTTAGTTATTTTAGAACTTTGTAATAAACTTGACCATAATTCAGGCATACCATCAAATTCACCTGTTGATGGATTATATGTTACATGTATAGGATGATTAAAATTTGTTGGACGTGATATTGTTAATTTTGATGGATCCTTTTTTGACCATTCTATAATATTTTTTAGAATTTTATAAAGAAAAGTAAGATTTTGTTTTCTAACCTTTACTAGCTGCTTTTTTCTTTTTATTTGATTCTTCATCTGGTAGACGAGGTAAAGGTTTCATTTCGAGATTTGATGTCGAACTAAAGAAAAAAAAAGAATCATAATAATAATAATTCAATATTAAATATAATTTTATGAATAAATGTTGATTTACCCTGTGATAGAATCAACGCGTACAGGCGGCAGTGGTGGCCGCTGTTCGTCCATCATTAATATCTGAAAATATATTCATAGAAAATCTTTATTCAAAACAATATAAAATGATCTCGTAAACAAGACAAGCATCCATCAATCAATAGTTTTAGTCATACTATTATTGAAATGTACATTTAACAAAAGACATCATTTAGAAGGATCAATACAGATTTTTTCATTTGTTTATTCATATAACCAATCAATCACAGGTTCGATTTTTATATATCATATATATTATGTCATGTATATTGAATGATAAATGATCAATGAAGAATATATTTCGTAAAGGAATAAAAGAATATTTAGAAAGAAAAAGATTCATGACTGAATTTTTCAATCAAATTTTTGAACAAGAATTTCAATATAATATTTGACTTCTAGAGTTGATAATTTCTTGAAAATGATAGGTAAAAATTAATTTTAAAATAATCTTTTAAGATACTTAAAAAATTGTAATTTATTATTTATTATAAATAAAAAAAAATAGAAAACAATAAAAGTAAGTGTCAATAAGATGAATAAAATTGATTATTAATGATTTAAGTAGAAGTGACATCTGTTTTGAGTCGCTATTGTGTATGACAAATGTCTTGTTTTACTACTATACTTATCGTAAACATTGGATGGTCTGGCAACTACTTCCTTTTTTTGTTTTTGATGATTTAACTTATTTTTATTTCCTTCATTGACAATGTTTCGAGTTATTCTTAGTCAGAAGGAAAAGAACTCAATGAATCACATACTTCTTCTCATTTCCAGACTTCGATGTTTTCCACACAATCAAGTATGTTATTTAATTAGTAATTATTCTAAACAGAACATTTATCTTAACTTTCATCAGCACTGATATAAATCATATAAATCATTTTTTTACTTATACTTTCATCGATGCAGTCAGAAAAAAAGCCTCCAAAAAAAAAACGAAAAAAAAATCGATATGCTTCATTAGTTTTTCGTTGCCTCATTGTCGCAATATCTTTTTTTCATTATTTATTCACAGTTTCTGCTGATTCCTTATCAGTGTGAATTTATTTCGACGACCTTTTCATTTCTATGCAACGAATATCTGTAAGAAGACAACAACTAGATAATCAAAATAGCAAACGATGGTCGACATCGCTAATTGATAATAATGATCAAGAAGAACAAATATCATGTCAATCACCATGTTTAACATTACTTACTAATAAACTTGGAATACCACAAGAGAAAGCGTTTGTTAACAGATTTCTTTAGAATATTTTTTCTTGTAATTCTATTATTTTTATTTAGAGAACGAGCATGTGTAGCAACTGGTTTTCGTTCAGTACAAGCTGCTACTGATTGGTAAGAGGTAAACAATGAAAAAGAACAAAACTCAATTTTATCATTCTTTTTTTTTTCTTTTAAATATTAGGCTTCTTCAAAGAAAAGATGATGATAGATTAATTCAAACTGAATTTATTATTGTTCTTTGTCCTGATGAACATCTTAATGAACAAATTCGAACATTTACTGGTGAAATATTTCGTTATCTTGCCCAAGGATCTTTATTAAACGATCGTCAATATTTACGTGCTTTTAAGTTATCTAGTTTTTTTCATGTAAATATTCTCGAAATAGCTATCAATTAACAAATAGTTTGTCGTATATTTTAATTAGGTACCTGACCGACATGTTTATACATTACATAAAGTATTTGATTCTGTTATTGAACAATATCATAAATTAGTTAAACAATTATTACATGTTGTTTTATATACAACAAATGATTATCTTATGCTTATGCCTGATATTGAAAGTAAAAAAGTTGTTCAAACTATTTTTGATATGATTAAAAAAGAATTTGAATTGATAGGTTTGTTTAAAAATAAAAATGAATTTTTTTTTTTTTTTGAATAATATTTTATTTTTATTTATTTTTAGTACCAAATGTTTCCATAATGCCAGCAAAAAAAGTAACTCATTTAACTCTTACTCATGGTTTATCATCTTTATTTAATCTTTCAATTGATCAACGAACATCATTAATACAACTTGCACAACTTTGTATTGAATTAGATCGTCCTATTAATTGGAATCTTCGATTATATTCGCGTGAAAGGTCTTCTATGAATGAAGTTTGTTCTTTTTTTATTCTATTTTTCTTTACAGAATAAAATAAAAAAATATTTTTCTTTTTCTTTTTTCTTTGTGCTTTAGATTGTATATCGTGTTGCTTCATCAACAAAAGATACAACTATTAACAAATGTCTTTTATTAAAAGCAAATGATCTGTTTATGGTACTTGATAATGGTCGAATAGGCGAACAAGAAAATGTCTTTGGTGAGTAAGCTTTAATTAAGTTGTCTTTTGTCTTCTTTCCTGTTATATAGCTTTGCTTCTCGCTCTTTCGCTTTCTTCTCTATCATCTATCAAGAGAAAGAATAAGAATATTTCATCATGCATCTATGTGTTTGTGTGGCCTTTGAGAGACTCTTCTCTTTCTCTCTTACATGCGCATAAAATGTTCTTCGTTTCTCTAACAACGCGCAAGGCACAAGACACAGTCACCTTCGATGCTTCTTTACTAGATGTGCGTGCAACATACACGAGAGAACGAAGAGAGAGAGAGAGGGAGAGAGAGAAAAGCAAACGACGCACACACAAGCTGCATCATAGCACAACAAGCGAATAGTAATAGTAGTAGTCGTAAGAGTAGTAGTTGGAGTAGAGTACTGCTAGTAGCGTCGGCTCATTCTTTCTTTCTTGCTTTTGAGTGAAGCGCGGGTGAGTGTCGCATCGGCAATATTGAGGTTGTGTGTTTCAAGATAGAAGAAGAAGACGAGTTCTAGATAATGTTGGATATGCTTGCGCGAGAGTCGACAACGAGTTCAGCAACAACGAATGGATCTTCAACATCAAAACCAGTTCGACGTTTTCATCAACGTGCATTAATTTGGGACTTGGAAGAGACACGTGCTTTATTAGATTTACTTAAAGATGAACGAATATTTAAAGCTATTGAAAGTGTTCGAACACGTGAAATCTATCATGAAATTGCTGAACGTCTTAAACAAGCTGGTTTTAATCGTGATTGGAATCAAATACGTGGCCGTGTCAAAAATTTAAAATTTTCATATAAAAAAGCTCGTGCTCAACACGAAGAACAAGGACAATCAACATTAACTTGTCGTTTCTATGATGATCTTCATTATTTATTTGGTCATAAATATAAAAGACAACGAAGTAAAAAACGTTCACTACAACAACAACAACAATATCAGCACAAATTACAAACTAATTTAAAAACAGAGAATGAAGAAGGAGAAATTGTTTCGAATATAAATAATAATGATCCCGATGATATTACTGATGATGATGAAGAGGTAAGAGAATTTTTTTTGCATTTAAGTAAAGAAATAATTTTTTTTGTTTTCCTCCAGTCGATGAATGACGATGATGAACAACAAAATTATCTTGATGATGTTTCACCTGATTATATTCAACGACCAGAAGATCCATATCCAATACTTCAATCAACTCGAACAAATTCAAATATAATTTCAAATGAAGATACAAATCATACAACAATTGAAACAAATGAAGAACAAGAACAATTAACAACAGATGAAATGGATGTTTATATTAAATCTATGTCACCATATAAACATCAAGCTTATCTTATTGATGATGTTCTTCAATCAATTTTTAATAAATTTCTTCTTGCACAACAACAATCTGAACAACGTTTTATATCATTTATTAATGAACAAAGACGTAATGATCAAGAACGTGAAGAAAGAATTCATCGAGAACAACGACAACATCAATTAGAACTTATACAACTTATTATCAATCAAGGTAGACTAAAGCAATTCTACCAAATCAATAACATAGTCATCCATTTAAGACAAATCGCTTTGATTATTCATTATTATTGTTGTCTAGGAGATTTTCTTTTTGAAGAAATTTCTATTTATATTAAATAGATAAATATTTGACTTATATTTCTTTTTAGGTCGTTCTCATACAACAGGTGAAGAAGGTATTTATCCATTAAAAAATTTAAGAAAAACATCTGAAACAGATGCATGGACTTTACAAAAGTAAATTAATTAGGATCTACATTTCAACGGATATGTTCTTTTTTATTTTCCTATATTAAAGATCAGCATCATTAATAAATGAAAATTCTTCAACAAATCCAATGGATCTTTCAGAAATTAATACGTCATCGTCAAATGATGAAAAAACTTCTAATAAATTAACTGAAGTTCGAAATTTTACAAGAAAACCAAATATAATACCACGATTACATACTACAGTAAATTTTTATTCTACATTTTAATTTCAGGTTTGTTTTTTACAAAGAATTTTTTTTTAGAATAGTCGATTAGATGTATTATCACCAACATCAAATCCAGGTTTAATTCGTCTATTTTGTATTCGTCATGGTGAACGAGTTGATTTTGCATTTGGTCCATCTTGGCCCGAATTAGCATTTGATAAAGCTGGTATTGTCATTTACTTTTGTTTTGTTTATTTAAAATAAATTTATTTAAATTTGAAAGGAAATTATCATCGAATAAATTTAAATATGCCATTATCTTTACCACGTCGTCGTAATCCATTTCGTGATTTTATTGCTGATTCTCCTATTACTGAAATTGGTACAAGTCAAGCTCGATTAACTGGTGAAGCATTAGCTGCAAATGATTCTCTTGCACAATATTGTTATTCATCACCATCACTTCGATGTATTCAAACAGCACATTATATTCTTCAAGGTAATTTTTCATATTAAATGAAGCAAAAACAAAATATAAAAGACTGATAAATTAATTTTAGGTATGGGAGTTGAAGATCGAGTAAAAATTCGTGTTGAACCTGGTTTATTTGAATTTTTGGGTTGGTATGAGCGTGGTTTGCCATCATTTTTTAATCCATCTGATATGAGTATTAATGACGAAGAAGAAAGCAATTTATTTAACATTGATAAAAATTATCGACCAATTATTTCATTAGAAAAATTATCTCGAGATGAAAAATATACTGATTATTATAATCGGTCATTTAAAGTTACACAACAAATAACTGATAAACATAAATTGACTGGTAAAGAGAGACGAAAAAAAAAATTAAAATTTAGTTTTTCTTAAAGACTATATTTTATTTAAGGTGCTAATATATTTTTTGTTGGTCATGCCGCAACACTGGAAGTTTGCACACGTCAATTATGTTCATTTCCACCTCGTTCTTATTCAGATTTTAATAGTGTTATTAGAAAAGTTTCGTATTTAGGTTTACAACTATGTGAAAGAAATCCATCCGATGGACAATGGACATTGAAAACACCACCTATACCGTCATTACAACATGCAAATAACGTTTCATATGATTGGCAAACAATGAAATAAACGTTTTCTTTTTCTTGTTATGCTTTGTAATTGATCGCAGTGTTCTTTTTTTTTTTTGTCTGTTGTTTTTTACTTGATATTTTTTACAGAATAAATGAGAACAGTGACTTTTGTTTAATAAATTTTAGATCGAATGCTTCAAAAAAAATTGGAAGATTGTAATTCATCAATAGATCCAATTCATTCGCAATTAATTGATGACAAATCGAATAAATCGCAAAGAATTGAACAACATTATGGTAAGTTGTTGTATCTTTTTAGTTGAATTCCTGTTTTTATTTTGTTTCTCTTATGCTAGCTATTAATGATGAAAATACTGAAGTTTTAATTAATTCGGATAATGAAGAAGAATTTAGTTCAAGCGAACTTAGTGACGATGAAGAAGAAGAAGAAGAAGAAGAAAATATGTCTAGTGAAAATAGTTTTCAAAAAGGTAAAATAATATTTAAAAAAAAGAAAATTTTAATTAATATCATTCAAGCATTGAATCAATGTAATTGTCCAATTAATTTACATAATTTATTGAATACAACTCAGTATGTTTAAACTGTTGTGAGCACTTTCTTTTATAGTAAAATCCTTTTTTCTTGTGGTTTTAGAAATGTTAGTGTCACTTTTAATCAACCAGAAAGTCTTGTAGAGGTGATTCAAATGAATAATGATCACATGATTGCACAAGCAATGGCTGTTCTTGCTGCTAAATATCGGTATGTAATCAGGAATATTCTAGAAACTACTCTGAGACGAGGAATACAGTAGACTATAAATTTCTAAAGATTTTATGTAACTTTGAAAGACTTTAGCGAACTTCAATATATATTAGAAGTTATAGCTCAAAGACTTAAAAAGGCT
Source organism: Rotaria sp. Silwood2 (assembly GCA_905329745.1). Lineage (NCBI taxonomy): Eukaryota > Metazoa > Rotifera > Eurotatoria > Philodinida > Philodinidae > Rotaria > Rotaria sp. Silwood2. The sequence goes on from CAJNSZ010000049.1 coordinate 610,944, forward strand.
TCTTATAATTACGTGAGACTCTATGGGACTTCGAGATTGAAGTTTCTGCTGTTTCTCCTTTGCAATTATTCTATGACGAATTTACATCAATATTAAACCAGATCGAGTTTGATTTTCTTCTGTTTAAAAGAATAAATATTAAAAGGGTCATCATACTCGTTTGAAGTCCAATGAATTACCTAGAAGTATTTAAATAATATAACAAACGGAATATGAATTTAATAAAAACTGTAAAAGTTAACTTTTCATGAAAAACTTCTTTTTTGCTACTACGAAAATTTCTGTAAAACCTATTAAAAAGAGCGTCCTGTCAGCACTAGTGATAAAGTTAATTTGATTACATTCGATTAAAAAAAAATACGAATTGATTGTATCTTTGCTTAATACATCAAAAATCAAATTCAGAAATCATAACTCATCCTCATAGAGTATCGTTGAAACTTTGCTCTTAGAATCAGAAAAAAAAACTTCAAGTCAATTTCATATTTTGATACTAAGAAATTAATTCTGACATTTATGTAAAAAACACAACATATATATGACTTGCAAGAAATGTTTTGAAAAACTTATTGACTTCAAAGTTTATCTTGAACAAATTTTAGATGACAGTGAATTTATAAGAATAAGACAAATAACTAAACTCATTCAAAATTGTCTTTGCATCTTTTATTTCAATCGTTTTTCAAGACATTTTTTATTTGACTGTAAAATAAAATAACTTCTTTCCTTTTATAAAATCATATTTTGAAGAATACTTAACGAAAACGAGGTAAAATCTATCTATTCCCATCGATTTAAGACACAACAGTAATTATAGCAAAAAAGCCTATTTAATAAAAATAGTCGATGATGATTGTACATAAATCAAAAAGAAAAAGAAAATTTTCTGCTGATCAAGAACACATAAAAACCGTGTCCGTCATTTGTTTGTAGTACATGTTATTTTTCAATTAAAAAGCAAAATGATTCATTATTATATGAATATAATATGTATTTTTTGGTTTTTATTTTGATAGACCTACAAAACCTTTTGATTCTCCTGTAAGTTCTTGTTTAATTCCTAATTTATAAACATTGATTTTATTTGGTTCTTTGAAGCCAACTGAAAGTGAAATTCTATCTTTTGTTGGTCCATGTCCATTATATTCTTTGGCATCTTCATTTGGTCTTGATATGCATCATGGTCTTTCTCATTTTCCTTGTCGAGATATATTTGTTGGTGGTCGAGGTCATATTTCAACTCGTCCACTTTGGCAACATTTAACATCATCTCATAATTTAAATCTTTCATCATCATCTCTTCTTATATCTCATATTCTTCTTCATGATTATTCATTACCAAGTCCAATATTATTTAATTCACATAATACAAAAAATATTCTTCGTACAACACCACGTTATTCATTAATCAAAAAATGTCCTTTAACTACTTATGGTGTTTATGGTATTCGATATGAACATGGTACACGTTTGTGTTCTGGTTATACATATAATACGAATATTTATTTACATTTAATATCATTTCATAAGATGACACATAATGCATCATTATGTTTATCACGTGCTATTGCATTTAATGATAAACAATTTAAATTTGAATGCAATGAAATGATTGTTAATGAATCTATAAAATGTCCTTTATTGAAATCATGTCAAATAAAAAAAACTCCTCGATTAATTCATCATCAATGTCATCTATTTAAAAAATTTATTAAAAAAAAACCGGTGAAAAATATTTTAAAATAATTTTGATATTTTCATTTGTCAGATAGACTATATGAATGACATTGTCTTTCTATTAATTAACTGTGATTATCATCGAAATTTGTTCTTTTATTTTTTGTTTTTGTTTTATTTATTTGTTTTAAACACGAAAAAGTTATTTTTGTTTTTCAAAAAAGAAAAAATAATAATAAAAAAAATCAAAATTATCACAATTTATGCATAAAATTATTCTTAAAAAATTTAATACGTATTTTAAATGTCAATTTTCTTTTTCAAATTTTGTATTTTCAATCGTTACTGGTGTATCTTATTAATTTTTTTTGCTCGTCGTATCTCATAGAGGATGTGTAATGAAACTTTGTTGAAACTTGACTATATCACATATCACTATTCACAGATAAAACAGTGCAACAACTCATTGGTCCTATATCGGTATGGATTTCACATCGATCCTTCGACTTGATCCGATTAGGTCTACTTAGATCAGGACCGATATCGGTCGTGAAACACGCATACCGGTTCCATCTATGAATTGTTCTTTATGTTGAAATAAGATATAGTTAATGGTCTTCTTTAGTCGATGCACTCAATAAAATCGATCATGTTCATACTATTAATCAGTTTACAAATAGCATCAGAACTATCTAAAAGTAGTTTTATTGAAAGAAAAAAAACGTGTTCGTGTCAGATTAAAAAAAGTTTCCTGTATTAAGTGTTTATTTTTAGAATATGAGAGAAAAAGAAATGCATGACTCTATTCTCGACAAGATTTACGAGATATACTTTTCTAAAAATAACAACAATAACCGACATTTTAATGAAATTTGAAAGGATGAAATAAGTTATTTTGAAAAAATATCCTTCAGTTAATTTCGAATTCCTAAGAAGAAATAAAAATGAACAAGAAAAGTATTAACCTTTTGGGCTACGGAAGTATCATATATGATACCTGATTGTTAGCAGTTGATATTTGTGCAAGCGACTAGCTCGTCTATTATCTCTCTTGCTCTGTCTATTGTCGTTACCATCTTCTATGTGATTGTTTCAAAGATTTTCATACGCTATAAAACTTTTGAGAAGATAAATATCTGTTTTAATATTTGAAATATTCTCGTAAAATTCTATCAGAAAAATTAAATCTCTAGCCAAAGGGTTAATTGTTCTTTGGATTTAGCAAAAAGTCTTCTTAGTAGAGTTGAAAAGAAAAGCATTGTATATTATTATTTAGATTTATCTTCTTTCTAATAATCCTATGGCATGTCATCAAAATCGTATTAAGCTTTATTTTACATTTTTTTTCTTCAATATGGAGGATTTCGTATGAAATAAACTAGTTAATCATAAGCATGAACTGCTATCGCTGTCTCTCAACAGGATTATTGTAATAAAAAAAAACAGTATAATGAACTACTGTATATATATATGTACTATTTTAATTGCAAGAAGTTGCCATCTGTTGCTTTTATTAAAAATTCTATAGTTAATATTTGAAAGAAGCAGAAAACTTTTTAAAAATTTTCTCAATGTTTTCTCGTATATGGATGTCGAGCAAGCCATGAAGGACCTACTCTATCTTTTGGATCAAGAACGAGCGTATGTCGAAGTATATCGACAAGATCAGGATCTCGATATTTATGTTGATTTTTAGGTGGATGATGGCATGGAGGTTTATAATCAGGTGGTACGCGATAAGTCATACGATAAAGAACAGCACCCCATGACCAAACATCTGATTTTGATGTATTCAATGCCACATGATGATTTGGAACCAGTCTTACTTCAGGTGCCGAATATAACCAGGTACCATTACTTCCAACCCTACAAATAATCGCAAAGTCTTAATTTCTATACCTCAAGAAATATGCATTTATCCTAGATTAGATTCTCTTATAAAATTTAAAAAAAAAATATAAAAGATTTTAACCTATGTTGGTGTGCTTTTTGAGCGATACCAAGGTCAACTAATTTGATTATATTACCAGGAAACACAATAAGATTTTGAGGCTTAATGTCAAGATGTACCTGTAACAAAAAAACCACATGAAAATGTTAAAGAGATAAAAACGCAATAGTTGTTAAATTACAATATTATTCTCATGAAGAACAAGAGCGATTTTAACTAATTGTCGCCATATTTGTTTTCTTGTCTCAGGTGAGAGACGAGGTTGTGATTTTAGTTCTGCTTCTAAATCATGTTCGCCAAGTTCCATAATAAGAAAAGCAAGACCTGTTTGATTGTGAAAGTCAAAATCATACAAGTGCACTATATGTTTGGATGCTCGTAACAAACGATGCATCATTGAAATTTCGGTAAGAATTGATTCAACGAGCGCTTCTGTTTCTCCACTTTTCAGCTTGGCAAGTGTAACCACTTTGATAGCTACCGGTTTATCTGTACAGAAAAAAGTCTTCGTCAATATCAGTGAAAAAATTCTTAACTTACGATTTGAAACACGACGAGCAGAATAGACTGAGCCAAAGGCACCGGAACCGACTTCTTTACGAAACTTATAGTTATCCTTATGGATAGGAATTATTCGACCCTCCAACATCATGTTTTGAATAGTGTAACGCCAATCATCAGGTAATGGAACTAGCTGATTTTCAGCTCCTGTTTTACAAAAAAAAAACAGCTTTTTTCTTCAAAAAAATGAATAAGAATTATCAAGAAAATATCATACCAGGACTCATTAATATGGATTCTCCTAGACCCATTGGTGTTATACTAATACCAGAAAAACTTGACGCTCCTGAAAAAGATGATTTAGCAAGTGTAAAAAATAATGTTGTTTGTGAAAAATAATTTAAGGCAAAAAACGAACGAAAGCAATATGTACAAACAGCAAAGGTAAGAAGAAAACGTGACAAGAGACCAAAAAAATAATTATCATTTTCATTTATCATGACTTTATCATATATAATTGCTGCATATGCCTTGTATGCCTACGCATTACTGGAAAACAAGTATTTTTTAAAAACAAAGATTCATAGCACGCTGTAAAATATTATCTTAGAAACCTTTTAACATATAATTAAATATATAATAACTTAACGTAGTTTTCACTCTATTTGGTAATCCTTATAAATTATCATCATAAAATTAAAATAAATCTATTATATATTTTGTACTAGTGTCATATTGCTTAATCGATTAGTTGAAATTGTTGCATATAATTCATCACAGATGTAAAGACTCTATGATTTGACTTTTATTTTTATATTCTCTCATGTTTTTATTAATTTCTTATATCTTTTATTAACTGGTACGATAGTTCATTATATTCTTTTTTTTTGTTCTGTACTTCCTTTACAATTTTGTCTAGTTACTATTACTGTGTTCAAATAGGAAATTGTTATTTGCTAGTTGAATATATTTTATATTAAGAGAAATTTGTACAATTTTCTACATTAATCATTTTTTTGTTGTTGAGAATTTGAATGAAAACAAATTGATTTACACAAGGCGTAGAATTCGATTCATTATTGTCGAAATCAAAATATCAATAACGTTAGTTTTTACCCGATACGTATTGATAATTATTGAATAAAATCAAGAAAAGTAATGACGAGTAAAGATCATGAAGATTTTTATACCTAGCCTGTTGCATTAAGGGTTACCGTTTCTGATATGTTTCAAAATCAGAGTTTCGCATAGAGTGAAATCCTTATTATTGAACATCTCTCATATATGAACACCTGTCTAGCACGAATTTAGTCAAGACTGTGGGTGGAATGAATGTTCGTAAACTTTCTGAACTAATAATCATCTGAATGGAAGTACAGATAGAAAAAACTTTTTGTGAAACAAAAGATTATTCTCCTGTTGGTATACGTTCTGCCCAATAACAATTTGGACGCGCTTCTGGAAAAATTCCTGGCTACGCTCCTGCTTCCTACTCTGAACTTGAACATTGTATTTGCAGTTCCAGCTACGATTTCAATCTCTAGTAAATGAATGCATGTGCATTTTTTTCTTCCTCTACTGTTTATCATTTCTGGATAATGCACTATAACTACTGTTCATTGTTTGTTATAACTGTACATTCAAGGAGCAGCAATGACATCACAATATCCCATCTTACATTAGATGATAAATTTCACTTAATTCATTATTACAATGATAGTAATGATTCATCAGAATGTGAATTAGTTGAAAACTTAAATCTTTCACTTGGTTTTGAATCCAATATTTTAAAGCGAAAAGAAAAGTATATTTAACTGATTATCAAATAAACCAAAACCAAAGTATTGAAGCTATTAGCACAATTCTTGTGAGCTTAACATGTAAGACACGATATAACTGCTGTAACTAATTACAAAGAATTGTTTTATTCTATCTATTTTGAGACACATTTTTTCACCATTCTTTTACTTAATCCTCAAGTACTGCAACAAGAAAGTAGTTCATATATTATCATGAGACAATCTCCTTAAACGGTCTGTGACGAGGAAAGGATAGGAGGAAGAAGAAGGTGAACCCGAATTTCTCCCTCTATACTTCAATACTCCATTGAGATCGGATTTCACAAAAGTTTTACAGAATGAATGTGCATTGACTACGATATAGATATATAACACTAGATGGTGATACATAATGATAGAGAGACACAAAAAGAAAACTATATTTCAATGGATAACATGGTAGTAGAACGATAAAACTAGAGACAGTTATGTGATGGAAAATGAGCATTAACGAATTAAAAAAAACAAGTCTGATTATATAGGTATAAAGTATATAGCTAGGGACGTCCACCTTTTGTACGATCTTGTATGAACGTGAAAGGTCCTATATGAACGCCAGAATCTATTATTGATCTTACTTTCTGATTGTTTTCACCGAGCCATTCTAACATTTACGTATTGATCTGTTTCTTATTCTCATATCTTTGACTTGTCGATTTCTGCTTTATGTTTCATTTTGATCATCGTACCATTATAGGTCTAATATCAAAAAAAAGAAATTTAAAAAAATGTTTCATTAAAGAACATCTATTATATTGGAATCAAATAGCTATCTTCAATTAAACGACAAATAAATAAGCAGCAAGATATGAATTAGTTTACAAATTGATTTAGCACTATAAACAATTCTACTTAGGTATATGACGTGTTCGTATTAACATATTGTATAGATGATGTTTTCAGACTATTTAACACGCATGAAATGCGAACATTAGTTAACGCATGTAATACGTTTTTCTCATATATTCATTGTAATCCTCTAATAGTCATCATGACATGAAAAATTCTACCGGAAAAAGATGTATTTTATGAAACCCTTGGTAATTATTTATTTTGCTGACACTAAGTATCAGCTACCTCTCACAAATTAAGTATATATGTGGAATTTTGACTTCCTTCTATATTCATATCGATATGTCAATCTTAATTACTATCATCATCTCATAGATAATAGTACAATAAAATAGATGAACAATTGCGGAATCAGAAACTTGTTCTTTATAACTTCTTATATGAAAATTGTAAAACTATTTTATTCAAATCAGTTTGAAAAATAAATATTTATCATAGAAAAAATTTCATTCTTTTTTTAAACTAATTTTACTTTTGTGTACAACTGCAGTATTTATTAATAATAAATTCATTTTATTTCTTCTTGTAAAATACAAGAGAACTCTCAGTAATCTGAAAAAAGACATAATTAAAGACGAAATAATAGACCTTAATTATACTTAGTCTAAATTTGATGCATGCATTAAAAGAATTCTATAAATATATATGAATAATTTACATATGAAATTCATAAGACTGAACAATAATTGTGACCAGAAAATGGTTTTTGTTTTTAAATGAGAAAACATTAAAAAAAAATACGGCAATTATGCTTCATAAAATGACAATAAAAAGAGTAAATTTTTACAGTTTATTCATTTATATCTGATTTATATAGGAAGTTCATCATGTATGAATGATAAAAGTATACTAATAAATTAAATTTTCTTCGTATCATATTCATTTCAATGAACATTCATCGTTTACAACTTAATAAACACATTCAAATTTATCATATCAATAAAAAATTTCATTTATTTAAAAAATTGTAGAAAAATGAAATTAGATTGCTAATATAAATGATATTGACTATCAAATAAAAATAATTCATTAAAGAACATCTATCATATGAATTGCTTAAAATTAACTTTTAAACAATTGATTTATTTGAATCTATGATACAATAATCTTTACATTTAGTCTCTTTATCTCAATAAATGCTTCAAGCTCTTGTCATGTGTATCGTTCTTCAACCTTAGTATGAGACTATTTATTTACTTTGAATATCCGTTCAATGAATTTATTCTCTGCTAAAAATGTCTGTGTAATATATTTTATATTTGTCAATCTCAAATTAAAAATGTTCATATCCGACAATCAGAAAGAAAAAGATTTTGAAAAAATAAATATAAAATGTACAGGGAGTCCCAAAATTATAGAACCACCCTTTATTTTTGAAAATCTTCAGCAAAAATGAATAGCTAGATCAAATCTAAATAGTGATTTAGATAGCCCTTGAAATTCTCCATCGAACATGGTATAGACTAAAATTTGAAAAGAAACTTTATGAAGAGAATCGTCTCGAAGAACCGTGTCACTGTAAATTCAAGTTTTCGAAAAGTTTGAAAAAAATACTTTTAAATACAGCCATCTGAAATAGCAAAAAATTCTGAGCAAAATGAAGGGTTGCCCAGATCTGCATGATGTTTCGTTGCAAAGTTATAAGCATCAGAAAATTCGAAAAATTGTATAATTTATCAAAAAAA